>VDFB02000017.1:526996595-527029243 GCA_007258455.2 Sequoia sempervirens
TGAATATATACTAAGGATGTATTGCATGGATCAACAATACAAATGGTGAGATTACCTACCATTAATGAGAGTTTCATATAATAATTCTTATCATTTAGTAATAAAGATGACTCCATTTGAAGCATTATATGGAAGAAAATTTCAAACTCATATAAGTTGGGATAAGCTAGATGATAGGATAAATCTTGGGCCAAAGATGTTATTGGATATGGAGGAGCAAGTAGGAATTATTAAGCAAAGGCTAGTTGAAGCCAATGATAGGAAAAAAAGCTATGCAGATGCTAAATGGGTACCCAAAAATTTTGTAGTAGGGGAAAAGGTGTTGCTAAGGGTTAAAACTCATAAGAGTTCCATCAAGTTTGGAAAGTCTTCCAAACTAGCTCTATGCTACATAGGTCCTTTTAAGGTTCTTGAGGAAACAAACCCAATTGCTTACCAAATTGTGTTGCCACCAAGCTCTTGCCAGGATGCACAATGTCTTTCACATCTCATACCTTAAAAAATATATACTAGGGGATAACCATGTTATTGATTGGAATGCTTTATAGGTGCAGAATCCAAGAGTGGTAACAATTGAGCCTCTCAAATTTCTCATAACACGTAAGCTTTGCTTATGCAATAGAGAGGTTATGCAATGCAAAGTCTAGTGGGACCAGTATGCAGAAGATTTTGCTACTTGGGAAGCCTATGCTGAGATTAAGCAAAAATTTCCACATGTCTTACATGCTTTTGATAGTTCTTGAAAAACAACTCTGATATGTTTATGCTTATATTTTATACTTATATCTGCCACTTAAAATCATCGAGGATGATGATTCACAAGGGGGGCGATATGTTACACCCCGTTGTGTTACTACTTATTTAATTTTATCTAGTTGGGTGAAAATGCTTGAAATAAGTGTATTTATGCTTTATGTGTTTTGAAAATATGAAGAATAAATGTTGATTCAATTTGATGTTATGAAATGATTCTGATTGTGAAAATATTTGATGCAAGTGAATGTATATTTTTTAGCTAAATACTATTGCAAAGTGTAAATTTGGATTTAGGAAAAGTATCAATCCTCTTGAATAGAGGGGAAGTATCACTCAGGGGGAAGAACTTGGTCTAGTAACCTTTGGTTAAAAGACCTAAATTGACCTTTCACACACACACTTCTAGTTTGGTCAAGTCTGGAAAATAGTTGGGAAATAGTAAGTTATCTTTAGTCTTGCTTGCATCTTTATTTGTGAATGTTCTTGCTTAGGAGTCTAAGTATTGAGTCTCTTTAATTTATGTGAGTTCTTCTTTGTTTGTTTTTTATCAATGGAATATAAATGCATAATATGTATATATGTGTATATGCATGTGCCAATGGAAAACGCATGCACATGAGTAAATATGTGCATAAGAATATGTAGATAGGCATATCTATGAATGCTCATGTACGGATTACCCATATGCATTGGAATGTTATTGGACAAAGAGACATATACATACATGCATATATATATACATACCATGTATATATGTCAGTCGGTATAACTATGGATATATGTATTTAAATATAAGTTGTGATATATATGTATTTATGTAGTATATAAGAATAAACATATATATATTAACCTATGATTATGTATTGACGAAAAGGATGTGTCCATACTAGTATGTTAATATATATACATATATATACACATGCTTACAATATTGATATGTGAATGGGTATTCGATTATTGAATAATTTGTTATATAAACTTATGAATCGAGATAAATATATATATATATACATATAGTCATTATGTACATTCGATAGTGATAATGTTGAATTATTTAACCAACATCTAGCATTTAAAGTATAGTCTATGATTTGTAATGCACACATCACAGTAACAAAGGGTTTAGCACTAAGAAAGTAGTGCATATATATTATCAAGTGATGCTTTACACATTTAAAAGTGCTATAACATGTGAAATATTCACAATGCCAAGTAAAAGCGCTTAGTTATCAATGTTTTCCAACATGTAAACTTGGCTGCTAAGACTTTGTCAAACCAAAACAATAGTAAGTGATCATGCACAGAAAGAGTGTTGACCAATTCAAATAGTAAATATCAACCTATATAATATGGTGTGAATCAAATAGAATTCTATTTCTCAATATGAATTTCCAAAATGAGAATCATTTTGAAAAATGAAAAATTAGTCAAGCACGTAGTTGTGCCAAGTCAACCTATAGGACGCAATTTCCTTGAATTTCTTATTATCATTCTTGCTATATATTTTGTCATCGACTCATTCACTTTGGTTGCATATGTGTTTGTTGTGCAATGAATTTAGTTGCCACCTTTTTCTTTTAATTGCTAAGTCGAACCTCTTGAGCTAAGAAGTGTCATTCTTAATGCCCTATTTCTAGCCCTTAGTTGTTGATTGATTCCAATGTATAAATAAAGGTGATTTCAACCACAATAGGGATGCATATTTTTTGCATTCATGTTGTGCTTTTCTAAGTATTTGTAATTTTCATTTCTGAGTTGAGTGAGATTGAGAGTTGTGAGAGGTATTTAAGAGTTGTGAGAAGGATTATTTGGGGAATTGCATACTTTTTAAAGGGAGGTTGAGATAGGAATATAGTTTGATCAATTGGAGCATTGCATAAACAAGCATGTTGATTAATTCTCTTTTATTATTTTATGTCTGAAATGATTGTGTTATTGATTGTTTTATTTAGAGGATTATATCACCTTTTATAGGAAAAGATTGCTATATTCTTAAGTGAAATGGAAAGATTGCTTGTTGTACTTAGTGAAAAGATATACATTGCTTGAAGTGTTTGTACATATTCCATATTAAGGAATGGGTGGATTTAGTGGGAATAATTACTATGTTGGGGATATAGCTATCATAGCTAATGTTTAAACTAGTTGATTCTTAAAGTTGCTATGATTTACTTAGTAGAAGATTTAGTTAAACATAGAGGTAATAGGTTATTCTTGGGGTTAGGATAATCCAGTGAAGGGGATAGCCTATACATGGATTATGAATGGTCAATGTAAATCGAGCTAGGAAGGTGGGTGAAATATATGACATCCACTCAAAGTATTGGATGATGAATAGTTTGGCCAAAGTAGTGTAAGTTGTCACTGTTTATACAGTCATTCACTGTGATCCAGGTTTACATACTAGGTTGAGGTATGTCATATATGTAGGTTGTAACCACTATGTGACAAATCTAGATATGAGGACACAACACCAAGCTCAAAAAAGGTCAATATTTCTTATGAGGTTACCAAACAAATCTCTTCATCGAAGGGTAGGGCCAAATATCAATTTTATAGTTGTGCAGGGACCGCAGTTAGCCCAAGGTTGGTGGAAAAGCACTTGAGTGATCCTTCTCCTCATCAGTAGGCGACCAAGATTTGAATGGAGGATTTCTAGGACTATTCATTCATCTTTTTCTAGTGAGCTTTGTGGAGCCTTGTTTATGTATTTTGTATCCATTATGATGGAAAGATTGTAAATAGAGAAATGATATCATGTTGTCATGTACTATGTAATCAATACTTCAGAAATTTGTAATACTTTGATTTAATGCAATGGATTTGTTTGGGAAGATATTATTTCAAATGTGCATGTTATATTTATAGTTTGAAAGAAAAAAGTTATTGCTCATAATGATTAGATGCTTAAACTATTTACTTGAGGTTAAAACTTAGGAAAGTTACTGTGTAGAGCAATGGGCATGTTACATTTTCCCACTAGGACATTTTAGGATATTTTTAGCATTGGTTTTTTATTTTATAATAGAGTGCTTAGGTTGGAGAATAAAAACTTCAAATTTTGGTTCATCCTTTTTATTTCATGTTTGCAACTTTTGGATATTGGTATTGATTTTGTAGCATCATTTGGTGTAATTTTTTTGATCAATTTGGAAATTTATTTTTGTGGTTCAAAGCTATTTTTAAATGGCCTTTGGTGACTAGCTATTCAATTAAAATGTCTTCTTCCTTGTTGAATTCCTATGAGGCTCAAGTTCAAGAATTTTTTCTCATTTTGAGTTGAACTCTCCATTCTTGATGAGGTTCCCCTTTGTGTGCATATGGCGTGTGGTAATGTTGATTAATTTTTGTGGAGGCTCTTGAGAGGCCATGGTATTTTATCTCTTTGTCAAAATTTCCCATTATTTTGGTTGATGTGATTGGAAATTTGGAAAACCTAGCCACATGACCATGTTCATGACACAACATATATGAGATGGATAATCTTTCAATATACTAGTTGCTCCTATTTAACCCTTACCATGTCTAAGATAATATGACTAGGGAATAGTTTTATCAAAGTAACAATGATATAGACATTTCTAATTATAGCTATCTACCCCAACACAAATTTATTTCCATTCCTTGTGTAGACCAAAAAAATACCAACATTGGTATGAGCTCTACTAGGGTTTTGCAGTGTCTGCAATCAATCTTGGCTCCTCTTGCATCATACTGCACTTTTTGCATAGGAAACCCCTCTTTTCTTGTGTGTACAGCCACATTTACTACAATTTTCTTGTTTTAATATGCCTTCAACCGGTTCTAACCCAACAGTTCATGCTGGTGTTAGCAGTTCAATGGCGCTGCTCAATGGCTCCTCTAAACAAATGACCCCAAAAATTTATTTTGAAAGTCTTTCACGAGGTAAGTGTTCTGACTCCCTAGCTGATGTGGTTTTTCCTTTACCAAATTTTGATTTTGATTGTCAATGGCTTGAGCAACATACCCTTGTGGGATATTTTGTTGGGAGGACTCCCCCTAAAAGTGTGCTTAAGGAATGGGTCAGCAAGGCCTGGGTCCCTCATGGGGTTCACCTTGATATGGTCCAAAAATAACCAAGGGTTTCTTTTTGTTTCGCTTTGCAGAGGTCAATCATGTCCAAGCTATCTTAGCCCATGGTCCTTGGTATGTCAAGTCTTCTTTGTTGGTTTTCTAAGCATGGACCCAACATTTTCCTATCTCGGATGACACTAAGTTGCAAGTCTCGGTCTGGATTGAATTTCCTAGTCTACCTTTGCTTGTGTGCCTTTTTTGAATCATATTGCATCCTCTCTAGGGAGGGTCATTTGTATTGAGCCTAATATTTTTTTCCAGGCCTGACCCCAGAAATGGGTCTGTGTGGAACTGGACCTTTCCAAGGATTTGAAAGAATCCGTTGATATTCAAATTGGAGATCTTTGCCATACCCAGAAGGTCACTTATTTTAATCTTCCCAACACGTGTTATAGGTGTCAGTCTACAAACCACAATATTAAGGATTGTCCTTTGGCAATGCCTCATGCACCTCCACCATGAGATACTGAAAATCTTCGTTAGGCAGATACTTCTAATGCCAAATTTGATGAAAAGTGTACCACGATTGCAAGCTGAAAAAATAAGTCCACTGGTTTTGGGTCGGCCTCTAAGGCCTTTGAACCATCAAAGATAGTTTCAAACCCTTCAGTGAAGGGGAAGGAAACTCCTGTCATAGCTGATAATGTTTCGATGCAGCCTAGGACAAAGACAACGCCTTAGCCTACTATTGTTATGATTGCTCAGCCGAACATTTCTCCTCCGATGTTAGGAGCTCAAAGGTGGAATTGCAATCCTTCTCCACCATTGGAAGAATGTGAATATGTGTAAGAAAAGCGAAGATTATCCTCTCATATTCAAATAGTGTCAATTCTGCTAGAGTTTTTGTAGAATCATTTCTCTTCTCTGCATGAAGAGGAACCAGACTCTGACAATATGGAGGAGTTTCATTCATGAATTTCCTCTCATGAAATGTTTGAGGTCTGACAGGCCTCTCCAGAAAGTATTATGTCAGGAATAATTTGAGAAAATATTATGGTATTGAAGTGCTTTGTCTCTAAGAGGTTAAAATTATGGATTTTTTCTTGCTTCAGCCTGTTGTTCTATTTGGCTAGCCAATAAAATGTTTTGCACTACTCATGATGTTGGGTGTGGAGGATTTGTCACCCTTTTGTCCCCACAGTGGCACGCTTGTGTGGTCGACCATGAGTCTGATCCCACTCATTGGCTTGTCTAGATCCTTCTCAACATTGATAATCATTCCTTTGGAATTATTAATGTTTTATGCTTCTAATGATGTTGTGGAACGCTCTTTGTTTTGGCGCTAGATTGTTGATTCATTACCAGTTGCTACTTGGCTATTGTGTGGGGATTTCAATATGGTTGAGATGGCTTATGACAAAGATGGAACATTCCATTTAGATGGGCAGCTGGTGAATGGGAGGCGTGATGCGCAATAAATTGGGCCTTTTTTATCCCAATATTGGTTGCCGCCATTATCATTCTCTCTAGCACATTTGATGTAATTACAGGGCCAGTTCTGACAAGATATTTAAACACCTTCATCGTGCCATGATCTCGACTCAATATTTTTTCTCCTTTGACAATTCTTCTCTTCCAGTTAAGTTGTTAGTGGATGTGACTTTGTCAGACCACTTCCCATTTCTTTTTGCATTGAATGGGAGACATGATAGTCTTGCACGTGTAGAACTCATTTTTTTTAATACATCTTTGCTTTTCCATAAGCCTACTTTAGCCCACATTCGTAGAGTCTGGAATCTAGAGTGTAGGCCAACTCATCATACAGGCTAGATTACATGGTGGAATGATGCTATCACTCACACGGTTCAATTTATGCACATTTATGGGTGCCAACTGGCTATCTTTCACCAGCGGTCTTATGAGGCTACCACTTCTGACCTATGCTCAACTACCGAGGCTTTGGTGGCCAACCCATTTTTCCCTTCATTACAAGTTAGAGTGGCCGAATTAAGGCATAAAAAGCAAGTTGCAGATAATTATGTTGCTAGAGGTGCTCAAATCAAAGCTAGGTTGCACTGGTTAAAAGTTGGTGATCGTGCCTCTAAATATTTTTTTTAGCCCTGCATGCCAGGAACTCTTCCCCAGACATTAAAAAAATTAAATATGGAATCCAGGTGCTATCTGAGCTTCCTAACATTCTCTAGGCCTTTATGCACCATTATGAACAAGTTTTCACTACACAAGAATCCACGCCTGTGCAACAACAAGCCCTCCAAGATTGCCTTGTTGTTGTGCCAAATAGGCTTTCCTCAGCCTAGAGGAATTTTTGTGATCAATTGTTAACACTGGATGATCTCAAGGAAGTTGTTCATTCCATGGCCGATGACAAAGCCTCAGGGATCGATGGATTTCCTTGTGAGTTTTACAAGGCCCTTTGGGATTGTGTTGGGAAAGATCTGCATCATGTTTACTTAAAGGCTTTTCATGCTAATTCTCTGGGTAATTTAATAAAGAAACAAAATATTAAATTCATACCTAAAACTAGAGATCCCAAGGATATTTGTAACTGGAGGCCTATTACGCTTCTCAATGTCTCCTACAAAATCATCGCCAAAGCTTTGGCTCTAAAGATCTGCCATCTTTTACCTTAGATTGTGCACCCGTAGCAAACAGGGTTTATCAAATCCAGGTTCATTCTAGATAATATTATTGCCATGTGGGAAGGTATGGAGTGGTCCAGACAATCAAACCAAAAGGCTATTTTTCTCAAATTGATTTTTCCAAAGCCTATGATCGCATTGAATGACCTTTTATTCTTGCTATGTTGCAAGATTTTGGATTTGGGCCCAATTTCATTCAAGATGTTCACATACTCTTTGCGAATGCCTCTGCTTGTACCACCATTAATGGCCACCAATCCTCTACCTTTGGGATTTTTTGTTCCATCCAACAAGGATGCCCACTTGCCCCCTCTTTGTATGTATTCATCGCTGAGGGGTTTGGTTACCTTTTGACCAACGCGGTTTCTCAACAGTGTGTCAAGGGCATTTCACTGCCTAACTCTCAAGCCCAGCTAGTTAATGGCAATTTTATTGATGACTCTTTCCTCACTCTTCTGGAGGATGAAGATAATATCAAAGCAGCCCTAGAATGTCTCAATATTTTCTACCTTGCTTCCGGCTCTGCCATTCAATGGAACAAAACTTTGTGCTACAAATAGTCTTTTCTGCCCATTCCTCCCTAGTTTCAGTAGTATGGTTGGAAGTGGATTGGGACAAGAGAAATTTTTTGATTTCTAGGCATTCCCTTCACCTTCTAGGCATCTCCAGTTGAGCTATGGAAAGTTGTTCTTTCCAAATTTGAGCAAAGGCTCACTTACTGGATTACTAAGCCCCTCTCTTTGGTAGGAAAATTTCAGGTGTACTCCAAAGTTCTCATGGCCACTCATGTTTATTATTCTTCCTATTAGGCCCCTTCTAAAGCCACCTATGGAAAGCTTGAAAAGTTGCTTCGGGACTTCCTTTGGGCTTCTGCTAAATCACATAGAGGGTTTCACCGTGCCACTTGGGAATTTTTTTGCCTTCCCAAAGACTCTGGAGGACTTGGGCTGCTCTCCACTCAACAAGGCACTGCCTTGTGTGTGAAATGGATAATCCAAGCCCTTATGGGAGATGAGGCCTAGAAAATTCTCCTCAGGCATTGTATTCAATCAGGCTTTCCTGCTCACAACCTGCCTAGAAGGGGATTGGATTTCAAACCCTTCTAGTCATGGAGGAACCAGTTCAAATTGTGGGGACTTTTGTTGCTAAAATAATTTGGAGAGCCTGGGACATAATTAAACCATGGCTCCGTTGGGCTAGTTCTGGTTTCTGTGATGGGATTTCGCTCAACCAGCAAAATGTTTGGTGGTATCCTCTTTTTGCTAGTAATGGTTAGCCTCTATCTAAATTTCCTTGGCTTAACATGCTTAGATTCCACAAGAAAGGTATTTAGACCTTACAACAGATATTTCACAGACCCACAATACGTATTGTGTCGTGGGAAGACTTTCATGCCTTGTACAGGCTTCAAAACTAGGACCATGCAACTTATGATGGTCTGGTGAATGCTATTCCTGTAGAAATGCTTCATAAGGTGGGAATTTTTGGGGCGAATCCCTGGTGGAAGGATTGGAAGTGTTACCCAAACACCCCTTTCAAGAATTACAATCCTAGGCTTGGTTATAGGTGGCTCTCACCATATTTTCCTATGATTCATGGTTTGAACCAGAGGTGGCTTCTTCAATCTCCCGCTCATTTCTGGCGTAAAAGATTTCCTGCCACTTGGTCTACAAGTGTTGAGTCGAAACTTTCCCACTTTGCTTGGTGTATTCTTTTCCAAGGCTTGCCTGTGGGTTCTCGGCTTGTTCACTTAGGGGTCCAGGAACCTCATTGCCGTTTTTGTGGGCAAGCTGAGTCTTTTAAGCATCTCTTTTGGTTTTTTCCTAGAGCCCAACAGTTTTGGACTTGGATTCATGACTTCTTTCGGCCTTTTAGACTAGAGCCCTTTTCTTGGCATATGGTTCTACTGGGAGACTCACCCAAGCTTCTTGCTAAGTATACCCAGCTTTGGCACACTTTCAATGTGGAAATCCTCTTCAATATCTACAAAGAAAAAAATGCCTACATATTTTCTCACACTCAAATGGATAAAAATGTTTCTTTATATTCTAAAGCTATTATTTGTTCTAATGTGCTCTTACAAATTTAGGTGTAGGCGAATAAATTTGCACTTGAAGTTGCTCACCTGCAAGTGCTTTTGGATCACTGGGGCAATGCCCCATGTACTATTGCTTGGGTGCCCACTTTTCCCTCCTCCTCCCATGGCCAATCGCCCTCTCAAGGCCGACAGTGGAGTGGCTTTGCACGCCTCCCGCTCTCAACCTCCTCTTCGGCGAGGATCTTGCCCTCCTCAACGGACCCACTCTCCTCCGCCTTGGGTTGGTCAGGGGTGGCCCTCTGGCGGTGCTTCGAGGAGCAGCGATGGCGATTCCAGGTGGCCCTCTAATGGCACTCCTTCCTATAGCTCTAGTTGGCCAGACTCTGGTAAAAGCTTTATGTGGCTTGAGCTTGCAATCTCTCCTCAACACGAGGAAGATAAAGATAAAGATAAAGAAGTTGATGATGGTTGGGGTTCTCCTCCTAATGTATAGGGAAATAAATTGGATGACAAAGACCCTCTTGGCTCTGTTGGCACTGCTTTGGTGGCTTAATGGTTTTTTTTATGATTGTAATCATGGACTTCTAGGCTAGGCCCATGTGATTGGTTGTTTTTTTGGCTTTTCTGGGCATTTCCCATGTGACTCTTAGGGTGTGCCTTCTTACCACCCACTTTTTTTTGTGAATATGTATTTTAATCTTTGAATTAATATAGATTAATGCCTATTCATCAAAAAAAAATATATACCCACATCCTAGTATTGTCTATTGCCTATTACATATTAATTTTTTCCATTAATTAAATATTAAAATAATTTATTTGATTATTTTTCTCATTTTCCTAAATTCCTAAATAAATAAATACCACATTTATTTATTAATTCCCCACTCCCATTTAATGTGATTTTAATAAATCTTATTATTAAAATCACACCTTTCCCTCAAATGATCTAATATTTAAATTTGATCAATAAGTTAATCCTTTACACCTAAAAAATCATAAAAGAGATTAAAATATTATCTTTTCTTCACCCTTCATCTCAAAACCACTTAACCAACTTAATCCTACCCATTGATATTCCCAACCAACCCTAACAGTTGATCCACTCAATTAAAAACCTACAAATATACCCTTCCATAAGCTATTTGGGAGGATATCAAAATATAATGTCATGCTACCATTATGAGCAACCAAATTCCATCCTTCTTCAAAAGCAAACCATTCGAGCATAATTGCAATTAATTCACCAAGAATCTTGTGTGGGAAAGAAATTTTCTTGGATTCTTTTGTTCACATTTAGCAAGTTTTCTTTCCTTCAATTGAGGTGTAGGTAAATATGAAAAAGAGGTTTTAATATTAGGATTTAAATCCTCATTTTTATTTCACATTTTTTGTACACATTCTTGGCACCTGGTGGGACACAATCACTTTTTAATCCTCATTTTTGTAGGTTTTTCTAACTTGATCTTGCAAGTTTCTAGTAATTTTTGGAGGAATTTGAGGTGCATTTTACAATAATCCTCATAGTGCAAAACAAAATTAACAATTAAGTCTGGAGGGCCTAAGAAACAAATTTTGATATATAATTTAACCTATGTTGGTGATTTTTAAACTTTTTTTTGTATCTTATGGTTTTCTTTTGTGATTTGTACGGTTGTATGGATTCATATCATATAGAATTTACCATACAAGCTATGCACAAAAAAATATTCTACCTAATGTAAATATTTTATTTTTTAGTCATTGATATGTAATAATCTTTTTCCTTTTTGTTATTGCTTGCTGGTTAAATGCATTTTTTACTAACAATTATTACCCAAATGATATGTCACTTCACACTTGTAGCCCCTACTCATAGTGACAACCAGGACTTAATGCATTCTTGCCACCCCTTTCATAGCTTGTGGTCACATCAATGAATAGGTAAAATCATTGGCCCCTATCCGGAAGAGCTTTAATCTCCTATGTGAGCAATTTCAAACCACTAACATTAACCACCAATCCTTAGTCACCGACATTGATTGTTATGTCTAACTACACATGTGACCAAAAATAATTACTAAACTTAATTGTATAGATTAGAAACCCCTTAATTTAGGACCTTAAATAACATGAAAAAAAATCATATAACTTTGTTAGTATATCAACTTTTTTATAGGTGTCAAAAAGTCAACTCAAATAACTTTATTATGGAGGAGGTAGTTTTTGCAGATTTTGGCTCAAATTTTAGGTATAATTGTTTGAACCTTCCTCTTTTGTCTATGATCTTCAAATGTGAATATATTATAATGCATATGAAAGCCTAAGTTAACAAAAAAAATAATGAAATTGATTAAAAAAATTGACTATCATAATGACCTCTATTTTACTATGTAATAACATTAATTTATGATGTTTATAGGGGTTTAAGTTTCATTCCTAATGTATTTCTTATAGTAAAAATGTTGTCAAAGGCTTGTTTATCAAACTACTAAAATTTTGAGTGTAGAAGGCTTGTCTAAGACCATTTTTTAAACTAATAACTCATGTTTTGTAGAATTTTTGTCAAAGACTATCTTTTAATCGCTAGATAGTTGTACATATTTTTGCACTTTAATAAGAATGAACAATCGTTTTTTGTTCTTGTGAGTAATTTTAAGTGTGTATTCTCTTTCCTCAATATGAAAGGTGATCTTAGAGATCAAAAACACTTTCTAGTTCTCTCTATCTCTCTCTCTTTTATGTTAACCCAAGAACCCAATTCATGTATGCTCTTCCCTCGCATTGTAAGGTCATCCTTGGAACTAAAAACACTTGGATGTATTTCCCTTTAGCAAGATTACCTAAGGATTTCATCACCTTATGGGGTAAGCTAAACTATATGTTTTAATGAGGTATACAAAGGGGGAATAGAGAAAGTTCTACCTCAAAGGAGAAGTGGATACAAGATGCAAGGTGAAGTGAAATTGAAAATGTCCATAAAATTATTCTTGTAGATGGATTCTCATTCATATATTTATGCCTCACATACCTATCAGTATGCAGAGGATGCCTCTATTTATCATATACAATCCTAGATTAAGACAATTCAATTATACTTGGTTGTAATGCACTAGTAAGTGGTTAACCTTATGAAGTTACTCACCCTATGCTCCTAGAACTGAGTGTGTATGCTATGATTATGCTTTCTTCTTGCATTATTGGCCAATCTTAGGTGATATAAAATAGTTAGCTCCTTATTTTGAATATGAATATGCACCCTTATTGAGCAATCAACTCAGCTACTTAGCGAAACATTAGAATGACTTCAAGGTATGGAACCTTGCTATTCAAATCCAAATCTCTAGATAAAGGCTTGGTTCCATTTCTAAACTAGGTATAAAGTTCTGATTCAACTCAATACTTGATAAAAACTAAAGCTAATCTTACCTAGTTAATTTTACTAAGAGAATATAAAGGAAAAGGTGATGCATCAAGATTTAGAATGGTTTCTTTGTACCTCAAGATAACACACAAAATCAACTAAAGTTAGCTAGATGCTTATGCAATTCTCTAGTTTATAAAATCCTACAATAGATATGGAGTTAAAAAAATCAAGAGGGAGAGAAAATCCACAATTAGTTCTTGCAACCAAGTTTATCACAACATAGATAAACCATAAACATTCATCTCAACGTGAAGATAACAACATATACAACATGCCAATGAGAAAAGAGAGGTAATCATAAGCAATTTTTCATTAAATTTGAGACTTGAAGCCAATTAACAATTATAGAAATGTAAAAATACAATTATTTACTCTAGATTCAAAAAATAATAACCCTTAACAATACGTAACAAGTTGTCTTTTATGCCCAGCAGGTGAATGTGAGAGACAAGAGATGGTAGGAAAAGGAATTGCTAGGCGCAAATCCACCATAAATATAACATGTATGGTACAAGAAAATCCAATCTGAAGTCATGTAAGATATTTAAAAATAGCCTCTTTTTTTATTGAACAAAGCAAATAGAAATTTACAATAGTAAACTACCAGAAGTAGCTAAAAAGAATAGTTGACCTGCTCAGGAACCAGTCATAGAGGAAACAAAACAACTCAACAATAATTACAACTGATTACAAAGTGCCAACAATACAACCCATAAGACACTTTGCAAAGGTTCAATTTAGAGCTATACTGAAACTGGGCCATGAGAAAAAGTTGTGAACACAAAAAGAAAACTCAATCGCTGGTCTTAAGACATATCTGTATGTATACTGTTGTGTTTCAGGAAATTGAGATTCTAATACTTTAAAAATACCCTTGCCTTACCTGCATTGATGAATTTGACGATGAAGTGCAAAAATATCTTCCAAAATCTACTCAAAATCATGGCCCAAGAATGATTCACTGACATAAATGAGATTTATAACTTAATAAATGCAACATGGCACTATTTTCCGCTTGGTAATCCATGTTAAATGTAGGTACTAAAACCATCTTGAAACCTCCCTGAGCTGATATCTGACAGCTACAAGGATCATTTCAATATTAATGGCATTGCAAACTAGTACACAGAAGAAGTTGTGCACCTTCTAGGAGTAGGCTACGCAGCATACAAAATGGAATGTGGCTGCCATGCCATGCCCATCCTGCATCAAACGAAGTACACACCTATCACTTCATCAAACCATGTACGAATCCATTAATCAACAGTCCAATCAGAGTTTACTATCCACGTATTATTAAGTGAAATGATTTTTTTAAATAAATATTTTAGTGAGAGAATTGATGAAAAGGTGTTGGATGATTTAAAATTATTATTATTATTTTAAGGTTCATATTTATATTGAAGATTTATTAAAGAATAAATAAATTAAATTTATTTTATTACTAAATTTTAAATAGTTATAAGATGAAATTATTATTTCATCTAAATAATAATAACTTATAAATGTTTTTAATAGCTTATATTTGGTATTTTAATAATCTATAAATATATATATAGGTAAAAACTTAAAATAATAAATAAATAAAAACTGGCTTCCTCTATTTTATATCATTTTATTAATCTAGACTACATTTTAAAAATAGATAAAAATATTTTATGCATATATGATTTATCCTTATAAAAAATATCAATTTTTAATAATTTGTTTTATTACATGCATTTAAACATATTAATAAATACAAATTGATTTAAAAACTTATTTATTTTTTAAAACATTAAAAGTTATTTTTTTTAAATCAAAAAATAAATAAAACATAACAATTATTTATTTTATTTAATAATGTATAAATTAAAAAAAAAAACATGCAAGAGTTTCCAGCACGAAATGGCTAAAAGAAATACTTCCTTTTTGCTCAGTGGTATGTTGTACGTTGATGTAAGGATGCCATTTGATTATGCATAAATGGGGCATCCATGCCCCAATGCATTCCTAGGATTGGATAGCCATTGCCGACCCCTTGCATATTATCCATTACATGTTGAGTTGGGCATGAAACATTAAAAATTGTGTTATATGGTGTTGTACAAAATGATAAACCCATTCTATTTTATTCATTCATTAGTTCTTTTTTACTACTTGTATCATTACTTAAGAGTACAATAGTAGAACATTGCATGTCATCAACTTAAAAATCAACATCATCATCATTAGTCGGAGGCTTAACACGTTGCATGGTTACTTGGTATGTCTTCAATCATTGTTCAAACAATTAATTCAAATCCAAAGGTTTAACTAAGAAGAAGGTCTTCATATATAGCAAATTCTTAAAGGTGTTCATCAACACAACTATTTTTTCAAACACTTAGACTATAGCAAATTCTAGACAATCATAAATAAGCATTTGTGCATTTTTATGATCAAGTGTCAAACATATGGATCAAATTTGAATTTACAAGTGTGAAGATCATTATGGCATGAAAGTGGCATAGAATGAAAACAAAATAATTAGCAGTTGGCTAGAACATAATAAAACACAATTTGATAAAAGAAAATATTAATTTGACTAATTTAAAAATAGTACTCAAGAATAAATTTGAATTTAATAAAAATTACAAATAGTGTGTACTTCGTTTAATGCAAGATGACCATGGCATCGCAGCCGCATTCCATTTTGTATGCTGCGTAGCCTGCTCCCACCTTCTAGGACTTCCTATAGCCTATCAGTAGGGTATTAGGCTCGGGATTTCCATCATTCCAAAACAATAGTTATACCATATGCCACCCCAAAAAGCACTCTGTCGGGTGTCGAATCTTGGCCGAACACGTACCATTTGTCGTCAGGCGTAGAAGGAGAACATGTCCATCTTCGATGCCCGATGAGACAGTCCCTTGTCCCTTGTCAAGCATCAAGCATTAGACATCTGTTTTAATTCTTGCCAATGAATACGAGGAGGATGAAGGACATCGAAATCTAACCTCTGATGATGACGTTAGTAGAGGAAAAGTGGGGCTTTGGAGAGTCGACTCTTCAACGAACTTGAAAACCTTCAAACCTTGTCGGTAGACCTTCAGCTTCATGAACTTGTAAAAGTGCCAAAACAGATTAGGTACTTGACGAAAAGTAACACTTAAAAGACTTCAAGGATCGAGGATGAAGGGAAATGTGAAAGAGGCGAGCAAGCAAAGGGAACACCGATAACCTGAAATTCTAACAAAAAGGATATTTAGGCTTTTTAGTATTTGGGCTCGAGGGATAAAGGGTGTGAATAAGATTGGAAGTTTGGTAAAGGAAACTCCAACAGTCCAAAAGGTCGAAACATCAAAACTTAATCCATTTTAAGGACTGATTTCGAGGGTTGGGGATTGGGAAGGCAAAGTGAAGCATCTTTAAAATGGGATGAAGGGTTGGAAAAGGTTGATAACCCAAAGCTCGATAAATTCAATGTTTAGGTAATTTGGCAAGGGTAACAAGGTGGACTTCGAAGTCGATGGAGATGGCATACAAGTATGAAGGCAAGTGAAAGTTTGAAAGTATGACCAAATCTCGGTCCTTCCAAACCAAATCCAAATTAAAAAATTCTAAAATCTTAGATTATCTTAATCCTAATTCAAATCTACTCCTAAATTAATCATCCACTAATCCTAATCCTAATCCTAGTCCAATTCTAAATTAATAATTCCTAATCAAATAAATTCCAATTAAAACCCAATCAAGATCAAAAACTTATATCAAATCCAAGTCGACATCAAACTTACTTAGGACATTAGCCTATTCTAAGTATAGTCATCAAAACCAAATCTTTATTATGAATTTAACCTACCCTAAATATAGAATATCAATCAAATCAAATCATCTTAAGGTCTTGACTATTGATCCTTTATCCAATTCAATCCTAGTCAACCCTATCCACCTTTGATCCAAACCATTCTCATCCCATAATATAAATTCATCTAAATTTTGAATTTTAATAATCAATCCCAAGGTCATTTGATTTCAAAAAAACCTTAAGATATCATCCAACCTCAATCAAATTTAATCTCAAATCCTAATCCAAAACCATGATTCCAATCTATTTTTATGAGTCCTCTCATCAATCTAAAAACCTCTTCTTTGATGATGACGAGATGCTAGTTTTTTTTATAAAGTATAATGTAATCTCTACAAAAATAATGAGATTCTTGTGGACTAAGATGAGTTACTTGAGGAATCCTTAGATGAAATTTCCTTAAGAAATATTACCACAATCTCCAATTACTCATCCATCAATCATTCAGATCAAGAACTAGCTAGTACAAGTTATGCCACTAATCCTAAATTCTTATTCATTGGTCATCCTTCCCTTACCTCTAGAAACCCATCTCTAACCCAAGACTTGCATCACCAATTCATATTCTAAATCTCACTCTCATGTGAGTGCCTTGTAGCCTCCACATTCTATGCAAATATCTAATCTTGAAAACTTTAGAATCCAATCCATCCCAATCCAAACTCCAATTAAATAATGCCACATTTATGCCTTTCCTCCAAGGACTATTCACAAAAAATAGTCTACTACAAAGTACAAATAGGGTTGTGTCATCCCACAACAGTGTTAATCCCATTTCATCCAAATGTCCCCTTGCGGTCATGTGTCCATTAGTTATGAATCCCTCAAATTCCTCAAATATATTAAATCCACCATCCATAAATGTCAAAAATCACTTTGCACTCCATGTGCACAACTTAAAGTGTGTCTCCATGTAGTACAAAACACCACTCTTGCCCCATTTCATCCAAACAAATCTAACCATGGAAAGGTATTTCGCCAAAGTGTGTGCCCACACATATTCTCATCCAAATCAAGATCCCAACACCATAGATAATTCCTTCCATGATCTATTTCCATCTTAAGATTTAATTATCCATATCAAACCCATCCATGAACCACAATCTTATCATCTTGGCTCATCCATCTTTATCCTATTTTCTTCTCACTACCAAGGAAACTACCACCACTACTACTCCTTACCTATCTAAAAAGAGATTCACACCTTGTTTCCAAAAGAACACTTGTATTTTGTTGATAATTGGAAAAACATACATTATCATGTAAAATGTTAGGCATTCATGAGAAATACACCTTATAATCCACATCTATTTATGGCCTCAAATATATATTTCATGACAAATGTCATGCCCCAAAAAATTTACTCGACCTAAACCATTCACAACCACAAATTTCAATTTATTATTTAATTTGGAAACCACCAATTTGACACAATATTAATCAACTAATAAATGGGAGGGTCTAAACACCTTTTTTTAAGTTATAAATGGAAAAAATAATCTTCTAACCTATACACCTAAGACCTAGGCTAATTTCCCAAACATAAAATACAACCTAGACCTTTAAAAATCACCTTAAATATCATAATGTGAAAACTTACTCAAAAACAAAATCATATTTTTAAACATCATGGTTCATAGACCTTAAGATTTCATGCCCAATTTTGACACCACACAGGATGACATAAAGTGGCTGAGTGAATCCATCATCCATTTCAACATTACACTAGTACATAAATAACAATAAACTACTAAAAATTGTTTATAAATGACTACAGGTGGTCACGTGACCACTAGTAATTTATTGTCAGTCATATACAATGCAACTAGATTGATGACTAAACCATTTTTAGTCATTTATTGGTTGTTTAGATTGATCGATTTGGTAGTATATTTAGTCGTCAATTTAGTCATGCATTGTTGCGATTTGGTCACTTATTTAGTCATTTTTTTTTCACTGTTATATTTAGTCATTGATTTAATCATTGATTGTTGTAATCTGGTCACTTATTTAGTCATTTTTTATTCATTGATATATTTAACTGGTCACTTATTTAGTTGTTGATTTAGTCATTGATTGTTGTAATCTGGTCACAATTTTAGTCATTTTTTTTATTTACTGATATATTTAGTCATTGATTGTTGTTAATTGGTCACTTATTTGGTTATTTTTATTCATTGATTTTTGTGCATTGGTATTGTATTTAGTCATTAATTTTAATCATCATTTTGATCAGTTTGGTAGTATATTTAGTCATTTTTATTCACTGATTTCACTAGTATGAATATATCTAGTCATATTTATTCACTATTTATTGATTTATGTTAATTGGTAATATATCTGTTAGAATTGGCTATGGATGCCAAGATCTATGGACCAAATGGAAAGCACAAAAAGAGAGAAAGAATATGACAAGAATAGACTGTATTCAATGTCAATGATATGATATGATTGTGATTGATTTTTACAATGAGAGATACCCCTTGGTTATATAGCCAAGGTGAAATGGAAGATGTCATAGGATTATGACAAGTGTCTTAATCATATGACATGAGACAACTAATCACACTTACCTAGGTTCACATGTAGTAGTTGTCAAAGGATAAGATAACAACTAATGACAACTCACATCTTCTAGAAAGATTGCTTCCTATGACCTAAGTAAACTTAACTAAGATGTAAATAAATCCCCTAGTAATGATTTAACTAGGTACAAGACTTTATTTACACCAACACCCCCCCTTAAATGCAACTTAGGGAGTAGCATATTATTATGCAAATGACACTAAGATGCAAGAATGGGTCCCAACTACTAGGCCATGTTAGGTACCCATGTACATATGCAATGCAATCTCTCACAAACAGAGAAAAGGAGAAAACCCAGTGGGACAAAACTCCTCCCCAAAAGAGAGATGAAATATAAAAATAGAAATTCTCTCAATGAAGAATGAGAAGGTAAAAACCCCATGTGAGGAAAAAGACCCCCCATAAGAGAGAAGCAGAAGAGAGACAAGGTTGCCCCCCCTCAATGTTGAGTCTCCTGCAATGATGGTAGAAGTTTGACATTGAATGTTGAAGATGATCCAATCTCACCGAACAACATTCCTCACCTTAGGAAGAAACAAAACCAAGGATGTGTGCAGGATGTCAGGAATATGGATGGTGTATGATGATGTCTCTGAAGCATGATCAAGTGTCTCTATGTCGATGCAAAACGCTGCCACACTCCAAACAGGCGTTCTAGGCCACACTGTTGAAGAGGACAATCCAACATCTAGTAGAGAAGAATGTAGAGCACAATCCAAAGACAAAGATATCCCCTCTGAAGAAAAAGAAGTCTCCTCCAAATGTTGTCCAAAAGTATCCACACTCATGCCAATCTGAGAAGAATGACCATGTAGATAATGAACAAGAGGGTCAAGGTGTTCCCTCACAACAACTGAAGAAGGTGCATCTTCATCAAATAGAAGATGAATGCTATCAATGATGTCCCCCAAATCTGCAAGATGAGACTCCACAAACAAGTCTGAAATACCTATCAAGAAGTCATCCAAAGTAGCCATATCTGGAAGACTATGTATGTCCTACTGCATTGAATCACTAGGAGCCAAAACTGTAGCATCACAAGTATCCTTAGGTACAATAGTAGGTGGAGGAGATAGAATGCATGACTCAAGAACTAGATTTGATGTGATAACTCCCAAGTTCAAGTAGCCAAATTTCTCCTCTGAATCATGGTTTTGATTAACATCTGAAGGAAGAAGGTCATCATCAGAAGCAAACTGTGTAAAGGTATATAACCGAGATGAATGATCAACCACCCAAGTAGCAATGATATCTCTAGTCTCCAAGTCTTGAATGATAACAGAGTCAGGAGTGAACTCCACAGTTCTCCCATCTCCACCATGTGTAATCTGATAAATGGAAAGAAGATTATTCGTCAAATGAGGAACACACAAGACATCCTGAAAAGTGTTGTCCCCAATGCTAATAGATCCCTTCCCAAGTACACTCATGTATGTATTATTTCCCATCAAGATAGGAGACATAGTACAAGGCTAAAATGAAGAGAATATAGTCTGTGAAGATGCCATATGATGAGATGCTCCTGAATCTAAAAGCCATCTCCCTGATCCTGGACCTGAAAGAGCACAAAGAGCTTGTCCTTTATATCCTAATGTTGATGTTTGACCTTTGTCCTTTTTAGACTGTTTTGAAGTAGAAGGAGAAGAAGATTCAGACATTCTAGAAGGAAAATCAATGTGATTCCTTTTGAGAAGAGTTTTCAACTCATCAATATCCTTCTTATAACAATAATGTTCTTCATGTCCATCCTTCTTGCAATATGCACAAAAAGGCCTCCCCTTCTTAGATGATTCTCCTTTTGAAGATGATTTCTTCTTTGATTGATCTGAATGTGGATTTACTTGATCTGAATGTTGATTATTCTTTGCTTTCTTATGTTTCTTATCTAATTCTGATTTTTCCACCTAACTAACCAACAATGCCTGAGATTTAGAAGTCTTGATGAGACCCATTGAGATAAGCTTTTGTTGCTCATGTATCAGCATCTCAGAAAATGATGGAAATGAAGGTGTAGTGTATGTAGACCCCATAGTCAATCTATGAGTATGAAAGCTAGAAATAAAAGAAGCATAATCAGGACCAAGCTTGTTCATTGTATTATACACCAACTGGATGTCCTTATCAATTCCACATGCTTTGCATTTCTCTCTTAGATCATTAACCTTAGTGATGTAGTCTTGGATGTTGTCAAAGTTCTTAGGATCAAGATTCATCAAATCATTATCAATTTGATAGCCTCTTACTTCATCTGTAGTACCATATAATGTTTTCAATTTTTCCCAAGCTTCATGAGAATTTTTACATGATTCAATTTGGAACAAAAAATCTTGAGAAACTAGTCTACGAAGACACCCAAGAGCTTTGGCATGTTTGATCATCCATTTTAACTTTTTCTCATCATCAGCAGGTTCAGGTACCTTATTTTCAACATATAGAGAGTGACCTTCTATCATTAGAATACTCCATGCATTTTGATTCCATGTTGAATAATTATATGATGTGAGCAAAGGAACCTTAGAATGATCGATGAAAATGAGAGAGAAAAAGCAAACAAATCAAAGAAAATGCACCAAGAGACCCCCCCAAATCACTCAGTCAAGAAACCCCCCAGCAATATCTGATTTAGCACTTTATATTTAGTGCATTTACAATTGCTAGATGCCAAAAACAACAAGCTAGACTTGATCTTAGTGCTTACAGATGCCAAAATAGGCCACAGTATCAAGTACAATTTTTGGTACAAAATGAGATCAATCTAATTATACCACTAAAAAGTACAAGAAAAATCATGCACTTTCAAAAAAAATTGCACCCAAAAATGTTACCATAGGAGCAAGATCTCCCGAAGTTCCTAAAATGAGGACGAAGCAGCAACACCTGTGAGAATCTACATTTTTTGGAAAAACCAGGCACCAAAATTAGAAACTAATTGCACCAAAGTGAAGAGCATGAAAAATTAGCCCAAATAAAAAAAAATTGCTTGAAAAAAGGAGTCAGAATGAGCAAGATATTAAGCTTCAAAGTTCGCCTATGAAAACCTAAATGCAAACCGTGAGGGGGGTGAATTTTTTTTTAATCTGCTGACGTCACGTTGACGCGGTGCTGACGTCATCAAAACATGCGATTAAAATTGAAGTCTTTGGGCCCGTCAAAAAGGAATATGCCTCTGCTAGCGAAATATTCTCCAAACACAAGCTTAAACTTGACGTTGAAATGGTCATCAAGAGGTCAGTGGAAGCTTCTCACCGAATCTGGAATATTCCTTTCCTTTTTGTATGCACTGCCGGGATGTTCAAATGATTGCCGGTTGTTTCAAGTTCGGTGGTCGAGTTTTTGAAACTGTCGCCGGATTTCGGTGAATGGAGAGGCCGTCGGTCGCGTAGGAGATGGGGCCCGCGTTGGGGCCTATGCTTGCACCACATGGCATATGGTGGAGCCTGCATACTCGATACCTTTTGTACCCTGCAGTGGTACCAGTCTACGTACTTCTATAGACAGCGACGCAATGATGATGACCTGGAGGGCCGTATGACTCTCTGGGCAAAAAAAATTTGCCTCGCCGGATGACTTGCTCCAAAATGGACGAATTGATAGTCGATCTTAGGTTTTTGGCCCTTCTAGACACGATGGCAGGGTCGGATTTGACTCAAAATGCTCCAAAATTGCAGCTACCTTCTGGATCTGGCAACCACACTTCAGCTTCAAACCCTCTTAGATTTGGCCTCGTATGTCCGATTTGGACGAAACAAAAAGAAAATTTGACTTTCTCGAACCTTTCAGACACAATGGTGAGCTTATATTTGCACCAACAAGCTCTGATTTGAACCTACAACAAAGAGCCTCAAAATGGAACACCTCCAAATCTGGTATCTCTCTTCATAAAAGGACTCTCCAATGGCACCCAAACCGCTCTAATACCATTTTAGAATTGGCTATGGATGCCAAGATCTATGGACCAAATGGAAAGCACAAAAAGAGAGAGAAAGAATATGACAAGAACAGATTGTATTCAATGTCAATGATATGATATGATTGTGATTGATTTTTACAATGAGAGATACCCCTTGGTTATATAGCCAAGGTGAGATGCAAGATGTCATAGGATTATGACAAGTGTCTTAATCATATGACATGAGACAACTAATCACACTTACCTAGGTTCACATGTAGTAGTTGTCAAATATAAGATAACAACTAATGACAACTCACATCTTCTACAAAGATTCCTTCCTATGACCTAAGTAAACTTAACTAAGATGTAAATAAGT
The DNA here is from genome assembly GCA_007258455.2 of Sequoia sempervirens. NCBI lineage: Eukaryota > Viridiplantae > Streptophyta > Pinopsida > Cupressales > Cupressaceae > Sequoia > Sequoia sempervirens. The sequence continues at coordinate 527,020,175 of VDFB02000017.1, forward strand.
CCCCTAGTAATGATTTAACTAGGTACAATACTTTATTTACACCAACAATATTTAGTCAATTTAATTATAAATTGATGTCAATTAGTAGTATATTTAGTCATTTTAATTGACTTATATTTGAGGATTTAAGCATAAAACAGAGAAATGCACATCAATCATCAATTGCACACAATAAGATAACCATTGAGAAGAAAAAATTGATGAACTTTATTAATAAAAGAAAGGTGTTCTAGTTACAACTTGCAAATAGAGTATTACTGTCACGTCTCAAACTATGATGTTGCTTGCTTTTGGCTTTATGTGGATTTAATAGATGATTGAATGTGTGTGGTAGAGTAAATAATAAATAATATGGTGTTTTGTGAAATGAAGTAAGAAAATGTTTGTTTTAATTTTGAAAAAGTTGAAATGCATTGAATATAGTTTTATTTTGAAAGTGAAGCAAAATAGAATAATGCTATTTGGATTAATGCATTATATTGCTTTGATTTGGATTTTACCTGGATACTAATCTATTAATGGGAGTGTGAGTGTACTTGAGCTATAGGTTGTCGAAGACCAAGGGTGTGATTAAGGCAAAGGAGGTTAGCTTCTTGGTAGGGTAAAGCAAGAAGGGTTCTCACACACACACACACACGAGCACTTAGTGTCATGTAGATGCATTTAGCATTTAATTTAGTTGACTATTTTTATTGTTCATATTTTAAAATGGTTAATTATTTTAATCAATAGTGAAATAAAAGTGCAATGAAACAAAAGGAATTAATTATAACTTAATTATAGATTTTATTTTGCAAATAAATGATAATGCTTTGTTATTTTGTAACGCCCGTCGTGCAAACCCCAAAGGACAACAACTATGCACACACATTTTTTTTAAAATACACAAGGTAAACATATAAAGAACCATTATAAATTATTACATTACACGATAACACCTTAAACATCTAAGTCCTTTGGGGCACGTGAGGTCACATTGCACAAAACTGACCCATAAAGCAAGATTCATATAAAGCTAAATAACTTAACTAACTTTACATACATCATAGACATTAAATAACCATTTGCAAGAGATAACATCCATACATCCATAAGCATAAATATAATTACATCACATGATACAAACCATAATAAATCTTAGAAACCATGAATAATTACAAGGGTGCATTTACATTACATCATCTTTTAATACATTACATGATCATATACATGAGTTACATCAAAATATCCCATACAAGTGGGATAGATACATCAAACAAGGAATATCAGAAATACATTATGAACATCAGGTATAGCTCCATCTAGAAGATACTATGTAGAACAAATGCCGATGGGGAACCTATAATTCCCCGCCACGCAACCCTAGAGGAAGTTGCAATTTAATACTCAAATGTATTATTTATTTATTTTTGTTTAAGTACAAATAGCATGCAAGATCACTATCCATTGCTAACAACCTCTAAGATTACGAGACTGAGATTACTTAAAACCCAATCAAGAAACATGAAATAAAAACATAACATTTAAATACTTAACAAATTAAATACTCATACATTCCATACATGATAAAATTACAACAAAGGCATACAAGATACCACATGAATTCCAATAATAATAAATTTACAATACGATTACAACACTCATTCCCCGAATGAGGTAAATCCAATAAACAAAGTTACAAATTACATCTTCCACCTCGATACAAATGAGGGGTAATAAATTACAATAATAAATGAAAGGAATGAAGCATGAAAGAACTAGATCCCACGAGCTCTCCAACTGGAAACCTCATCCACATGAACAAGAAGATGACCCAACAGACTAAGGTGCATGTTCCACCCAACCATGTGATACTCGAAGGCTCACCCCCCGTGCTAGGAGATAGTAACAACAAATTCTATACAAGATCATCAACCCCTAGACACAGGCTAACTCACACTGACACAACCATACACATGAACCATACAACCATAACGATAACACAAGTACAACTCCAATAATCACTAGCATAGGTCACGTTGCTTCCAGAATTAAAATAGATCGAGTATGATAAGAAGACCGTACACATAAAACCAAATACCAATTGTTGTTGTAGAAAGAGTGTCATCACATATTTCAACATGGGATCTCCTCTAGGAATCTTCCTAGGCTCCAGCCCCCACTATGGGTTATCTTGGTGGCCTCTACCGAATCCCGACACCCATACTCACTCATGCGGAATCAAATAACTTTTGTAAGGACAAGATAGATGACCTTGTCATTCCAGGCCTTCCCATCTCATCCCAAGTCTATGCAAGCCCTTGCGTCCATGAGCAAGGCTCAATTATCTTAATTAATGAGAAAAACTACCAAACTTCTAAGTACATTAATTTAGTTATCACTTGATTAAACCACTTTTGAAGGTTTCCCAATTTACCTCTTTGGGCTCTGGCCCCTAACAGAAGCCACTCTTCTACGTGACAACATACCAAACCAAAACCAATCACCAAGGGAATCCCAAGTGCAAACCAACAAGATAAAACCACTCCAACTCTAGGAGGAACATATAATGAAAATACACTCCAAACACAGGAGGCAACAAAAATCAAAACCCTCTCCAAACGTCAGAGGCAACAAAACACATAATCCACTCCTTCCAAAGGATGCACAAACCACATAAACCACTCCTAGTACCAAGGAGGTACAAACCATCCCCATTCGTGAAAACTAGGTAAAACAACAAGATACAACTATATGCCCTACCCAAGGCAATACAACGGTTGACTACACAACGACAACCCATACAATTAAATGAAACCCCATCTGGAAGACTTACCTAATCAAACAACTCCAAATAGAACAAATAACTCAATCAAAGAGTTCCCTAGCCTCTGGAAGCAAAACTCAGTACTATCAAAGTACACTCATAAATTTACAATCATAACAATATTGCCCATACAATACCAACAAGAATTTGCTTAAATCAACAATCATATAAATTAATGTTCTTTAAAAACTAAAGATGTCTTTCGACATAACGATATTTTCTCTTAAATAGGAACAAAAGTCCATATTTACCTCATATGCTTAATCTTTTAACTAATCATATAAGTTATAAACAATATAATTTTTATGAACCTTATCTATTTCTTGCAATCTAGAAAACAAACAACATTCCCCATTCACCATTTAAGGCAATGGAATACAAGAACTTTTAAATAAAATTCTACCCATTATAACAACATTGTAATAAAATAACCCTTTTCTTTACACATATTTAATATCATCAATTTTGCTTTAGTTATAATCCATATAACTTAACCACATACATAATCCTGACATTTAACAAATCCTTTACAAGTACTTTAAGATTCCATCAAATCAAACAAGTCGTTGTAAACACATTAACCATATTCATTTCAATTACAACCCTAACCCTTAACAAATAAATTAAACCTTATCTGGAAGACTTTAGAACATTTACTCTATTTGCACAACATCGAGCATGAACAAAACATCGCTAGAAAGCACTTCAGGCAATTTAAATAAACTAAGGTTAGGATTTCCCAAATCCAGTCGACTCAATCTACATTACTTGCATTTATCCAAAAAAATACATAAGGTTTATTTCACGACATTGAGAAAATTTAAGAAAACAATAATTTAACTCTAAGTTTCTCGATCATACTCAATAATCTAAACAACTTGATAAATAAACCATTTGATTAAAATAAATCAATCTTTATTTCAACTACAAATATAAATACTCCACTTAAATTTAACTGTACTTGGATACCCATATGTATTAAATATATATAAAAGTATATACATAATGTATATACAATTATATATATATATATACAAATATATAATTCTCATTTAAATAATCCAATTTACCTCAACAAATAACTTTATTTAAAAATACATAATATATATATATATATATATATATATATATATATATATATATATATCATATATATATATATATATACTTTACAGTAAATCATGCATTATATATATACATGAAATATATATATATATATATAATATATATATATAAATAATTAATTAATTCACAAAACAAATGTGTTAAATATTAAAATAATATATGTATATATGTATCTCAATATATATATATATATTAAATTAATAATAAATAAAAAATAAAAATAAATTTTAATTTTAAATTTTTATAAACAAAAAAAAAGCAAGTTTCTTGGGGCGGCCCCCTCCCAAAGGAGGTTGGCTGCCCACGTAGGCCTCCCATATGGGGGGTGTTGTGTGGGCAGCGCCTCCATATGGGGGCGTTGTGGGAGCAGGCCTCCCAGGGGGCTATGGGGGAGCAGGGCTACGGCCCTCCCCTCTCCATTCAACATAAAATAAAATAAAAATTATTATTATATATTTTTTTAAAATTCCTTCAATAAAACAGGGCAGACCCCTGTGCAATTTTCTGTGTAAAAAAAGAAATTTGCCCAAAACAATAAAAACACAAAACACGGTATATTTATAAATATACTTGTGTGTATATTTATATATAATGAAATATATATATACACACAGGTATATTTATAAATATATATACCCAAAATCTTCATTTTCAGTCAAATTGTGAAATTGAACAACAGAATTTTGCAATGAAAATAAAATTTTCAACACAACTTCTGGGTTTTTAGTTTTCAGTTTGAAAAGAGATTCTCTTTGGTTTTCCTTCAATTTTTATTTTTTTTCCCATTGTTTGATTGTTGTTTTGTTTTCTTTCCAAAATTTCAACAGAAATTTACAAATATAGAACAAATTGACATGGGTTTTCCATTGAAACTCAAACAACATTTAGGAATTTTCCAACAGCATAACCAGATTTAAAACTCTTTCAAAATGAAACAAAAATCAAAGAAGAACCTAGTGTTTTCTCCCAAAGCTTGAAAATTTTGACAATAGTGATTTTAATCCCTTTTAGCTCAACCAAGAAATCCCCTTGCTTCTTCAAAATTTTAAGAACAAAATCCAAATCCTTGCCCCTCCTTTCTTTTTCCACTATTTCCAAATTAAAATAAAAATGAAATTCCATTTTCCTTACAAAGAGTTTTCCCCAAATTTTTTTGGTCAAACCCCTAAAATATCCCACCCACTAAATTTATTGAACATTTGGAGATATTTGCATTTTTAAAAAATTTAAAATCAATTTAATTTCCAAATGGAATATCATGCACTTAAAATAAATTTCTTTTTGCAAAAAGAATTCAAAATTTTATAAGGGAATTCTTTTTCAAATTTATTTCCAAAAAGTGAAATTTAAAGCATATTTCTATTTTTCTAATTTAAATCAAAATATCACATTATGCCAAACAACTAATTTGATTTAATTTATCCCCATTAATTTAATTAGTCAATAAAATATATCTAATTCAAGATTAGATTATTTTATTAATTTAATTAAATTAATTAATAAATAACTATTTTTCCAACATTACAAATAGATACAATCAATCATCATTTTTAACTTCAAAAGCCATTTAATAACCTTTAACTTGCAATTTAAATAAAAAGCCAAGGTGAAAAAGGACAACCTAAAATAATTGAATCTGACTACTAACCCGATGACACACTATGACTAGGGTGATGACTTGACACAGAATACCTAGCTACTATCTCCCAATCGATTATCGTTGGTCAATGGACACATTCAAACCTGTGAAATCAAGTGGAGTCAATGTCCTGTACCTGTCAACCTGCGAGCAAAGAGTATATCGAACATGCAATTATATATATAATTAAACACACTGTGAAGAGGATATCTCAGAATCGTAGGGCGCTCACAAGCGAGTGATACAATCTTGTCCCCTTCACCAATACAGACTTTTTAACTGATGAGTCTAACATCAACAATATAATAAAAGCATAAGGCATTTTTAAATTAAATAACTGATATGCTAATTCAAACATGCCATAATGATAACATCTAAATAAAATACCATCACATCAAAATATAATGTTTACATCGCTTAACAGATAGTGGTCAAAAGTAACCAAGTATCAAAGTCACAGCATAACAGAAACACATAACAAAGAAAAACACTGCCGATCAAAAGATCCAAAATGGAGGGGTGTTACAAAATCCAACGGGTGTGGAGCACGTTCCACCCAACCACGTGAATTTTAGAAAAACCCACCCCCCGTGCTCAAAGGTGACAAGGAAATGACCACGACCAAGGATGTCTACAAGACTAGACTCCAATAACAGTAACATGGTAACAATAATACCAATGGTAATAACATGAGAGAATATAGATCATAAATAAACAACAACCAAGAACCAATCACAATAACACAAGACCATTAAACACTTCATAAATAAATCAAAGGAAACCATCATAATTCACTTCCAGAGGCAACAAGAACACAAAACATAAGGGCAACTAGTGGAGAGTGTCATCGCATAGTCCTACATGGGTTATCTTGGCCCTTCCTCTTACATGAGGCGTCGGCCCCCATCTATGGTTATCCTGGCCCTTCCTCCTAACTGAGGCATCGACCCCATAGGGTGACCCATGCGAAGCTGTTAACCTCTCGTGAGGATGAGGTAACGACCTTGCCAACCACAGCCTTCTCAGTCTACCATTAGTCTGCGAAAGCCCTAATGGATAGATGAGGTATCCAAGATTATCTTATAATGTTATTACTACCCATCCCCCTAAATTCTCTTATTAGGTTTTCACTTTTTAATCTAACTCTTATGTGGATTATATTGGCCCTTCCTCATTTTGAGGCTTCGACCCCCACGAAGAGCCACTCTCCTTGGAGACCCCAAAACATATACAAAAACCAAGGGTTGTACCACATAAAATGAACTTTAAATCACAACAAAAAAATATGTGAGGCATTACCCATCTCGCTAAAAACACATAATTAGAGTCTCAACAATTTCCATACAACCCTTTCCAAATAATAATGCTCAAAAACTTGCCACATCAAAGGTACATAAAGAGAGATACATTGATAACCAAATAAGCTCAAGCCTTTGGACGCCTAAGTGTAAGAATTGGCTATGAAGGTAGCCACCCAAGATCTAGAGGCCTAATAGAAAGCACAAATGAGAGAGAAAAGAATATGACAATAATAAACTATATTCCTATCAATGATATAAGATAATGGTACAATAATTACATAGGAGACCCCTTGGTTATATAGCCAAGGTGAGAACATAGAAGGGCATAAGATTATGACAAGTGTCGTAATCTTATGACATGAGACAACAATGAAAAGTTATCACTCCACCTAAAGTGGGAAAGAGATAATGTGATAATCTCCACAAAAGGTGGATCACCCACAAAAGGTGGAGAGATGATCACATGATGTATCCACAAAAGGTGGAAGTGATGAGGTAATGACATGTCAAGTCCACCAAAAGTGGAAAATCTCCATCAACCTCCTATGTGGTCCCTCTAAAATGAAAGCTTAACTAGGATTCATAATCTGTGAGAATGGGATAGGTGCATTGAGTACTGTCTTATAAGTGCAACAGGGTTATTACTAAAGAAGATAACCAATGCAAATGGATTCCCAACTACTAGATGTGTTGGGTGCCATGTGTGTCTAGTGATCTCTCTGGGGTGGAGTAAGATAGAAAAGCCGATTGGGAAAAAGAGCTACCCTAAAGGGGATGAAGTACAAAGAAGCTGAACATAGCACATGAGGAAGGGAAAAAACATGTGAGGAAAAGGGTCCCCACATACAGGAGAAGAGATGGAATAACAAGGTAGCCCCCCCTCAGTGTACAGTAGTCACGCCCATGGAGAATTATAGGAAGAGATGAAGAGGCTGCTCCAAAACTGTCGAACAACGTTCCTCCCCTTAGGAAGAAACAATACCAAAGGTGTATGAATGAAGTCTCCCCAATCCACAAGTGAAGAAGGAACAACCCTCAAAATGTAAGAAGTCTCTGAAAGCTGCTCGAATATCCCTGTGTTGATGTTGAAAGATGCCTTTCCCAAACCATGTGAAGCTGCAATGGTGTAGTCACTTCCTGGAATCTGTGAGAAACCCTTTGCAACAACCCTCTTGTCCGCTGAAAAAGACAACTCAGGATCTAGCAAGGATGAATATAGAACATACTCCAAAGATGATGTCTCCTCAAGAGAGAAAGTGGCCTCCTCCAACTGTTGTAAAGATGCATCCACAATCACATCAACCTCAAAAGACTGATCATGTAGAGAAGGGTTAGAGTGTTCCCTCGCAACAACTGAAGAAGAATCACCTTCATCAAAGAGAAGATGTAAATAATCAAATGTGTCTCCCAAGTCTGCAATGTAGGACTCCACAAACAAACTGCCAATGTCTAACAAGTAGTCATCCCATGAAGCTGCTGCGGGAAGACAAGTTATGCACTATTGCACTGAATCACAAGTCACTGAAACTGTCGGAACACAAGTATCATCAGGTGCATCAGTCAATGTAGGAGATGGAGTATCAACAATAGGTTCAAGAACCTCAGGAGTAGAAAGAACTCCAAGATTCAAGTAACCATACTCAATCTCCTCAGGTGTGTCCACACTAGGGTGAACTGAATCATCAATAGGAGCAAAATATGAGAAGGTGTAGAACCAAGAATGATCATCAACCTCCCCAACTGCAACAAGATCCCTGCTATGCAAATCCTGAACAATGACAGAATCTGGTGTGAACTCTTCACTCTTTCCTGAACCACTATGTGTAATCTGATAGATGGAAAGGATGTTCCTTGACAAAGTAGGCACACATAGAACATCATTAAATGCTCCACCTTCAACATCAATAGAACCCTTCCCACAAACTTCCAATGAAGTGTTGTTGGCCATCAAAATGGGTGGTGATGAAAAAGAATCAAATGAAGAGTACATATCCTTGGACGAAGTCATATGATGTGAAGCTCCCGAATCAAGAATCCACCTATCTGAATTGGAATCTACAAAAGCAAGAAATGCTTGCCCCTTATGTTTCTCATATTGAGATGAAGAAGAAGGAGATGAGCTAGATGATGTTGCCATGAGAGTTGTTCCTTTTCCCTTAGAAGAAGTGGAAGGAGATGAGTCCTTCTCTTGATATGCA
>VDFB02000017.1:527029343-527139141 GCA_007258455.2 Sequoia sempervirens
AAGAAACATATGGTAAGTTGTTGAAATTGGATTCATCTCTCATCCTTCTCTTCTCTTGACTAATCCATGATAGAGTGTGACTGGTTGTCTCAGTATCACTTAGCCAGATGGCATTGTCATAGTTGATTCCCTCAATGGTATGAACAAGGGCTTCTTTTTCCTTCTTGGCCTGTAGATAGCGCCCATTTCCAATCACTAACTTTCTTGTAGTTAACTTGAGATGCACCATCTTGGCACAAGAATTTCCAAACATTAGAATCAAAATTTTGGAAGGGAAAACATAGCGAGCACATAGGTTCTAGAGCTAAACCTGGTAGCTCTAATACCATGTGTAACATGCCCATTTCTCTACACAGTAAATTTCCTAAGTTTTAACCTCAAGTAAATAGTTTATGCATCTAATCATTATGAGCAATAAATTTTTTCTTTCAAACTATAAAGATAACATACACATTTGAAATAATATATTTTCAAACTTTTCCATTGAATTAAATCAAAGTATTACAACTTTCCAAAGTATTGATTACATAGTACATGATAACATGATATCATTTCTCTATTTACAATCTTTCCATCATAATGGATACAATTTATACATAAACAAGGCTCCATGGAGCTTACTGGAAAAAAGATGTATGGATAGTCCTAGAAATTCAAATATTGGTCGCCTATTGATGAGAAGAAGCATCACTCAAGTGCTTTTCTACCAACCTTGAACTAACTACGGTTCCTCACACAACTATCAAATTGATAGTAGGACCCACCCTTCAACGAAGAGATTCACTTGGTAACCTCATAATAAGGATTGACCTTTGTCGAGCTTGGTGTTGTGTCCCGTAGCTAGATCTGTCACATAGTGGTTATGACCTACATATATGACATACCTCAACCTAGTATGTAAACCTGGATCACAATGACTAATAGTGTAAATAGTGGCAACTTGCACTACTTTGGCCAAAGTATTCATCACCCAGTACTTTGAGTGGACATCATATATTTCACCCATCTTCCTAGCTCGATTTATATTGACTATTCATAATCTATGCATAGGCTATTCCCTTCAATATTATACTAACGCGAAGAATAACCTATTTCCTCTATGTTTAACTAAATCTTCTACTAAGTAAATCATAGCAAATTTAAGACTCAACTAGTTTAAACATTAGCTATGATAGCTATATCCCCAACATAGTAATTATTCCCACTAAATTCACCCATTCATTAATATGGAATATGTGCAAAAACTTCAAGCAATGTATATCTTTTCACTAAGTACAACAAGCAATCTTTCCATTCCACTTAATAATATAGCAATCTTTTCCTATAAAAGGTGATAAAATTCTCTAAATAAAACAATAAAAAACACACAATCATTTCAAACATAAAAGAATAAAAGAGAAGTAATCAACATGCCTATTTATGTAATGCACCAATTGATCGAACTGGATTCCTATCTCATCCTCCCCTTAATTCAGTATGCAATTCCCCAAATAATCCTTCTCACAACTCTCAATCTCACTCAACTCAGAAATGCATATTACAAATACTCAGAAAAACACAACATGAATGCAAAAAATATGTGTCCCTATTGTGGTTGAGAGCACCTCTATTTATACATTGGAATCATCAACTAAGCTATAGAAATAGGGCATTAAGAATAAGACTTCTTAGCTCAAGAGGTTCAACTCAGTAATTAAAAGAAAAGGTGACAACTAAATTCGTTGCACAACAAACACATATGCAACCAAAGTGAATGAGTAGATGTCAAAATAGATGCAAGAATGATGATTGGAAATGCAAGGCAATCACCTCCTACAGGTCGACTTACTTGGCACAATTGCGTGCTTGACTAATTTTGCATTTTTCAAAATGCTTCTCATTTTGGAAATTTATATTGATAAATGAACTTCTATTTGATTCATGCCTCTATCATTTTGCACCACATTTTATCATTCGCTCCATATTATATGGGTCGATGTTTACTATTTGAATTGGTTTACACTCTTTCTATGCATGATCACTTACTATTGTTTTGGTTTGACAAAGTCTTGTTAGCCAAGTTTACATGTTGGAAAGCATTGACAACTAAGCACTTTTACTTGGCACTATGAATATTTCACATTATAGAACTTTTAAATGTTTAAATCATCAGTTGATAATATATACGTGTTGCTTTCTTAGTGTTAAACCCTTTATTACTATGTTGTGCACATTACAAATCATAGAATTTTTTTTTAATGATATACGGTGGTTAAATAATCCAGCGTAATCATTATCAAATATACACAATGACAAAATGTATATATATAATATATATGTATATGTATATATATATATATGTAAATACATTTATATGTACATATATATATATATATATATTTATATCTCGATTTATAAGTTTATATAATACATTATTGGATAATCAAATACCCATTCACATATCAATGTAAGCATGTGTATATATACATATATATTAACATACTAGTATGGACATATCATTTTTATCAATATATACTTGTAGGTTTATATATATGTTTATTCTTATTTACTACATATATCACACCTTATATTTAAACACATATTCATAGTCATATCGACTGACATATATATATGTATGTATATCTCTCTTTTTCCAATGACATTCCCATGAATATGGGTAATATGTACATGAGCATGCATAAATATGTCTATCTACGTATTCTTGTGCACATATTTACTCATGTGTATGAGTTTTCCATTGACACATGCATATACACATATATATACATATTATGCATATATATTCTATCAATAAAAAACACACAAAGAAGAACTCACATAAATCAAAGAGACTCAATACTTAGACTCCTAAGCAAGAACATTAACAAATAAAGACACAAGCAAGACTAAAGGAAACTTGTACTATTTCCCAACTATTTTCTTGACTTAAACAAACTAGATGCACATGTGAAAGCTCAGTTTAGGTCTTTTATCAAAGGTTACCAAACGAAGTTCTTCTCCCTAAGTGATACTTCCCCTCTCTTCAGGAGGCTTGATACTTTTCCTGCATCCAGGGTGAAGCCACAATAGTGGTTTACAATTGAAGTGAGGAAGGAAAACTCACAAAAAATGAATGCATGGAAAAAAACCTTATTTTAGGGGTTCGGTAGAACCTATTGGTTCGTACGAACCAATTAGGGGTTTAATAGAACCTAGGTTCGACCGAACCCTCTTAATACTTTCCAGCCAAAAAAAGCCATCAAAACCCCTTATAGAAGGGGGGTTTGAATGAACTAGGGTTCGAATGAACCCTAGTTCGAGTGAACCAGCTCGAACCCCTAGGGGTTCACTCGAACCCCCTTTATTCCTCATCCCCCCTGAGACAGACACAAAAAAACCTAAATTTAGGCACTTCAGAGCTCGGGTTGAGGATGAAAATGGAGGAATATTCACAAAACCAACTTGAATCAGGTAGTCCTTAGAACGAGCTATCCAACTAATATAAATTTAATATGTTTTGGTTTCTTTATTATGTATTTGATATTTTAGTTTTATTAAACATAGGTTTTTCTTATCAAAATGAAGGTCTCTATTCTGCATATGTAAAAAATAGTAGATTATAAAAAAAAAAATTTAAAAAATATGAGTGCACCAGATATTGTGTCCTAATCCTAATTAGAAAAACAAAATTGAAATTTGATATATACAAAAAAAAAGTTATGCTATATGGTCGCTACGGTGTCTGAATTGTAATTGGTTTTGAATTTGAAAACTTGATTAAAGAAAAATATTCCAAATAAAACTATCTAACCAAGTGGAAGTACTAGATATCAGAGTTACTACTTAATCTAAATTTGAAAGAATTAGAATTTTATCTTTCATGGAAAAAAGTTATGTGTTATAATTTGGCAAAGGCCACTTTAAAAATGTTGTTTTTTAAAAAACGCTAATTTTCTGTGGGAGATGCAAAAGAAGTGAATATGATTCCAAAAAATTTTGAAAAAAATATTTTTAGAATCTACAGACAAAATGTGACTAGACTCTAGTTTTCATCATCTACAAATTCTTCACGGTTTAGCCGCTATAGGTGCCCGAATGTGAAGATTTAGTTTAAAAAAATAATTTCAGTGTCCAGTTTGGCCAAAAATTGTAAACCACTATTGTGGGATCACCCTCCAACTTTACACTTTGCAATTGTAGTTAGCTGAACACTATACATTCATTTGCATCATATAATTTCACAATCAAAATCATTTTATAACATCAAATTGAATCAACATTTATTCTTCATATTTTCAAAACACATAAAGCATAAATACACTCATTTCAAGCATTTTCACCCAACTAGGTAAAATTAAATAAGTAGTAACACAATGGGGTGTAACAGAAAATCACTAGGAAGCATGTAGAGGGAAAACCACATGTGGGGTAGGTATGGATTTAGAAATACCACTCATGTAGATCCTTCAAGAGTGCCTTGTTGTAAGATTTGGAATGGTCGATATTAATGTTTGGCTAAATGCCAATAGATTGTACAAGCTAATGTCACATTGAAATATGGTAGATCTAGATGCTTACAATGTCTTTAGTTTTGGTAGATTTATTCATGGATTTTCTCAAACTTAGAAGTTTAAATATATTTTTTAACAACCCTTAACATGATGCTTGGACATCACTACTATTTGTTCAAATTTTGATTTTGAAATTGTAATTTATTTTAAATATTATTAACTCAATATATTTGACATTCATCAAAAAATTTGAGCAATTCATTCTTTTGGTCTTTTAGAAAATGCATGTTATACTTCCTAGTTTTTATACATATTTTATTGCCCTATTATAATATGTCACAGTTAAATGATTTGCAGATCTTATGATTCGGAATGCACTCAAAGGAATCAATCATATGTTACCTTAAATTAGGAGTGGTAAACACATTTCACATAAGTCCTAAACAATTCAAGTTATATTATTTATCAATTTGATCAATTAAAATAATATTTCCTTTGAAACTCCACCCATATTTCCTTTTTTTTTACAATTATTCTCTCTTTTCTAATTTGGTGTGCCTATTGTTTCTATGTACCTTCATTATTCATAAAAATCCTTAAAATTTTCTTTTTCATAAAACTATAAGAAAAAATAAATGGTGAAAAAAACTAAAATAAATTTACATGATCACACCTCAATGAACTATATATACAACTTAAGAACCTTCTCATAGCTATTAATATTTTTTCGTTTGAGCATAACCAAAATTATGAACATGTTGTCATGATAGGACACAAACAATCACTCTTTTATAAATAATTATTTTTCACTCTCCAATAATATATGGAAAATAATCTATTATGTAAGTCCTTGCACATTATGAGTTGAACTTCCAAGAAGCAAGTAATTCAAGAAGACAAGCTTTTTAGATCATTATCTTATTTATTTCTTGTAGACAACCTGAAATTTTAAAATTTGTCTCAACAACCTCATTATCACCTCAATGTTTGTCATATTCAAAATACACAATTGTATTAGGCAATCTTATGAAAATATATTATCTCATTTTCATACCATGAGACAACACTCATTGGATCAAAATATGAAAAAATGTCAAGCACTAGCTCTACTGCGTTACACATAATGGAAATGAGGGAATAGTAACCATGTTAATGGCCTTAAGATGAGCATAAAATTCAATCACCGTAGACATTGAAAAAAGAAAAAGAAAATAAAATTTGTAGTCTTCTAAAAAAGTGCTACAAGAATAGACACCCAAGATCTACCATATGGTTCAAGATTTAAATTTTATTGGATTTAGAGAGATACTTTGAAGGATATGGAAATACATCAAGAATTTTTATTTGGGAATAAGTAGAAAACAAAAATAAAAGGGTGTATCAATCAAATAATCAACAATAAACTACTTTGAAGTTGATTTAGATTAAAAAAGTATATTAAATATGAAAGAATTTGAGGAAATTAAAAAAGTCAATTTTATAAATCTACGAAGCTCTCTAAAGACAATCATGCCTATTAGTAACCTATGATGTAAACATAATTGATGATAGATTAATATTATATTTTTGGAGAAAAGAGAAATCTAAGGCATCTCACATCATGTCTTGCTTGAAAAAAAAATGACAGGTACATAATATACTAAGAAAAATCCATGGGAAGCTTGTAAACGTTAGAGTAAAATGGTATGTACCTAATTAATTGTTTAATTACTTAGGTCCATTTTCACACTAACTACTTAAGCTTATTTAGGTCATGTATTTTTATGTGACTCAATTCATATGATGAGGAAACATGTCATGATCTATTTTTATCTTCACCTAGGGTTTCTTTTTATTTTTTATTTTTTATTCTCTTAGAAGGATTCTTTATTGTATAATTCATTAGATTGAGTGAGTTTTGCACATTCATAATGATTCATGCTTGTTTGAATCAATATCTCTGGCCTTAATATTTTTTTTCTCCATTTTTGTGATAGGTGTTTAATTGCAAGTGATGTTTCAAAGTTTTTGTGTTGAGGAATCAACTCTAGTATAGTATTAGACCTCTAGATCTATAATTTTCTTTGTACTTTTTTGAGTTGGGAAAAAAGGGTGTATCTTGAAGCCAAATGAACCTCACCATTAAATCTAGAAGGCCTAAAAAAAACCTAAACGTATTGTCCAAACATTGACATTGAAGTATACAAAAAATCATTTTTTAAAGCTCCATAGATTTTGAAGGAAAAATTCTATACAATTGCATGGAATCCCTACAATCGTATATTTTTCGTACATCTATAGCAACCTATATATAGAAATACAATCCAACAAGTTTAATAGGTTATCAATGACTATTGTTTCATTTCTAGTGTTTTTTAAGTCTTTGTCGTTGATTGTTTTAAGGTTTAGTGGTTTTGTTTCATTTACCAACAACATTGATTTATTTTTCTATGGTTTTTTCTTCTCGTCGTGCCATCCACAGCTCACCAAAAAGCAACCACCACCCTACCAATGGAATTTGGAGATATCACCAACAACCAACAATAACACCATTCATTTTGCTACTGACGGTGCTTTTCCCACCACTTGATGACTCTGCACTAGCCACATGCCATTATACCGCCTCTTTTCAATGGAAAAACAACTCCCCAACCTTCTAAGAAGTTTCTAGTGTTTTCTAGCCAATTGCTAATTCTTTTCAGTAGTTTTCCAACATTTTGGTGTTTTTCGACCTCTCAATGATTTGGGATTTTTTTTATAGTTTTGCACATTCTTTTAGCTTTTTTATTTACTGTCAAGGTAGTTTTGCATCCTTGCCCACAATTTTTCAACTTGGTTTCATAGTTTTCTAACGTAGTTGTGCAATTTTTCATCTCTCAAAAAATATTTTGATGGTCCTCAAAATATTGTCCTTTGTGTGACCCACTAAGCCTATCCCCTAGCCCTATTTTTCCCAAAATGAACTATTTTTTTTCTTTTTGGCATAACTTGGGCATATGGTGTCAAAATTTGGTAACAAAATATTGTCGAAAAGCTAGTTTAGTGCACCTTCTATTGGGGAAAGTATTTTTCTTAGATATTGATATTGAACTCAATTTTCATTTTGGATCTGGAGCTCATAAATTTGTATTTGTACCTCCATTTTTCATGATTCTTGTGGTATTGGAAAGGTATTTCAAATATATTCATAGGTATAAATGTACTTTTCTTTCTCTAGTTATTTTTTATTTAGTTTATCATTATTTTACATTTTGGTTGATTACTTGGATATTTTGGCACTTGGAAACATTCTATTTGTGTTAGATGACTTCAATTGAGTTCTATATGTATTTCTAGCATGTTATATTTTCAAGCATTGTGAGCATCTTTTGAATGCACTATGATAAAGTTCCGCTATTATTCATATTTTTTGGGGTCTCACACATCATGTTATTCTTTTTTTGTACTTGCACTCCTTTATAAAGTATCATGGGGCTTTTTTGTGTGTTCTTTGTTATTTGCAATCATAACCTTATCTACCTTCATGTATTTGTGCTTTATTTTGCACACTTTTTTAGTTGTACATACTATCTTGTGCATATTTTGATGATGTTTCTTGTAGTGCCCCTCCACTTTTATCCCTTCATGACAAGTAAGTTGTTTATTTGCATCTTGCAAGTTCATGCTGATTTTGTCATTTAACGTTGTTTAATTCAATGATATAGTTGTACTAAGTGTGTGTTGAGTTTTAAATATTGTGAAATCATGTGTTAGTGTTTGAAGTTCACAAGTAATATGTGATTTAATTAAATTATCAATTGTTGGTGAACGTTGTTGATTAGTTAATTATCAAATTAGAATATTAAATAATGCCGTTAACTAATTATAGAATTAATTAGTTATGTTATAATGATTCAATTATTATTGTTTATTAAACAAGGAATAGTTAAATAAAATATAAAAAATATATATATATTAATGTAACTATTAATAGTGTTAAATTTTAAATATATTGGATATTTCTATTCCTCAAAGCTTGACACTATTCTTTTAAGAAATAATATTAACAACATTATTATATTTAATGTTAATAATCTTATAGTAATGAAATACAATTTAGATTATCATTAAAAAATAAAAAAAATAAAACAAACTATGTGTAAAGAAATAAAATAAGATTTAAAATGGGATGGAAGAAGTCCTTCCCCACGTGCCTTCACCAAAGCATCTAAATGCATGCATTTGAGGCGTGGCATGGAGTGTTTCTTTTGTGAAACCTGGCTTGTTACGTGCCAATTTCTTTTGGGCTCAAAAGTGCTAATTTTATTAATTTTGAGGGAGGGAAGAGGAGAGCTCGTGCAAACTGCAATGGCGTTTTCCTTTATTGTTGATGTAAGAATTATATCCGGAGCTTTGGAAGAATTCAAGAAGCTATTCGATAATCAATGTTGGTTATTCGATGTCTGGGCCAAAGCAACAGTTGGGGAAAAAGCATTTGGATTGATCCAACTCAGATTCTTGAATAGGTAAGTTGTTTATTTATCTGTTGCCATGCAACTTGGAATAGTATTTGAAGTTGCGCTATAAGCAATCATATTATGTCCATGTCAAAGGAATTAGATAATGAATTTCTTGACTCCCAACAATTGATTTTAGTTGTATTCATCGCAATAATCATTTATAGATAATGGAAAATTTTGTGCATCATATAATGGAATAAAATCAGTCCTGTAACAATTGGGTATGGTTTAAAAGAAAACAATATAAAGGACTACGCTTGAAATTATTCGTGCTGGGTTTTTTCTGCAATTGGTTTTGTTCCTTTCTCATCCTCCCGTTTGCTTGCATTGTACCATTTTCCAACTCACTGTTTCCAGATTCTCAAATCAATTAGTGTACATGTGTTTGGCATCGCATGTACATTTAGAAATTGTGATGTTATTGGCTTCAGTGGTAATCTACATTTAGTTCAAATCTCGGCATCTGAGAATGTGCACCACGACCTGTAGATTTCACCTACTCGTGTGATAAATCAGCCAGGGTTAAATTCCCAATGGTCTTCAACCTTGCTGCTCGGAAAGAGGGATTTCAACTTTATCCACCTGAATGAGGACCCTTCGTAAGTGAACCCCTGTGGTTTAGTTTATTTTGGGCATACCCCTGCTTTGAGGGCGCTTCAGGAGATTGCATTTCTTTAAGGCATTTTGTCGAATGGTTTGTGTGCTTTGTCTTGCTTCCACAGTTTGCACGCATGCCTAAAAGGAGGCCTGCGGCCTATACCAAAGCTCCCATATTGGCGCAGCTGCTGTCCCCGGTTGTGGAGTAGTGTTACACCTCCCAGAGGAATTCGCTTGAAATTTTCTTGAGCCTTTTTCTTTATCAAACCCATTTTGCGTCCCCTGCAATTGTTGCATTCTCGAAGATCACATTTCTTGAGGTATTTTATCAAATCGGTTCACGTGCCTTTTTCTAAACTTCTGCAATTTGCGTGCCTTGTCTGTGCTCCTGCATTACTCACGCCTGTCTATTTTTGCAAGAACATAAGTCGCAGCATTTTAGGATCCAACTAAAAAGCAGTGTTGCTGGAAATGCCCAGCCTATATTCATATATGATCCCGTGCCAGCATAGGCTGAAAGCTGTTTTATTTGATGCCTTAGGTCACTTGGGTTCTCTGTTACTTTACAATTGAATTCAATGAAATTTCGTTGCTTGCTTTCATATCAATGTGTTATAGCTGGAATTAGGTGTCATAGAATTCGAATTACCCATGTAGATTTAAATCCCCAAGTTGCTGTGATAGATTTAGGGGTTCTATCTTCATTCTTAAGTGTCCCTTTTGGCTTCCATGACGTTCATTTTATACTGTAAAGTGCTGCATTATGTCTTCAAGAGCTCAAGAATCTTGTAGCGCTAAATCCCTGATATTCTCAAAAAATTTCTGATCATTTTCTGCGAATAGAAAAGAAGCTGCAGATGTAGAGAGATTGTTTCTTTTTCTTTTTAAGTTTCTCCCATTCTAAAAATATAAATAAATAGATAAATTTCTGCTGAGATTGGTTTTCACAAGTTTCCCCCATTTTATTCATCAATATCATTGCAATGCCTAATTTTAAGCCTTGTTTCCTCCTCCACGCAAATATATTCTTGATCTGGGAAATTAAACTCTTCCTCCCTGGTATTGACCTCTCACTTCTACTTTTGGCGAGCTACATCCTAGAAAAACCAAAATAAAATAATAATCAGATTCTCACGATAAGTTTGGACTGTTTAGATCCTGACAATGACCACATTCAGGTTTTAGCATTATAGCATTTTTTACCCTTCACAGCTCAGTATATAATAGCATTAAATAAATGCCTTGAATCTGTGATAGAATGTAAATTTTCCCTTTACGCACGTCGTTTCGTTTGCTTGGAAATTTTTAAGTCTAGAAAATCCATTGTGTACTTATGCTGTAATTATTGCATTCCATCACTTTCTTTTGAGGCATTTTGTCAACAAATCCCGTGCCTTGTTATGCCTCTATACTTCTATATATGTCTACCATAGCAGTTGCTTCTACCTTGTGAGGAAATATTCTCACCGTTCCCTTAATTACTAAACCATTTAGCTATGTTTTCATGTGGAAATCTGCGTAGGCAATCCTTGTAAAGAGGGCATACTTATATAAAATAATAGGAAGACCCTTTTATTTCCACCCGTGTCCATACTTTCATTAGGTTCATTAAAAAAAATGAGTATGTCCCATTTACCATAACTTTTATGAAAAGCACCTTTAATGGAGTAAGTAGGAGGCTCCACATTTATTTCATTATGAAGTCTTTATTTCTTTTTAGGATAAATAAATATATAGTTTCCTTAATGTTCTTTTAATAAAGAAATCGCCTTTTTCCTTGCTATGGGGAAAAGCACTAAGTTAAATAAAGATAAAATAAATAAGAAGGCATCTTTTGTATTTTAAATGGGATATTTCTCTTTAAAGAAAGTAAATGGAATATCTATATAAATAGATGCATTTATTAAATATGAATAATTTGAAAACAAATAGTGATAGTTTATTATGAAGGGTATTATTAATTTAAATAGTAATTCTAATATATGTAACAAATAAAGTCATTCATGTTTAGATGTGCTTGTACAATAATCTCATTAACAATGTTAAGACGTTAACAAAAAGGGTATTTAATTAAACCATGATAATTATTTATATGAGTACAAGTGAGTAATTTGGATATAATAAGAAAAAGACATATATATATATATGCACGCATTCGTGTATTAATAATATTTATGTGATTGTGCCATATTTACTAGTTAAAGGTGTAAATAGGGTTGTGTTGAGGTTGGGATATGATAGTGGTTGTGTTAGTTTCATTTAGGTATTTGAAAAGAGTAAAGCACTATTTAATTAGATAAATCATTTTCATTAGCTTCGTTTCAAGAAGGAATTCTTAGAATTGATAAATGTAATGTGTGTTTCAAAATAGTTCTTATCATACATTTGCATATTCAATGTTTTTCACTTTTATACGTGAAACTATGGTAATTGTCTTATTCTAGAATTGTTTGTTATATGAGAATGAGGTTTGTGAGATAGCCTAGTGTTCCTCTTGGATGTAGTTTTAGAGTAGATTTTGTGTCATGTTTAATGTTTGATGTTGATATTGATGCCTTTGACTATGTGGATGAGTAATGATTTTATTGGTTATTGTTCAAATGAAAGTATTGTTTTATCTTGCTAACAAATAGTTTCCTTTGATGGATATAATAAAATAGTTTCCTTTGATGGATATAATAACCTTGATGGTCCATCATGTGTATATTAAAAGAGGATAAGGATTTACTCTTAAATTTGATTAATTGAAAGTTTCTTACAATTTATTATTGTGAGTTAAAATGTCTTTGTAGTGAATGAATGAATAAAATGTAAATCGAGCATCTATTTGTCTTTATGTTTATGAGTGTTTTCATATATTTAAAGGTGAATTTTTATGGCTATCATGATTGACTAGATTGATCTTTGAATTGAGATTGTGTATCATTGATAATTGTTATTGTCATAATTGTTGTTTTTGTTAAGGGTGACTAGTTGCCATACTGCAAGGGTATCTTGAGAGGAGAAATAGAGGTCTCCCTTGGATGCCCAGTTGAATATGTGTCGCAATTGATTATGTTTTCCTTGGTTGAATATGAAGATCTCTTTATGATGATGCCACTTTCATTCTACTCCTTTCGATTTATGATTTATGAAACTTATATTGTCATTTTGTGGGTTCCTTGATGATAGTCTTCCTTATTATATTAATTCTAATTGAGGAGACTTTGTTGCATTGTCTTTCTTGTGGCCATATTTGAGATGGTTGGGAACTTGATATACTTGAATTACCTTCAATAGAAGGTTGTGGATTTATGATGTTTTTTGGCTTCCAGAGACAATGGAGGAACTTGACTTATGTTGATTTTTCCACGGTTGTTCCGTTGTGATTTATTGCTCTTATTTTTTATTTTGAGCTTATGGGTAGTACTTTGTACTATGGTGTTGACTTTTGGATGTGGTGGGTGGTACCTCCTTGTTCTTGATTTCAGAGATATGGAATGGGTTTGCGAGATGGTTCTTGCTTCGCATGTTGTGTGATATGTACTCCTTGATTTTTATGTGAGATGAGGTACACCCCTTGTATGTTTTGATTTGGTACCCATAGGGAGAGTGGCTCTTCATGGGGGTCGGCGCACAAAGGGGCTGTTTGGGTAACCCATGGAAGAGTTTCTTAATCAAATGATAATGTAATTAATTAACTAGTAGGTTGGGTAGATAAACATTAAACAAGATTAATGTAATTAATTAACTAGTAGGTTGGGTAGATAAACATTAAACAAGATTAATTATGAGCCTCACCCATACCGTTAGTGCTCTCACAGGCTAAGGATGGGATGAGAAGACCTGGTTGGTAAGATCATTGCCTTGTCCTCACGAAAGGTAAGTGGTTCCGCATGAGTCACCCTATGGAGCGGTGCCTTGCGATAGGCTGCCTGGATAACCATAGATGGAGGCGGTACCTTGTGATAGGTTGCCTGGATAATCCATGTAAGGCCATGTGATGACACTCTCCTACAGTACCCATTTATGTTCCCTTGTTTAGCTGCCTATGGGAGTGTTCATTGTTGTTGAAGCCTCCAAATTCTATCTTTAATGTTACACACATGCCTCATGGAAATTTAATTGATGTTAATGAAAGGTGCCCTTGTTATTTATTGTTGGTTGATATTGTGATTTCATTTGAAGGCTTTGGATCCTATTGTTGTTGGCACCTCTTACGGTTATTTAGTGTTGAACTATAATCTTAACATTTGGTTATGTTGAACTTTTCATTATCTTGTTTTGGCTAAGTGGTGGCAATGTTGTGGTTTGTTATCTTATGTTGATGATATCCTTGTTATGGATTCTGGTTTGCTATTGGTTCGTTTGATTGTTTTGGATTGCGGTATGGGGATCTTTCTTGTCAACTCCTAGCACGGGGGGTGGACTTTTGGGTCCACGTGGTCGGGTGGAACGTGCTATGCACCCCATTGGGTTCCCAGGTTGTGCTTATGATGTGGAAGCGGATACAGAGTTTCCAGAGCCTCACTTGGTTGAAGACTACTTATCACTTTGTACCTTATTCTTCTTTGATGTATCATCTTTGTAATTGATGCATCTTTTCCTCTGCACGACAGGACACATATGTACTCCTAAAACAATTGTAATGTATTATTGTGTCCATGATGTGTTGTATTTATGGGAATATGTACCACCATTGTAATGTCGAACTATGAATTGAAATGTAATAGAATGATGTATGTATCTTTTATATTTCCTTTGATCATGGATGGTTATATTTTATCTTTATGTAATCTTGATTCATTTGTTAACGTTATAGTTTTAGTTTTAGGTGTTCGTGACGCCATCTTGTGTACCCCAGAGGACGTAATGGTCATTGTAATTGTATAATTGCTTATATGTAATATATGTTCATGTTCATCTTATGTTTCACTTTCAAACAAAAAAAAATTGTGCTTTTATTGCGAGTTCTTGTTGTCCTTTGGGGTTCGTGTGGCGGGGTGTTACATCATAAATCACATATTACTTGTGAAATTTGAACACTAACACATGATTTCACGATATTTAAAACTCAACACACACTTAGTACAACTATATCATTGAATTAAACAATGTTAAATGACAAAATCAGCATGAACTTGCAAGATGCAAATAAACAGCTTACTTACTTGTCATGAAGGGATAAAAGTGGAGAGGCACTACATTTCTTCTCCTTCATGCACTATATTGTGACACATGGTTTCAATAGACTTGTCATGCCTCTCCCTTGTCAATATTATGGGATGATTTCATACTATTGGTGCTAATACTTCCTTTTTTTATTTGGAGTGAGCTATGTAGGTGGACGCAATGGTTAGTTACCCATGAATTTCGATGAGATGGAACATATACCATATAGAAAATATTTTATTGTGATTTTTGGAGTCAACCTTCCATACTTAATTGATCAATTTCTTCATAACATTGGCACTTGTATTTTTGACTTGTAATATTCTTTGCATTGGTTGACTAGTGTCATTGGGGTCCCTTGTGCAAACTAATATGCCATTTGCATATTTGACTATCAAATTGTTTCCTTTGTTTTTCGTATGATCATTTTTGGAGTAGTGTTGTTGGGGTCATTCATGCATAGTTTTTTCTTCTTGGTCTTGAATTCTATTATTATTTCAAAGAAGGTTCTTTAGTTTCAACACTATAGCAGTCATCATTCAATAGTTTTTTTAGCTTCTTTGAGTTTCAATGGTGTTCTTAATTTTCCTATTCTTTTTTGGCACATTCTTTTGGAGGCTTCTTTGTCCTTCATATATCTTTCTCTCTTTTTGAGGGGAGTTTTTCGTGTGAAGTTTTCTCCTTTGTTCTCTGGCTATGAGAGATATTTTTCATTTGTACATGGGTACTTCATGAAGTTTAGTTATTGGAACCCATATTTCACTTTTTATGCATTCTTCATTTAGAGGTTTAGGTTCTCCCTAAGTTGCACTTAAGGGGGGGTGTTAGAATAACAAGCTATTTACCTAATTACTTAGGTCTATTTTCACACTAACTACTTAAGCTTACTTAAGTCATGTATTTTTTGTGTCTCAAGTTATATGATGAACACATGTCATGGTCTATTTTTATTCTCACCTAGGGTTTCTCTAAGGTTGCTTTTTATTTTTTCTTTTTCCTTTTATAAGGATTATTTATTGTATCATTCATTATATTGAGTGAGGATTGCACATTTATAATGATTTATGCTTGTTTGAATCAATAGCTCTTGGCCTCCATAACCTTGATTTTCTCTTTCTATGATAGGTGTTCGATTGTAAATGATCCTTGAGAGCTATAGGATTGGGGAATCAACTCCAACAATAATTTATTAACATTAAAAGTAGGAAAACATGTACACATATTTTTTTAACTTGAGAAAACTAGAAAAATAAAATTACATGTGATCCTTGTGAAATTAAATCTCTCTCATGTTAAGAAAATATATAAAGGGGTTAAAAATATAACCCTTATTTATGTAGTTCAAACCATTTGAAATTAATGAGATTCATAACACTATAACAAAAATTGAATTTTAAGTAGTTAGAAATTGTAAATTCTTAACAACGTTCCTAGTTACAATCCTATTATGCATCCAAATATCTAATGTCCATTTTTGCATTTTATTCCTTAGCATTATATGGGCACCACATAAATGTTCTAATGTTTTTACTTATAAAGGAATAGGTAGTTCCTAGAAGCCTCTTGATATATTTCCATAGAAATAAATTACAAATATTCATTATTGGATTTTTAAGGCATGCATATTTTTCCCACATCAAGAATTTGGTATCAAGAATTTGGTATTTAGAAATAAGCTTTTGGTGCTATTGTGATTGAAATGCAATAGAAATATCAAATAACAAGTCATCACAAGAAAGTATATATGAAGGCATAAAACTACAAGAAGGATTGCCAAGTACTCCAATATTTAGTGGTTGGAGCATTCCAATCAACCATATTTCCATATTTATCCACCAAAAATTTGGTGAAGTTCCACTTAATATTATCACCCAAAAAATAACCTTTGCTTGATTTTAAGATCTTATAGATAAGCATGCATTATCAATTGAACTCAACCTACCTCATAAAATACATAAATATTGAAAAATCTAATTAGCGCACCAAACAAGCTATTTAATTACAAGATTTATTCTCTTATAAAAAATGAACCTACATATACAACATAATAAAATAAGCAAGAATATTATAAAATAGAGTGGCATGCTAACCTTGTCAAATATTGGATATGCTACTCTAAAACAAGTACATGTTGATTTTATAATTTTCTTATTGTCACCTGATTCTATCCAACAAAGTGATTGCATGGGAGGCCAATATCAAGTTTGCCAACAAACTCTATATTGTTAAAAAAAATATAATGATAAGAAATAAAATTTAAAATCCAATTTAAGAGAGATTATTGGTTAACAACTATTGATGAACTTAATGAGATGTAAGAAAATTTCATTTCTTGGTTATGTTCTCAAGACAAAGTAATTACTTTTTCTTCTATAGGTTAAAGGTTGTCCATCAAAATTAATTTCTAAGGGAAAAATCATTTAATTTAATGGTTCCAATGGCTTCACATTCTAAGCCTTCTTTAAATGATCCAATTGTTAGGTGATTAGAATACTCTTTTCCCAATTAGATTTTTTTATGCATTGTTGTTTAATTTACCTAAGATATATTTTTTAGTTGTGATATACACATCAAATCAACATATTACCACATGAATAAATTTAAATTAGTTAATTATCACTCAAAAATATCCTTGCTTATTACAATGGTAAGATAAAAATGAATATGTGTTTTGCCAAACCCTTAGTTTGAAGTTTTATTGATATGCCCTTAATATTAGAGTATATATGGTTATGAATAGTCAGCTTGTGGTTGTATTAGCTCTTATTTAAGTCACATTATCATTATTATATTGTTATTTAGTTGATTAGGTCGGCCTAAGGGTTATATAGGGTTATTTAAGTTGGCCTGGGCGATGTCCTAGACATAATCAAGGTATATATACATCCATCCACATTTACAAGTAATTATTGGTCATCATCAATGATTTTTGGAGATATGCATAAAAGACTTGCTCCTAAGAGAGATCATGGTAATTCCATGCAAATAGTTTTAGAGATCCAACCACCCAACATCAAGCCCTATAAGTACCTATATATACAAAAAAGTGAGATTGAAAAATATTATTGAGGAGATGCTAGAGGCAAGAATTATTAGACATAGCCAAAGTGCTTACTCCTCGCTTGTGGTGATGGTACATAAGAAATATGGAACCTGGGACACATGCCCAAACTATAGAGTGATCAACATGTACACCATCAAAAAAAGTTTCCTATTCCAATCATTGATGATTTTCTAGATGAATTGAATGGAGATATGTATTTTGCAAAGTTAGATCTTAGATTAGGTTATCACCAAATTCAAATTAAGAAGATATTTCTAAGACAATGTTTAGGACTCATGAGGGTCAATCTAAGTTTTTGGTGATGCCATTTTGTCTTACCAATACACCATCTATATTTCAAAGTTTGATGAACTCCATCTTTAAGAAATTCTTGAGGAAGTTTGTATTAGTGTTCTTTGATGATATATTGATTTATAGCAAGACATGAGAACACTTGCAACATGTAGATCAAGAATTACAAGTTATCGAAGATTGTCAACTCTATGATAAGCCATCCAAGTATTCTTTTGATCTAAACAAGGTGGAGCACTTGGGACACATAGTTTCACATGAAGGAGTAAAGGTAGATCCTAACAAAATTAAGACTATCGTGGAATGGCTTGATCCTAAAACTACTAATAAATTGATGGGTTTATTGAGATTGATTGGATATTATAAAATATTTGTGAAGAATTATGACCATATATCAACACCCCTCATAACTTTATTAAAGAAGGATTATTTTCATTGGAATCATTCTGTAATGCAACATTTCAGAGATTGAAGGAGGCTATGCGTACAACTCAAGTGCTTGTTACTCCAAAGTTCACAAAATATTTTATTGTGGAATGTGATGCTTTAGGAAATATCATCAATGCAGTTCTCATGAAAGATGGTTGGCCCATTGCTTTTGAGTCATCAATTAAAGGGAAATAATCAACTCAAACCTATTTATGAGAAGGAAATGCTAGCTATTCTTCATGTAGTAAAACAATGGAGACCTTATCTAATGTAATGAGTAGACACTTCAAAGTTAAGATAGATCATGGTAGCCTAAAATATTTTTTGGAACAAAGATTATCTTTTGAAGAACAACAAAAATGGGTCACTAAAATGTTGGGATATGATTTTGAGATTGTATATAAGAAATGGAAGGAAAGTGTTGTGGTGGATGCACTTTCTAGGAAGGATGAAGCTTTATTGTGCATCATTTCAATATTACAAGTAGATCAGGTAGTAGAATCCTCCCAAGCAAAGTGGTAGAATGATGTTGCTAAAAGTAATCTCATTCAAAAGTTATAGAGTGATTCCAATAGTTCAAATAAGTTTTGTTGGAAGGGAAATGTTTTGTCATATAAAGAGTGATTGTATTTCTCTAAGGATTCCGCTCTTAAACAAAATATTCTCACAAAGCTTCATGATTCTCTAGTTGGTAATCATTCAAGATTTTTGAAGACATATCATCAAGTCAAGCAAGAACTTTTCTGGGAAGAATTAAAAGGTGATGTTCAAAAATTTGTGGTTGAATGTTTGATTTGTCAAAGAAATAAAGGGGAGACAATTAAGACATCGAGTCTCTTGCAACCCTTAGTTATTCCTAGCCAATGTTGGAAAGAGGTATTCATCAACTTCATCACAAGGCTTCCTAGATCTAAAGGTAATAACGTCATCGTGGCAGTAGTAGATTGCCTCACTAAATATGCACATTTCATTGCACTATCACATCCTTTTACAACAAATATAGTGGAAAAATATTTTTTGAAGAATATACAAAAGCTACATGATACACCTAAGGTCATTTTCAATGACCACATGATGCTATCTTTTCTAGTCACTTTTGGAGTGATTTATTCTCATGTTTGGGTACTCAATTGGCTCATAGTTCTTCATACCACCCTCAATCCGATGGGAAAATTAAGGTTGTTTATAAGTGTTTGGAAGGTTATCTACATTGTTTCACTTTAGATAAGTAACTTCTCAAAGGGTAGATTGGCTACCACTAGCATAACACATCCTTTCATAGTTGATCAAAAGTATCTCCATTTATGGCACTATATGAATATCAATCTCCTCCCATCACATCATCATTGAAGGTGTCACCAAGAGTTCAGCTAGTGGAGGACCACTTGCTTCATCAACAACGGGTACTTTCAAGACTCAAAGAGAATCTAACCATGACACAAAATCAAATGAAGTGATAGGAAAACCAACACCATAGTGAAATAAGTTTTTAAGTTGGGGATTGGGTCTTCTTGAGATTGCAGTCATACAAGAAATATCATTGTAGTAGAAAAAAAAGAATAAGTTGTCTCCAAAATATTATGGCCCATACCAAATCATGCAAAAGATAGGTAGTGTCGCCTATAAGCTTGAATTGCTACCAACAACAAAAATACATCCAAATTTTTATGTTTATTGTTTCAAGAAGGTAATTGGGCATAATATCCCTACTCAGACAATGTTACCAGAGCTTGATGAAGAAGGAAGAATCATATTGGAACCAAAGTTCATTCATCAAACACACACAAAGAAGCTAAGGACTATAACACTCACTGAGTATCTCATCCAATGGAAGAATTTACTAGTTGAAGATGCCACATGGGAGGATGAGTTCATTCAAAAGCTCCCACATTTGATTAGCATTAGACAATGCTTCTTTGAAGAGAGGGGAATGTTATGCCCTTAATATTAGAGTACACAAGATTATGGATAGTCATCTTGTGGCTATCTTAACTCTTAATTAAGTCATGTTATTATATTGTTATTTAATTAATTAGGTCAGCCTAAGGCTTATATAGAGTTATCTAAGTTGGTTTGGGTTATATCCTAGGCATAAGTAGGGTATATATAGGAGGTAGTGAGTTTAATTTGATCATCATATTATGAATTGTGTTCTCATTCCAAATATATTTGGAGGTTTTCCCCCTCAAAGTGGCTTTTTATTCTCAGATATTATCTAGTATTTGTGTCATATTTCATATTATTCTTCTCTTGTGTAAGTTATTTTATAACATTTACCAACCTTCGTTTAAAGGGTCTCTTCTTGTGGAGATGAAAAATGCCTACCTAGTACTTTTCCTCTCATGCCCCTAGCCTTGATAAACATTGCAATGACCACTTCTAGTTGACTAACAACCCATACTCTTGTAACTCATTTCACACTTAACCTTTTTAGAGTTCAACACCTCAACTTTATTTCAACCCAAGCCATCTAAATATATTGGACTCCACCAAACACATAGTATTTTCCATTGGATAGGACTATTATGATTGCATCCACAATGTTCAAACATTAATTTTCCTCACTTCAATGTCACATTTTCCCCTCCAATATGCATCCCTATCCTTTCCCACACCCAAACAACCATAGACAATCATGAAAAAATATTTTTAAAGCAAGGAATCATCATAATTATTAACACAAGGATAATACTAGGTTTAAACTATAAAACACTAGAGCGTGAATCATATCTAGGGCCAACCACAACACTACATAGTAAAAACCATTCCTACACTTATGCTTTCACATATTCACCTCAAAATATTTGCAAAATTTCCAAGGTGTATTATATATATATTTTAATTTATGGGGCTTTATCGTCATCGAAGGGTAAGCCCTCATAGGTGCAACCCCCATCAATGCCTATAGTACCATCTACTCTATATATAAAGTTTTTATGGAAGTAATAGGTTTTGGAGTTGCAAGTGACAAAATCACAACCATACAAAACACAACTATAGGCAAAGGAAAAAATTGCAATTTTATAAACAAAACCACCCAATTAGTGCAAAATTGTACATGGTAGTATCTTGATATAGAGATGGAAAGTAGTGAGAAGATTATTAGTTTTTTTATTTCAATTTTTTCTCTAGCATAATTTAAAACCACAAACCAAACCATGTGAGCCTTTAAAAACACTACACCCTTCTAACACTCTTATTTCAATTCCATGGACAACCTCTTTTCTTTAATTTTGAATAATATAAATGATTTAAATGTTTTATTATGCATTACATTGAATTCTTGATTTAAGAAAAAATGAATTAAATACATTGTTATCCATTTTTATTTTTATACCTCCAAAGAACATATGCTAGATATTTGAATGGCACATTTGTGATCTCTTTATTAAAGGGTAGTGGTGTATTAACTAAACCTGGGACTTTTGAGCCTTCTGACTTTTTTTTATTCCAAACCTCAAAAATCCTAATTTATTTTTCTTTGGTCAATTTTCTTCTTCTCATAACTATAATGTTTCCCCTGATTCTTTCTATAATTTAGTTTCTTTTCTTTTCTTCTCCATCATCATTGTTGGTTTTGATTGAGTAAAATATTTTTATATATAAAACTAATCTCAAATGAAGAAGAGATAAAATAATTATATTAATCCTCAACAAAAGATTAAAATGTAAGACTGAAAATTGGGTGGTAGGGAGGGTGACTCTCCACGCCAAGTGTTGTGGAGATTCCGCAACTATCAGGAAGGCGTGCATTGGATGGTGATAAGGATGTGTTGATTTTTGTAGCTCAAAAAGTGGGAGATTGCTATAGCAAACTTGTATTGTATTTTTCGAAAGAAAAGTTTGCTGTTAGGCTGAATAGAAGATCCAACATTTGCAGGTTTTTCCCCGCATTGGGGTTTCCTGGGTATATCTGTGTTATTGTCTTTTGTGTTTGGCTTTATGTTATTTTTGTTTCCACTGTTATTAGTTGTTAATTAACCCAGTTGTATTAATTGTTATAAATCAGATTTCTTTCTGTGAATTTATTGTGCAATTAATCTGTTGCTGGGTTATAGAAATTAACATGGTATCAGAGCTCTAAACTCTGAATACGAAGCCAAGATTTGTGACAGATTTCAAAAAAAAAAAAAAAATCATTAGATTTTCGTCTCCAGTTCTTTTTGTGGCTATGGAAACTAGCGTTCGATACGATGACAGGCTCGAGGGTGCGTCAAACTTCTTGCAGTGGAAGGTTCGGATTACATCTGTTCTCAAGGAGAACAGGCTATGGATCTATGCTAGCACAGAAGTGACTCCACCAACAAATGATCCTGTTGCCTTAGATTTGCATGAAGTCAAAGAGGCCAAAGCTTAGAGGATTATCCTGGATGGAGTAAGAGATCATTTAATTCCTCATTTATCGGGGAAAGACACTGCCAAGGAGATGTGGGATACGCTCACAAAACTTTATCAGAGCGACTATCAGAGTCGTAAGATGATGCTCAAGGACAAATTGCATAATACCAAGATGTCCAAAGGCGAGAGTGTGACCTCTTACTTGTCCAAGCTGACACAGGTCAGGGATGAGCTTGCTGCTGTTGGAGAGACGATTAAAGAAGATGAGTTGGTGCGTATAGCCTTGAATGGTTTTTCAAAGCACTGGGAAGTGTTTGTCAAGTGTGTTGTCGGCAGAGATCGACTACCTGATTGGGCAAGACTTTGGGATGATTTTGTTCAGGAGGAGATCCGTGAAGGTGCTCATCGAGGAGATCAGACGAAGAAGGGTCAAGATGAAGAAAATCTTGCTCTTGCAAGCAAGGGTAAGAAGAAGTCAAATAAAGAGCAATCGGAAGGTTCTTCCAAGAGTGGGAAGAAGAAAGATCTGAGCAAGATTAAATGTTTTTGCTGCCATTAGATGGGTCACTATGCCAGTCAATGTCCGAATAAGAAAAATAAGGACAAGCAGAAGAAGCAATTTGCTTCTACAGCAGAGGTGGACGAGTTTGCATCACGATTTGAAAATGAGTTTTCGCTCATTGCCTGTCTCTCAAGTTCAATTGCCAACAGGGTATGGTATATTGACAGTGGGGCTTCTCGCCACATGACGGGAGTGTTGGCGTAAAATCTAACACCTCTGGAGTGCAAGTTTGTACGGACAGCTATGTACACTACGCAATGAGTGCTCTTCAAATTAGGAGGGGAAGCTCCCTCATTGTGCTGGAATGCATGGAAAAGAAAAGTAATCTAAGTCCTATCTTTTTGTTCTCAGCTGGAAGAGGCACAAGGTTAAGAAAACCAAAAACGTTGCAGCTAAGGATTTTTTGGTTTCGCAGATCATTAACTACAACTAAGCTAACCACTTTAAATCTATCCAGTTTCCTCAAGAAAATAGAGCATGAGGAAATGGAGTAGGGATGATTAATTGACGATAAACGAGTTTAGATTCTCTACTTGAAGGCAAGGTGGCGCAACTATCATCTCAATCTAAACAAGCTTATTGGGCACAAACAGATTTAAGAATTTACCATGACAATCTTATGAAACCCTATGTGGCATAACACTTGATGAAATAGTAAAGACTTCACAAACAACTTTATCACCACAATCTCACGAAACCCTATGTGGCATAACCCTTGATTATAATGATAAAGATTCACAAAACAGATTTATCACCGTAATTTCTCGAAACCCTGTGTGGCATAACGATTGATCACAATGGTAAATATACATAAAACAGATTTATAATCTCAATCTCTTGAAACCCTATGTGGCATAACAATTGACCTCAATGGTAAATATGCACAAAACAGAAAGAATTCACCATTACAATCTCTTGAAACCCTATGTGGCATAACAATTAATCGTAATAGCGAAGACACATGAACAAATACCAAAAGAGCAATATTGAGGGCAAGGTAGGCGCAGCATATATTTCTCTCTCAAGCAAAAGTAATTACAAATGAGCAAAAGCTCTTATTTATATACATCAAGGTGTAGGAACCCTAAAATCACCTTGTGTTAATTCATACTCGCAAATGCATGCAAGATTAATTATTAAACCCTAATGAAGTAAACTATACAGTTAACTGGAAAGCTACCATCAGTTAACTGGTACAAATAACCTAAAATGGACCATGTGCAAGCATGCACGCCCTTATTTAAAGCAAAGTTAACTGGCCACTACCTTCAGTTAACTGGAAACCCTAACCCTAACTCCTGTGATGATAACTCCAAGAATGAGATAAGCATGTGTTAAGTCAGCAAGTAAACTCAAGATTGAAAGTCGAGTTAACTGCTGCTCATGACTCAACCCTAGAAATTAACTGTAGGTTCCAACTGGCAGATTACTCCATGTCAACTCGGCCTAACACTTCCACCAAGAACTCATCGATTTCTCTGTCATCTGGCACTTTGATACTGTCTAAAGCAATAATCTGTCTCTTCAATTCATGTCACCTTCTTTGACTGTATGCATACATTCCTTAACATCTTCAATTGCCTTCTTGAAACTTGCTGAAATTACCGAAAATGTGATCAAAACCTCCATCAAGATATCACAAACATGCTTCTGAAAGTCAGTTTGTACAGCCTCGAGATCAGCGTAGGTACCATCTTCACGAAGACAATGGCATGGGATTTGAGTGACTTTGGCGGCTCCGTAAATGGAGTCTGTTCCTTTTGCAGCGTAACGTTTCATTGTCAGCTGCTATGATGAAAACCTAAATTAAGACCGATTTGGTCTTGAATTCAATCTAGGTGAATTGCATTCTGAAAAACTCGCCCATTGACTATGAACATGACTATATTCTGACAACTTTCTCCGGAAAGCAAAAATGGCCCCTGGTGAGGCTAAAAATAGCCTGTCAGAGGATAATCTTCACCAAAAATTTTGAGACATGGGTTTTGTCTAGAAAAGGATTCTAAGACAACCCACAACGTCAGAATTGAGAAAATATGTCGTTTAGCTTGATATACAAAGATTCTTCAGTCGATAATTGTAAGGGTTTTAGAGCTTCTCGGGGGCAATTTTTCTTGAGAAAATATGGAACATGGGTTTTATGCACAACGGAATTCTGAACAAACCTAGATGATTAGATTTTCAAAAATATGTGATTCAAGCCCATATGCAAAGAAATTCTCGGAAAAAAGCACAGAGCTTCAGAATGAAGGCTACGGGGCGATTTTCTCAAAAAAATCTAAGACGTGGGTCTTGCTGCAAACGCTGAAATATGAGAACCCAGATGATCAGATTCTAAAAATACGCTAAATTTCTTTGACATGCGAAGAAAGTACCTAAGGTGAGAAATAGAAGAAATAAGACAGAAGATAGAAAGTTTTGCTTGTCTGCTTCTGAAAAATCTGCCAATCTCTGTTGTAGAACTCGATGAAACCTGGATGCAAAGTGAAAATAAAGTCTGGAATCTCCTTCTTCTGAACAATCTGAACTCGTTGCTACGAAGAACGCTAAAATCGGACACCTGTAGCACCTTTAGCTTGCTGGTCGCTCAAGAAGAATGAGAACTTCAGAGCAAAAGATGATGAAATAATGGACGCCATGGCTGAAATATATAGAATTTCATCTTTGAAAATTCGCACTAAGCATGGAATGCTTGAAAAGTGCGCTTGGCTTCTAATTGGACCTTATCACAGTTAACTGAAACTCAAACAAACTAAATAAATAGCCATGCATTAGGGTTACCCTTTCAAGTCTTCAGTTCAACTTAACCATGCGACTTTAGCTTCAGTTAACAACCTTATCAAGTTCGCCATCTTCAACCTTGCTTTGGATTCATCAAATTGACCTAAGGCGACCCTTTTGATAACTTCAGTTAACAATCAAGAATGAGATGAGGGATTTGCCATCTTCATGCAATAATTATGCTCTAAATATAGCAACCCTTTTAGAACTACAGTTGACATTTGATGAAGCGACATCTTCACTAAAATCTTCACAATTGCAACCAAAATCGCCATGCATGTAAACTTCAGTTGACATTCAGTGATAATCTTCAGTTAAGTGGACATGCAATCAAGTTAACTCAACATGCAAGGTAGTTAACTAAACATGCAAACTAGTTAACTCGACATGCGAACTGAAAGATCACTCCACATGCCAATATAAGAACTGAAGATGACAACCCAGAAAACGTTCAGTCTAACTGCAGTCAGAACTCCAGTTAAGGCGTCCATTCAACTCACTTTCGAAAATCCAACTTTGAACTCTTGGGCGAATTCCAGACTTAGCCAAATTTCATGAAAATTTAAGCTAAAACCTCTGCCAAGACCTCTGTTCATCCTCTGACACTGGTTGATTGACTTCTCCGATTGGCTGGCTGACAGGTGCATTGCAGAGCTGGGTATAATCTGATCAAAAGATATCTTGAGACTATACGCCATAAAACTGACATTTGAAGGCTCAAAAATCCAAGCGCCTTTTTGAAAAGCTGCGCTTTTCCTCAGACTTAGTCAAATTTCAACTTCTGTATCTCGAGCGAAGGGAAAAACAAATCTTTCATAACTTCTATTTTAGCAACTTTCAGAACTGGATCTCAGGTTCACTGCGGAACTGACTTCATTCTGCACAACTGCAAAGGCACATTTCCCCAGAAAACATCATCTGAGGGGTGAAAAACCAGAGCGCCTCCTTTCAAAAGTTGCTCTTTTCATTCCACTTAGCCATTTCTGGAAACGACAAAAATAATATAAAAACCTCGACTACAGGCTGCTGAGTCATCTTCTGACCTGACGAAGACAGGCAACGGAAAGCTGAACGTAACACGGACACATTAGGCATTTGAAATCATCAGAAAGAAAGCATTAAAGCTTGAAAAGCTTAGGCGCCTTTCTCAAAAGCTGCTCTTTTGCTTTTTCCTCTGATATTTTGACTAAGATTTGACCCCACGTTTGACTTCCAGTTCAGGTGCTTCAGCAACTCAGATTCACCCACTGATGGATGCGTCGCGAAGTTCGAACAAATGTGAGATAAACATCCTGGGTGGCGTTTAGCCAAAAACCTACATCTGGCACCTCAAAAGGATGGGCGCCTTTCTGAAAAGACGCGCTTTTCACCAATGTTAGCCAATTCTTGCTTTTGCCTCGTTTTACGCTGTATCTTCCGTAACTTACTCAAAACAGGTCCATTTGACAGGCTTGATAGCTCACTGCGAAGCTGACGTGATGTCGGACAAATGTCTGATGGAGGTGACAAACCCTAAAAACAGGATTTGAGCCCCTAAAAGATAGGGCGCCCATTTGAGAATGTGCTCCCTTCTCTAGAGATAGAAAATTTTGACGTTTTTCGTTCAAATTTTCACTTTCCTTAAATCTCTTCAGTAACAGACTGACATGACACTGACACCAACTCCATACTAGAAAACCCCAAAAATGACCTTCTGACATCACTTTAACAAGATTAAGACTCAATTAAGCAAAATGCCTTAGTGAAGCAAAAATTTTGGTTTTGGGTACAACAGGGAGTCAAAGAATGTTTCACCAAGTTGGAGGAGAAGCTGGATTTCTATATTGAGCTCGAAGACAATGCCAAGTACCATGCAACCGGTATTGGCACTGTCAAGTTTCAGAGGGAGTCCGGCAAACCTTTGTTGGTGGAGGATGTGTTGTATGTCCCTGGCATGACAAAGAATTTAATCTCAGTTTCTGCCTTGGAAGACAAGGGTTACATCGTGACCTTTGAGAGGGGAAAAGTCTATATTCGTCCCAAAAATTCCAAGATTGCAAAAGTGATTGGTGTCAGGCATGGCAGCTTATTTCAGTTACAGTTTGAGCCAGCACATGCGTTGGTTAGTAGCTGTAAAGGGATAGGAGAATTGTGGCACAGGAGGATGGCTCACCTTCACTATGGAGCACTTAATATTCTTAAGGAAATAGTGGCAGGGCTGCCTGAGATGAAGACAGAAAAGCATGAGGTGTGCAAGGGTTGTGCTCTTGGGAAATATGCCAAGACCAGTTTTCCAAGCAGCGACACTAGATCCGAAGGGATTTTGGATCTTGTACACTCAAATGTGTGTGGACCTATGTCAACAACATCCTTGAATGGATATGAGTATTATGTTACCTTCATTGATGATTTCTCCAGGAAGACATGGATATATTTCATGAAGAATAAATATGAGGTCTTCAGTAGGTTCAAAGAGTTTAAGGCTCTCGTGGAGAACCAAACTGGGAAGAAGATCAAGATATTGAGGTCTGATAACGGAGGCGAGTATACCTCGAATGCCTTCAAAGATTTTTGTGCTCAGGAAGGTATCAAGAAAGAGTTGACAGTTCCGTACAACCCTCAGCAGAATGGGGTTGTTGAACGGAAGAATAGAGCTATCATTGGAACAGCCAAGGCCATGCTTCATGATCAACATCTGCCTTGGTTTTTATGGGCAGAAGCTTGCAACACAGCTGTGTATTTGCAAAATAGGAGCCCTCACAAAGTGTTGGGCAAATTGACTCCAGAAGAGGCATTCAGTGGTAAGAAACCAGATTTGGGGCACATTCGCATCTTTGGATGCCTTGTGTATTGTCACATTCCTGTTGAGAAGAGAACCAAGTTGGAACCTATTGCAGAGAAGGGTATCCTTGTTGGGTACAGTGAAACTTCTAAGGCTTATCGGGTTTATATTCCTACTCTCAGGAAAACAGTGGTTCGCAGAGATGTGAAGTTTGAGGAAGAGAGGGCTCTTCAGAAGTCAAGTAACTTGATGAATGAGGAGGAACAAACATCCACAGTTGAGGTAGCAAAAATTCCTCAAACTTCAGTCACACAAGCTGGAGAGCAGAACAAGCAGGATGATCAGATAGAGGAACAAATAATTCCTCAACCTCAGATTCCTATTAGTGAGAAGAGGAGAAACAAGGCAGCTAAGCAAACATTAAGAGAGGCTCAAGAATATGTAGGTGATCCTCAAGATTCAGTCAGACAAAGAAGGGCTCCCAAACGTTATTCAGATTATGTGGCACTTATGAGTGAATTAATTGAAGTAGAGCCTTCCAGCTTTCAGGAGGCATCCAAGCACCAAGTGTGGAGAGATGCCATGGTGGAAGAGTATTCTTCCATCATGAAGAACAATGTGTGGGAGGTAGTACCAAGACCAGAAGATAAGTCTGTGGTGGGCTCGAGATGGCTGTATAAGATTAAGCATGCTGCAGATGGTAGTGTGGAAAAATTCAAAGCCCGGTTTGTGGCTAAAGGGTTTTCTCAGAAGGAGGGAGTCGACTATGATGAGACTTTTGCTCCAGTAGCCAGGTACTCATCCATAAGAGCTATCATTTCTATAGCAGCAAGATGGGTTGAGGATTCATCAGATGGATGTAAAGATGACCTTCCTCAATGGGGTGATTGAGGAAGAGATTTACATAGAGCAACCTAAGGGTTTGAAGCACACGAGATATTCATGTATGCAGGTTGAAAAGAGCACCGTGATGGACTCAAGCAGGGGCCCGTAGCAGGTATTCATACATATTGATGAAGTTACTTGCAGTGTGGGCTTCATCAAGAGTGAGCAGATTCAAACCTCGTACTATGTTCAGGTGAAGGGTGAACTTCTCATATTGTTGTTATATGTTGATGACCTATTTCTCACAGGGTCAGAGGAGCTCATAGCACATTGCAAGCGGGATCTTGCAAGAGAGTTTGAGATGGACTTGGGGTTGATGCATTACTTTCTGGGATTGGAGTTGTGGCAGAAAGAGGGAGAGATCTTCCTTGGACAAGGGAAGTACTTAATTGATATCTTGAAGCGATTCAGGATGGAAAACTGTAAGCCTATGTCAACGCCACTTGTGACCAATTGGAAGAAGATTGATGCTTCCAGATCAGAGGCAGTGGACCCTACTTTATACAGACAGTTGATAGGCTCTCTTATGTATCTAGTCAACACCAGGCCAGACATTTGTTTTGCAGTGAACTCACTCAGTCAGTATATGGTGGAACCTAAACGTGTGCACTGGATAGCTGCGAAGCATGTTTTGAGATATCTCCGAGGCACAGTTGATTATGGGCTGAAGTATGTTCAGCAGGATGGAGTGAAGCTCAAGGGGTTTACTGATGCAGATTGGGCAGGCAGTACAGCTTGATTGAAAGAGCACTCAGCAGCCAGCTTTGGGGATCGGGAGCAGCCTCTGGTACAAAGTAGGGAAATGTGTGTGAGTTCCGCAGAGGCCGAGTATATGGCGGCCAAGATATGGCTACATGTGAGGCTATCTGGCTTCGGAAACTTTTAGTCAGCTCTGTTAATCAGAGATTGCATCAATAATCTTTCGAGAATCCAGTGTTTCATGACAAGTCAAAGCACATTGAGATCAAGTACCACTTCATCAGAGATTGTGTGGAGAAAGGGATAGTGAAGCTCAATTACATTCCTACGGACGAACAAATAGCAGATATCCTGACGAAGGCCTTGATGAAGAGCAAGTTTGAATTCTTCAGGGACAAGTTGGGTGTGGTGCAGAACACTTTCCTCGCTAAGAGGGAGTGTTGATTTTTGTAGCTCAAAAAGTGGGATATGGATTTGCTTTAAAGCAACTCAAGATTAGATTTGCTTTAAATCAATTCGAGTTGGATTTTTAGCAACAGCAGGATTTTTTTTATTCTTTAATAGAGTGTTTCCGAGTTTGTGAGGATAAGATAAATCCAAGAGTGATTTTATGTGTAAATAAAGCCAAAGAAAGCAAGGAAAGATTCTTTCCTTGCAAGCTAAGTAAAGAAGCTAGGCTCTATAAAAGTAAGATTGCTATAGCAAACTTGTATTGTATTTTTCAAAAGAAAAGTTTGCTGTTAGGCTGAATAGAAGATCCAACATTTGCAGGTTTTTCCCCGCATTGGGGTTTCCTGGGTATATCTGTGTTATTGTCTTTTGTGTTTGGCTTTATGTTATTTTTGCTTCCGCTGTTATTAGTTGTTAATTAACCCAGTTGTATTAATCGTTATAAATCAGATTTCTTTTTGTGAATTTATTGTGCAATTAATCTGTTGTTGGGTTATAGAAATTAACAGGATGTCCTAGGTGTCAGGGTTGTTATGACAATACTGCAGGATCTCATGTTGGCTCAGTGGTTGCCACACCACACAGTGGTAAGGAAAGTCAGATCGATCGGGGTGAGTTGGGTGACAGCGTTGCATTAAAGCCTGGTCTTGTCGTAATAATGGAAAGATGTCAGGCATTTTACAAAGCACACAATTTTTGACCTGTCCTTCCATGATTTCAAATACAGATTACCATAGGCGAGTTGGACGGCTGGCATCATCCCTCGGTTGCTCTCATGCTCAACACTCATACGGGGAAATTATGGCATGAAATGGTAGCGACATTTGGTGCGATAATCTACAATATATTGGCGATTGGATGGTAGTTCTTTGTCATTTGTTCTTGAATCCTCATTCTACTGTTCTCTCCGGTTTGCTCGGTATCATCAGGGAACACTCTAAGTTTGTAGTGCAAATGTCCTTTGAGACCTTGACTACAATTGGGGCTGATACTCCTATAATGTTGGATTCCAAGGTGAGGCAAATGGCCTTCCACGGGGTCATCATTGATCATCGAATCAAAGGTCTGTTGAAGAAATATGATTCCCTCATTCTAGCTGCGATCAAAATGATTTTGGGGAAAGGTTTCATGGAGAACATTGAGCCGTTTAGGGTGGACACGACAATCACTTCTCGTTTTATGGCGGTGGTGCTCAACATCTGAATGGCGAAGAAGGATGTGAAGGCATTGGTTAAAAATCTTTTTTGTGGATTACTTGGTCGGGCTGGAGGAGATTCTCTACGTTGCCTTTGCAAATATGGGGGCCAGCGAAAGTTTAATCTAAATCTCTCATTTGGGGAGCGATGGGTCTTGGATTTCAAGTCCTTTGCCGTGGCCAATGGCTTCCTAGGTGAGGTTGGGACTTCTTAATTGTTTGGTTATGGT
The DNA here is from genome assembly GCA_007258455.2 of Sequoia sempervirens. NCBI lineage: Eukaryota > Viridiplantae > Streptophyta > Pinopsida > Cupressales > Cupressaceae > Sequoia > Sequoia sempervirens. The sequence continues at coordinate 527,061,745 of VDFB02000017.1, forward strand.
GGTAGTTAAAGTTTCTTTTTCTGGGTGGGTTAGTTATCAGTAAGCATTGTTGGTGTTGGTAGCAGTTGGATCAGGTTATGGTCTTTGTATAGCTATGGTTGCCTCATGTAGGGGTTGGTAGTTGTTTTGGCAATAAATGGGCATGTTCATTCAATTCTGGTGGGGACTATTAATAGCAGCTATAAAATTTTGGAATATCAATATACTAAAACTTCTTGCGTATCAAAAAAAAAAAAAAAATTTAAGACTGAAAACATGATATTAAAAAGGAATAGATAGTGTAAGCTCAACTCTAACAAACTTAAACAAGAAAAGAAGACACCATAAAAAAATGAAACAATCCATATCCTTTGATGTCCCACAAATTTCCACCATGTCTAAATACTTGTAATATAAAATATGTCAATAAATTGCTACAAAATAATTTACCAATTACAACTTCAAATTTTATAGCAAAGTTGCTTGTAATTCTTTAGATCAAGGATTATGACCTTTTTATAAAGGAAAATTGGAAATTGGAAACGAAAAAATGAATCAAAATTATTGTGAATCCCCACTTTATGGATTACTCCCTGATGCCTATCCAAATGTAAGTCTTTTTTCAATAGTGTTTTTCGGTGAACATTCAATTATGATTGACATAGTTGAAGTTGAGTTTGTTTATCAAAATAAATATTTGTTAAATATTGATGAACAAATGATTTCTTTGTAAAAACCTTTGTAATTTGATTGGTTGATTAAGTTCAATTAGAATAAAATAAAATAATTTTCACCAATTTTAAATTAAAATAGAATATTTTTAAATAAATAAAATTGTTCTAATGTATCTTACAAGAAGAAAAAACTCTTCAATAGAAAATAATTATTAAATAATTTTAAAATAAAATAATTATTGGTATTTGAAAGTTTGAGCATAAAATCAAATAGTGAGGATAAGATGATGACAATGATAATAATAATAATAATAATAATAATAATAATAATAATAATAATAATATGCAATAGTGGCATAGTGTGATGGTCAAACCCTATTGAGGTGTTTTTGTTGAATGTTTAAATTGAGGATGAGGTCTTCCATTTGTAACCTCAACAGTATTTACCCCTTTAAATATATATAAAAAAAATAAGATAACAATATTATAATAAAAATATAATAATATATTAACAAAAATAATAATAATAAAAATAAGTTAATAACTACATTTTCCTAATGTAAAGACATTATGATATTATACAAAATAAAAAATATTATGTTATTATAATAATTTAAAAAATATTATATATTGATGGAAAACATAAAAAGGGATATTAATAGATTTTAAAAATATAAGAAAAATATTAATATAATTTTAATATTAAATTATGATAAATTCTTAATGATAAATATTGAAAGTGTTTAACATTATGCAGAGGAAATTAAATATTTAAAATCAAAATTTAATTAAAAATATCAGTAATTTTTTAATATTTGTATTACAATATTATAAAGAATAAATTAATTAATAGGTATTATATTATGTTTGTAAGTTTAAATTTAAAAATGAGTCAAATGATAAAAGAAAAAAATATAATAATTACTTATTAGTAAATTATGGCTTCTTTATGACTTCTTCTTCTCCTTATTTTTTTGAAATTTGTAATAAAATCTCAAATATTTCAACCAATAGAATTGTGTAAAATTATTTTTTATTTAATTTTCGAAATTTTCAATCAAACCTCAAATATTTCAACCAATAGAATTATATAAAAGTAATTTTTAAGTAATTTTTTTGTTAAAAAAACTTGCATTTTGACTTTTAAAAAAAAATTAAAATTCTAATTTTTTTGAAATATTAACTTCTAATTTGTCATAGTATTGTGGAAGGACAAGCACAATGGAAACAAAAATAAACACTATAAGAAAGAAAATGAAAACTACCCATATCCTTTGATACCTCACAAATTTCTGCCATATCTAAATAGCTGTTATATAAAATATGTCGACAATAATTTACAGTTACAACTTAAAATTTTATAGCAAGATTGCTTGTTATTCTTTAGATCAAAGAATGACCTTTTGTCAAGCAATATTATTGAACATTGGAAACGAATACCAAATTCGAATAGCATCTTGATTCAAATAATATTGATGCTTAAACAAGAACATCAACTTAGAATATTATTTTGGATCTGCTTAATTCCTTACCTGCTACATGCTCGAAGTTGAACATAAGGAAGAGATACAAATGCAATAGAGAGAGGAGCTATTGAAATAGGTGTCTGGGGATTCACCTCTATTGGTTCTAAAGATGGTATTTCTCCCGTGACACTTACACCCAAAGCTTTTCCATTGAGGAGCATAGTCTGACTGTGTAAATCCCCATCTTTTGCTGTTAAGTGATACTCCAATCTAGATTTCCTGTTTATCAAATCCGTCCTTGCAGAAAGATTCTTCTGCCCTCCATTTTGAGAATAAATAGAAACCCCAACAGTAATGGCATCCAATTTGCTAAGATTGATCAAGAGAAAGGTGACTCCTGTCTAGAAAATTAATCACTCTCATAAGTCATTTACCCAAAAAATTGCAAGTTTTTATTTACAATTCTGTTTTTAAATGTGCATCATATAGATGGAGAGGACGAAGCATGCAAGTAATAAAAAGACCCACTTTTGATATGGTATTTAGCTTTTAGTTTTTTGTATTTCTCCAGCGTCGGTTCCCTACCTACCTCTGGATTTGGAACTGTGCCTCCTCTATAGAGTACACAAGTTTTTCACTATTAAATCCACTCAGACTGCACAGACCCATCCAATTTTAATATGCTATTATAGAGGCAAATAGTATATACTAATGTGTTAAAAATATAAACATTATTTAATTACAAAGAGTCATGTCTCATGTAAGAGACACGACCGTCCATATATGTATTTAAGGATATTTGGATCCATATTTTTCAAAGTAGAAAATACAATATCAATTTATGCTCTCCAATTTTCTATGTGGTATCAGAGCCAAGGTTAGAGAGATCGTTACTGGTGAGATCTAAATCAAGGAGATCAAAAGTCGCCTGAAGGAAACACAAAGCTTAAAGGCGTTGCAAGAGCCATAGTCTGAAATAAAAGAAAATGCTGGAAGATTTATTTAAGATATAAAGGAAGGGCTTATAGAAATTCAAGTTGCAGCTGTTAGTAGGTCTGCCCAGCTGCTGTCAAAGGAGAAAGAAGGTTGTCAATAGGCAAGAAATGTTTTTTTATTATTGATTGCAGATTTTGCAAAGAAGTCGTTGTGCAGGAAGTTAAAACTGTTGGTGTTAAAGAGTTGAAGCTGCATGAAACAATCTACAAGAAAGACAAAAGGTCGTAGTTTTTGTAGGAAGCACAGGTCGCCACCAAGGGATTTATGAGTTTGTTTTTTGATAAAAGTCCATAGCCCCATTTTCAAATAGAAGTAGTGATGATTGCTATATTGCTGCTCAAAGGAGATTTAAAGTTCTAAGCCATTGAAGTTTCTTTAAAGGAGATCACAGGATTTAATTTAGTCCCATCTTTAGGTATATTCACTAAAACAGAGATCATAGAAAAGAAGAAGTTGCCATAGTAAATGAAGCCACCATGTGGAAAATAATGCTGCTAGTTTGTTAGTTTTATGAAGAAATAGACATATAGTATTTTGTAGCCGCCATCCTCGAATGAATTGAAGCCTCGAAAAAAAAGTTCCACCATAGTCAATAAGTGAGAAGCTACAAAACATATCAGGTATAGAAGAATGGTATTTATCAGATTATATGACTCTAATTACAGCAATGTGGTAATATAAAATTGCATTCATAAGTTGAAGAGTATACCATCATATCCTGCTACTGTTTTGATTGGAAGAGGCTAAAAATAGTTGAATAAAGGAGGTGAAGTCGTTGAATCAAAATAAAAAAGCTATTTTGGTCAATTTGCATGAAAAAAGGCATGATCTTATGTATAATATTTGAAGACAGCCATCTCCAAAAGGCAGTTCATAGATATTTGTGAAGCCGACTAGACAAGTGTGTAAAGATAATAGAATAAACGAAAAAGAGAGTTCAAAATTAATGCATGCAAATATAGATCTATCAAAGTCACCATTGTTCAAGAAAGGACTGTAGAACTTAGAAAATTTTGTTGCGTGTTTTGCAAAGAAGCTGTCAAATCTTGAAAAGAGGGCAACAAAATTAGTAAGAGGGAGTAAAAGCTATAGAGTGAGGTCATAATATTATTTGTTGAAAATTATTACCACTTATCACTCATTCATCTTGCTAATAAAGGTGGATTGGAGAAGAAATTAGGTGGAAGATTGAATTTTCTAATGGAAGTAGTTTAAAAGATATTATAGATTGTTGAAGATATAGAAGGTAGATTGTGATATTAATATTCTAAACCACAAGAGACAAGTTGCAACAAAGGATAAGAAAAATCCCTACCAATGATCATAGATTTTTGAGGTTGAAGTTTCCAAGAAAGATGTCAATTTGAGAAGAAAATTGCATGTGATAAAAGACAAGATGGTAAAGTCACCAAAATCAATCGCCATTAGGTATTACGTAAGTAATTATTTTTGTGGTTAAAATATAAGGAAATCATTTTGCAATGGGAAAGATTGGTAAGAGAGAAAGGAAAGAAAATAAAAACTTAATATGTATGAAAAATACTTTGGAAGAAGAACTTGACAAAATTAGAAAGAAAAATGAAGAATTAGAAACAAAAAATAGGTCACAAAAGGAAGATATATTGAAATTGAGAGAAGAAAATCTTCTGTCCAATGAATTTTGTGAAGCTTACGTAAAGGAAAACTAGAGTCTACAATCTAAACCTACACTATGTAATGTGTCATGAGATACAAGTGATTTATTTTATTCATTAGATAACTTGTTTGATAAATGTCATATAGCTAAAGCCTCTCTTGATGAAAAGTGTAAGGAAGACAACAATATTATTGAATCTATAAATATTGCTAGTCGTGAGGATAATGAGAAAGAATGTTCTTCAAAGAATGTTGGATTTAACATAATGAAAAGAATGGGATATGAAGGAAAAGGTTTGGGAAAATATGGACAAGGAATTATAGAGCCCATTGAGCCAATAGTAAGGCCAAAGAATGAAGGCCTTGGCTATGCTAATAAAAATAAAAATGATAATATAGATGTTACAAGTTCAAACAACTTATTTCAAGAAATGCAATGCATACAATGTTCTAATTGTCATAGGCATGGACATAAAAAAGAGATGTGTTGGGATCTTCATCCTTGCAGTATATGTGGATTGAAGAACCATTCTAAGAAATTGTGTTGGAACAAAAAGTGGAAGAAACAACCTTTAAAAGATAGTATATAGATGGATTGTAGATGGATTGGTGTATCAAATTGGAAAAAGGTCACAAATATGTTCAAAATGTTGTACAAGCATAAATATTCACATGTCAGACAAAATAACAAATTAGTGGTATGAGATTTGAAGTTGGAGCACTCACATACCTAAAAGTTGTACTCTTGATTGCAAAGATTGTTTCTGAATGGTTGTGATCACAAAGATCACTTTTTAACCTAAAAATTTGAAGTATTGATCGCAAAGATCATTGTTGAATAGTTGTAGTGTTGATCACAAAGATCATTGCTAAATTTGTGAAAGATTTGATCACAAAGATCATTGTTAAGATTGATTGTAGAGATCGTTAAAGTTTTTGGTCACAAAGATCATTATTGACGTTGATCACAAAGATCATTACTAATCATTGAAGCATTTGATCGAGAAGATCATTGTTGAAATCGATCGAAAAGATTGTTGTTGAAATTAATCGAAAGGATTGTTGTTGAAATCGATCAAAAAGATTGTTGTTGAAGTCAATCACAAAGATCGTTGTTGAAGTCGATCACAAAGATCGTTGTTGAAGTTGACCGCAAAGATTGTTGTTGAAGTTGATCCTAAAGATCATTGCTAAAATGTGAAGTTATTGATCGTAAAGATCATTGGGAATGCTTCACTTCTTTTATTAAAATTACCATGGAGAATGTCTTACCATGGATAATGATAGACAAAAAATAATCAAGGCTATTCAGAAGATGGATAAGTTTTTATACTTTCAAGAAGACATTGGTGTTAAATATTTTTTATTTGTACGTGGGTAGCTAACAAACCTATTTATGATAGGTAGCTCCCATCATCTAGTTAAGTTGTGTGATAAAATAAAGTTTATGGGGGGTGTTAAAATATAAACTTTATTTAATTACAAAGAGTCATGTCTCATGTAAGAGATGCACCCATCCATTTATGTATTTAAGGATCTTTAGATCCATATTTTTCATGTAGAAATCAATTTATGCTCTCCAATTTTCTACATAATGAAGTTCCTAACCAAGCTAAAAGGTCAACACTAAGTTACCACTGCATCTAACGTTTTTGGACTCCATGCTTTATACTGCTTAGGTACCTCAAAACAAAAAATAATAAAAATTATAGTCAAATAAACAAAATTAACCATTAGATTAAAATATTTTTTTACTGTATCTTTTTTCAAGTGAAAACTCATCAAATGCAGAAAATAGATTATGGGAGTGTGTAACTTGAACTATCGCTTAGGTCATACAGATGCATTCTTCGACCTGCCGTATAAAGATTCATCACAAACTATGTTTGTGTGCCACTTTTCCTTCCAAAGATAGGAAGGTAAAAGGCATCAAGCACTTGGTTGTCTTCCAAGAGAGTTATTTCTACGATCAAATCCAAATTAATAGCTTGTAAATTTTTTGAACTTTGATTTTTCTAAATGGAAAATGGCACTACAAATGCCTGCGCATGGCCTGGAAACAGTGAGTATTGAGGGGTCAACCCTGGTATGTCTCGGGTTTGCCAGGGGACATACCCATGTAGGTTTCCCTGCCTTGAGGAACTCAGTGTTTCCAGGTTGTACCTGCCCAGAATCAATACCTGGCTCGTACCAGTATGGTTACAGAGGGTGAAATAGCAAAACATGATAACATAGGTGAATAGTAATTGTGATGCAAACTACTTGCAAGCCAGGGTGAATGGCCAATAATATGATTAGTGAAAATATCAAATAATTGTGTTGCTTAATTTCTAAAGTGATTGGTATAGATGGATGCAAGGTATATCTAAAACTAATGAGATCACTAGAATTCATTTGAATGATTATTACTTATTTCTCCATATCATTTATTTACCTCAGTTATTTTCTCTTTGCAATATCCTGTATCTCCTATATTCTAAGGCTGGTAAAGATAAGCGGATACAGAGCATAAATAAAAAATCAATGAAATAAAGACTCCGAGAGGTTATCACATTTTTCAAATTAGAGCTATCAAATTTGATTCTTTCCTTTTCACAAAAGCAAACAGGAAACTTAAGGGCAAAAGGATGCAAGCTGCAATCGTATGGTATGCTTGAACCCTGCAAACCTCATATTGCAAGCCAGAATTATAGAAATTATGTTCATATTGTGTTTGTATGATACAAAACTTATGAATGAAATAAGCTTAAATACTCACAGCATTCTTAGTACAATGTGCATAACGCCGCAGGTATTGTGTTCCACTAGAACTTAGGGACAGAACACGAGCTCCCATTAGTCGGTGCCAAAGAAGTGCACTGATTTATAATTAAAAAAGTGTCAGGACTATGTTTATGTCCAAATCTTAGTTCTCTCTGTCACCCTAAACAGTAATTCAAATTTAGTATTAAGTTCTCCATTTGGTTAAGCCGTTAAATAGATAAAAATGCCAAGAACTAAATAAACAAAAGATCTTAAAGCTGTACCTGTAGTAATCAGGATTTGGCAAATAAGTAGTTGTGTTTAGAAGCCCATAATTACCACCAATCAAGCTTTGCCTGCAATAAGTCTTTGTATTGTATTTGGATGCCATGCCAAGCTGATCTAAATACCTGTGGCAGTTGTAATGAATGTTCCTTAAAAAAGAACAATTGTCGTGTATGGTACCTCTGTGCTAGAGAAAAATGGATAAGAAAACTGGACTTAAAAGAAAATCAGCAGGAGGAGCAGTAAGTCAATTTGTGCATTTATGAAGACATGTTGAAGGATAAGTGCACATTCATTCACTCAAGAAGGAAAATGAATTAATTAAGCTACTTAAGGATAAACTGACCTTTACTCCTAGAATTTGTGTAGCACTGTGTGAACATGTGTTTTAGTGACCCAAGAGAAAATTCAAAATGTAAGATCTTTATGACAGAGAAAAACACCGTATGCAATATTGTCAAGCGCTCCAGGATGAAGTTTGACAGTCAATTCATGTGTAATGTGTATATGTATTTATACACACATACATAAATATGTATATTTTTGTATATACATTCACATAGAACTACAAATACATCAGGATTGCTGCCAAGAAAAGGTGAAGCATGAGCACACAAAAAGAACAAGAGGAAAAAGAAAAAAAACTATAAATAACCTAAGAGACTGAGTGCTGTTTTGAGGCTGGCAAAAATAAAGGAAAAGTGGAAAAACTCGTGTGTTTACTCATAAAGTTAGTCAAAGATGATTTTGGTCTTCTGATTCTTGGTTGTTATCTTCTATTTTTCACCATGTCTCATGATTTTGCTTTCTCTAGAAGATTGGCTCTTGATAGGTTTCATTCCTTATTTTACAAGAAAACAGTACGTCTTAAAATCTCGATTGTGTCACAATTTCTGGAGCAAACAATATTGAAATTTCACAAAAGAAAAGTGTACCAAAAACTAGAGACAAATGCATTAGTGACGAGATTGTGTCCACTGTTATAAGCTCCGCCAGATTCACCAACCCAAGCTCTTGACCAAGGTCCATAATTCTCCAAGACGGTTTTGAGTCTTCTGAATGTAGACTTTCCTTCACTAAGATAAGTTGGATCCAATATCTTCTCCACAAGATGATGATTCACACCTGGTAACCAGATAACTAATAGTATCATCTAAAACTTGATATGATGAACAGACTTTGATGAAAGCTAACATCGTATATACCTGGCCCCAGATTGTAGATATGATGTGTAACAACATCTACAGTGTTTGGTCCTGATTGTTGAAGAAATTCTTTAATCCAATTTGCATCAACAGATCCATCAGGTGCAACAAGTTGGGGTTTCACTTGAAAATCCTTGTAAAGCTTTTTCAATATCCTTTTAAGGTTAATTACATCAGCTGCATACTGTGTAGCATTGATACTTGTTCCAATCCCACTTCCACTCAACTCATTTCCTACTCTCAAAAATGTCAATTTTCTTGTCACATTCATGGATCAATTACAATGAGATACATATACATTCCATATAGAATCACACACAACAGTCTTACTGAGCATAGAAAAATGTCAAAACAACTTAAAATAGCAGCTCACCTAGTTCCCATGCATTTATCTGATAACCATGATCAACTGTATACTGAATAAAATCATAAGCATTGGTTGAATCCCAAGGTCCTCCTGAAACATGCATCGATATTTCTTTCCTTCCATTCAAAGCATTCAATCCAAAAGCTACCACAGCCCTATAGTCACACCTCAATATCAGCTACCATTTTACAAATTGAGCAACAGAAGGTTAAGCCAGCTACGATAATGGTCAGGGATTCAGTCAAGAACTTACCTTGTTTTCCTAAAAAATAAGTTCAGGGCATCCCATCTTGACATGGGAAGGCATCCATCTGTAAATTTAAACATTAGAGAAACATTTTTGGCGAAAGGATGACAAGGTTGCTTCAAATCTCCAACGTCATATATGACTTTGTCTTGCAATGTTCCACCCAATCTTATTTTCAATGGATCAAATGCTGTACATTTGCACACAAAATGTTAGCTAAATATTGTTACATTTTGTAACGTAAAGTCTATTTCTCAAGAAGTGTCAAATAACTAATGAAAACTGTCTACATGTTAATCAATCAGGTATAATCTAGAGAACCCATACAAATCATAATTCAGCTTGATCTCCTAAGGTGGAAAAGGCCTATTTTCCTCCCCAAAGGATACATAAACCTATGTGTTTAAATAATTAAATGTATATTTCATGCATAAGAGAGTTTGTCTAAAATATCATGAATGCAACAAAATTACTCGTAAGTTAGACCAAACTCACTTTTTTGTCAATTATCAACTTAAAGATGGAAGGATAAACAGATAATGCATCTTAGGATCGTGCAAAAAGGAAGGCATGATGCTTACCCTTCACAGCATTTTCCAGCAGTGAACTTTCAAGATCCTGTAATAAGCCAGCAGGACAAATTAGAAGTACATAGCAAATAAACTTCTATTTTTCATGTCAAAAATTTTCATTTTTTCCACTCATTGTTGGTTTCATATTACAATCCTTCTTTTGGAAACATGATATTTGTCACAATATTGTTGTTATAGATGTTTTCATAGGTTGCATGTCATGTTTCTGCAATATTTCAATTTACAATAGCAGTCTTCTAGGTTACATCTCATCTTTTCCTTCAATAACATATTTATTTACTGCATACTTGAGAAGAGGCAGATCCAAAAAAAGCAAAAAAATGTGTTACATGTAAATTCTACATTGAAAATTGATATGAAAATTTCAGCTTTCACTTATTTCTTTTCTTTTTCTAACCCTTAAACTTTATTGTGAATCACACTTCCTATTTGTGTGCACTCAGAAAATTACATTTACTCATATGTCCATCTAGCATGTTTAGTAGAGAAATTAAGCACCCTCCATGATCTCTAAATCTCAAGAAGCTATAAATTCCATATGTCGTTAAATAAGATTTGAAAAAACCTCTCATATAATTGACTTGGTTCAACAAGCATGTACATCCAAGTAGCAAGCATCTACAAGAATCATATTCAAAATTATTAATTAATGATCTTGTGCAAAATGTCCATATATCCCCATTACTAAAGTGGTGACTAATTTACAATAACATAGAAAAAAATATACTAATCCAAAACTTTCTTTATGTTGACATCAAAATCTATACTGCTAAGACTTGTGAGATTTGATTATCTTTCAAAATTATTCTCTTAGTATCTTACCAGATAGAGGTGTAGAAGATATCATAACCCACGTTTTGAAGGAAAGGGACTGCGAAGTGTTAATGATAACATACAGCGTCAATTTAATATTCCAGCTTGATAAATTAAATGATAGCCATGAGGCTATTTAATTTATATATATGGCTCGAATTTATTAAAGAAATAAAGAGACACATCTTCATCCAAGGCCGACCTCCTTTCATCATTGGCGCGACTACATATGAGGACGACTTACCATTGATTGGTCACATCTATTTTGTAAGAGAGATATATTCATTGTTTAGCCGACTTGCTTTATAGAAGGAGGCGTCTCTTCAATTTGTATATATAGGAGTTCACTTTATCATTTGTAATGATCAAGTTCGAATCATTTCCATTCAAGTGCGAATTTCCTTAAGAGCAGGTTGTGGATTTATTCGAGGGCAGAATTAGTTATCAAAGAAGTGCAGATTATTATCTGCCATTGCATCTTGTGTTAGGTGCTGAAGATTAGCCTTGTAATTGGCCTCATTGTAAAGAGAATTGTTGCCACTATTTATATATATAAGAGAGATCTTTGTTGCTGGGTTTTTCTCCCTCAAGAGGAGGGTTTTCCCAGGGTATTTGCTGTGTTGTTGTGTCTTATTTTGAATTAAATTTTCTGTGCATTAATCTGTCCATTAAATTTTACATGTTATCAGAGCGGGTTTGAGAGGATCGTGATCAGATTATTGCTAATCAGCATACCCTATTTGTTCACTTATCTACATCAGTCAAGATGGTGAATGGGTTGAAGGTTGAGGATAGACTCGAGGGTGCATCTAACTTCACTTCATGGAGATTTAGGATCATGCTTACCTTGCGTGAAAATGACTTGGGTGAGTTCATGAAGTCTAGCATTCCTAAACCTGAGGAGGAAGAAGAAAAGCTGCAATGGGTGAAGAAAGACATTAAAGCAATGAAGATATTGGTTGATTCCTTCAAGGATCATATTGTGCCTATCATCTCTAAGTTGAAGACAGCGAGAGATATGCTCAAAACCTTGGAAGAGATGTACGAAATCAACAATACCAGCCGAGCACTTGCATTAAAGCATCAATTGCATCATGTGAAGATGTCAAAGGGAGAATCTGTTATTGCATACTTCATGAGGATTTCAGATTTGAGAGATCAACTCTCAACAATAGGACATATGATTGATGACAAGGACTTAACCATGCTTGCTCTCAATGGGCTACCTTTGTCTTGGGAATCTTACATTCAGGGAATCAGTGCAAGATCGAAATTGCCTAAGTTTGATTGCCTAAGATCTGATTGCATTCAAGAGGAATCAAGGTTGGTGGCAAGAGGCGTTGGTCAAAGTTCAAAGAATGAAGACATTCATGTTCTCGCCTCCCATACTTCAAAGAAGAAAGGAAAAGATGGAAGAAAAGGATTCTTCAAGAGGAATCGGGACAAGGGAAATGATGATGCACCTCCACTCAAGAAGAAAAGGGATATGTCCAAGATTCAATGTTTTAGGTGTGATAAGTTTGGGCACTTCGCCAAGTATTGTCCAACTAGACCTAAGCAACAAGTTACCGTTGTGGATGTTGATGATGCCTCTTCGCAAAAGGATTCAAGTGAATATTTGTTCTATTCGGCTTTATCAAGTAGTGTACCTTCCGACACCAACACTTGGATAATCGACAGTGGTGCTTCACGACACATCACCAGCTTTAAGGAACACTTATCAAGTTTGGTGGAAAAGGAGTCTTTTGAACAAGTCATCATTGGAGATGATGCTAGCTACTCCGTGAAAGGAATTAGGACCTCTACACTTCATTTGGATTCCGACATCTCACTTCAGTTGGGTAATGTTCTTTATGTTCCTGGAATCAAGCGCAATATTATTTCTATTTCAGGTTTGGAAGACAAAGGATATCAAGTTGCCTTCTCCAAAGGCAAAGTTCTAGTATGGATGGAGAACTCTAGCTTCAAGGATGCTCAAGTAATTGGAGTTAGACATGAAAACCTTTACAAGGTCTGCACACGTTCTTTACAAGCTTTGGTTCATGACTCTTCAAGTCTTTGCGATCTTTGGCATCGGAGATTGGTTCACCTACACTTCCGAGCCTTACCTATCATGGAGAAGATGGTGTCGAGTCTTCCTAAGTTCAACCAGGAGCACAAAGGTACTTGCAAGGGCTGCGCATTGGGCAAGAATATAAAAGCCCCTTTTCATAGTAGAGAAAATAGATCTAAGTGTATTTTAGACCTTATTCATTCTGATTTATGTGGTCCCATGTTTGTTCCGTCTTCGAGTGGATTCTTGTATTATGTTTTGTTTATTGATGACCACTCTAGGAAGACTTGGATTTATGTTTTGAAATCTAAAGAGTCTGAGGAAGTGTTGGATAGGTTTAAAGAGTTTAAAGCCTTGGTAGAAAATCTTTCTGGTAAAAGAATTAGAGTCCTCAGATCTGACAATGGTGGACAATACACCTCTGGCAGTTTTCGGAATTTTTGTATTGATGTAGGGATTAAGGAGTTTTGTGTTCCCTATAATCCTCAACAAAATAGTGTTGCAGAAAGAAAGAACAGGACGATCGTGGAAGCAGTGAAGGCCATGATTCATGATCAAGATTTGCAAAACCTTCCTATGGGCAGAAGCTTCCAGGACAGCTGTATATGTTCAGAGCAGAAGTCCTCATAAGATCTTGAAGAATATGACTCTAGAAGAAGCCTTTACAGGAAAGAAGCCTGAAGTCAGTCACTTGAGGATCTTTGGATGTCCTGTCTATATTCATGTTCCCAAGGAAAAGAGAACCAAGTTGGAGCCTTCTGGCAAGAAGGGAATATTTGTGGGCTACAATGAAACATCAAAAGCCTACAGAATATACATTCCAAGTCAAAAGTTGATCGAGATCAGTAGGGATGTCACATTCAAGGAAGATGTTGCATTCAAGAGATCCAGGGGGATTCATATGGAGATTGATAATGAAGAGTCTCCTCAGGATATGGAAGTTGACCATACTCCTGAGATTCAGAGGGAGACTTCAGAACCAAAAGAAGATATTGATCCTGTTGAACCCTTGGAACCTACTGATGGGCCTACTGACATTGTTATTAGGAGAAAGAGACCTCTGTGGGCCAGGCGTACTATGCAAGAAGCTGAAAGCTTTACAGCTCCTAGAGGCACATTCAGAGAAAGCAAAAAAGCCACATAAGTTCTCCAGTTATGTTGCCTTGATGAGTCAGATTATAGAATCCGAGCCTACTTGTGTTGAGGAAGCATCTATTCATCAGGTTTGGAGAGATGCTATGACAGAAGAGTATCAGTCAATTCTTAAGAATGATGTTTGGGATATTGTTCCTAAACCCGAGGGCAAATCTGTGGTATCTTCTAAATGGCTATTCAAGATTAAGCATGCAGCAGATGGAAGCATTGAGAAGTACAAAGCAAGATTTGTGGCTCATGGGTTTTCTCAGAAAGAGGGAGTTGATTACGAAGAAACCTTTGCTCTTGTTGCTCGCTATACTTCTGTCATAACCATCATTGCTATTGCTGCATCTAAAGGATGGAAGATTCACCAGATGGACGTGAAGACAGCCTTTCTCAATGGAGTGATTGAGGAAGAAGTTTATATAGAGCAACCTGATGGATTGGAGGTTCATGGAAAGGAGTCACATGTTTGCAAACTGAAGAAGGCCTTGTATGGTCTTAAGCAGGCTCCTCGTGCTTGGTACGAAAGAATTGATCGTTACCTGTCAAGCTTGGGTTTCTTGAAGAATGATGCTGATTCGAATCTCTATTTCAAGGTAATCAATGGTGAAGCATTAATTTTGGTTTTATATGTTGATGATTTGATCCTTACTGGAGAAGATCACTTGATTCTTGAGTGTAAGAAAGAGTTGACCTCTGAATTTGAGATGAAGGACCTTGGGCTCATGCATTACTTCCTTGGCTAGAAGTCTGGCAGAAACCTAGATGAGATGATTCTAAGTCAAGGGAAGTACACCATTGATATACTTAAGAGATTTGGCATGATGGATTGCAAATCCATGTCCACACCTATGGAGACCAACTTACATAAGTTGAAGGAGGCAACTAATTCAGACATTTGGATCCTACCTTGTATGATAACTAATTGGATCTTTGATGTATCTAGTTAACACTAGACCTAACATTTGCTATGCAAATTGAGTGCACTTAGCCGTTTATGTGTGATCCGAGACAGATACATCTTGTTGCAGCTAAACATATCTTCGAGATACTTGCGTGGCATGCTTGGATATGGGTTGAGGTATTCTTTAGATGCAGACTTGGAGTTACATGGTTTCACTGATTTTGATTGGGCAGGTTGTGTCACAGATCGGAAGAGCACCTCTGGTTGTTGCTTCAGTTTGGGTTCCGCTATGATTTCCTAGTGCAGCAGGAACCAGTCATCTGTAGCATTGAGTATAGCAGAGGCAGAGTATATTGCAGCTTGTATGGCAACTTGGGAAGTAGTATGGCTCCGTAAGCTCCTTGCAGGATTGTTTGGACAATCAATGGAGCCTACTATCATTCATTGTGATAATCAGAGTTGTGTGAAGCTTTTTGTCAATCCTGTGTTTCATGACAGAACCAAGCATGTTGAGATCAAGTACCACTACATTAGGGATATGGTGTTGCGGAAGGCTGTACAGTTGAGGTACATCAGCACTGATGAGCAGACGGCAGATATTCTCACCAAGCCTCTCGCCAGGATAAAGTTTGTGTACTTCCGAGATAAGCTTGGTATGGTGGAGAATCCAGCCTTGACTAAGTAAGAGTCTTAGCATCAGTGAGCCTTGGTTAATGAGTTCTTCTCTGAGAGAGAAGTTCGAGGTGAAATCCCTTGTTAATGCATTTTTTCTCTGAGACAAAGGAATTTGAGGTGCAAGCCCTTGTTAATGCATTTTCCTCTGAGACGGAGGAATTTGAGGTGAAAGCCCTTGTTTCCACCCTCTGCGCCTGAGTCATGGTGGATGTCATGTGTGAGACTCCATGACACATCTTGTACTTGTGAAAGTCACGTTGAGATGACTACATCACGCAAGTGATGAACACTCGTACTTACCATAGTTTGGTTGTAGCCATTATGGTTGATATCGTGTTGAGGCGATATCTAATATCACGTTGAGGTGATATTCTTCTTTTCACATCTGGTTGTAGCCAATGCGATGGACATCATGTTGAGGTGATTTGTTTTGAGCAGCTAGAAGTATTCTCTCTAGCTGAGAGGGAGTGTTAATGATAACATACAACGTCGATTTAATATTCCAGCTTGATAAATTAAATGATAGCCATGAGGCTATTTAATTTATATATATGGCTCAAATTTATTAAAGAAATAAAGAGACACGTCTTCATCCAAGGCCGACCTCCTTTCATCATTGGCACGACTACATATGAGGACGACTTACCATTGATTGGTCACATCTATTTTGTAAGAGATATATATTCATTGTTTAGCCGACTTGCTTTATAGAAGGAGGCGTCTCTTCAATTTGTATATATAGGAGTTCACTTTATCATTTGTAATGATCAAGTTCGATTCATTTCCATTCAAGTGCGAATTTCCTTAAGAGCAGGTTGCGGATTTATTCAAGGGCAGAATTAGTTATCAAAGAAGTGTAGATTATTATCTGCCATTGCATCTTGTGTTAGCTGCTGAAGATTGGCCTTGTAATTGGCCTCATTGTAAAGAGAATTGTTGCCACTATTTATATATATAAGAGAGATCTTTGTTGCTAGGTTTTTCTCCCTCAAGAGGAGGGTTTTCCCAGGGTATCTGCTGTGTTGCTGTGTCTGATTTTGAATTAAATTTTCTGTGCATTAATCTGTTCATTAAATTTTACACGAAGAAGACCAATTAGTCAACTACAAAACTCAAGATCAAAAATTGCATCTGTCAAAATTAGGACAGTGGCTATATCCACTTTAATGCATCTTTAACTAGTGCTATGGAATATATGAAATCTACTACACAACAGTACACAGAAATGAATGGGGTGGAAGATAGATGCATAATCATTATGTAAGAAACCTAGGGTTTCTTATATACTTTCAGGTTAGTCTGCAGTCAACTAGGGTTTCCAGAAAATTCACATCATAACAATCTATTGCTTCACTTCCAGAATTTGCACATTACATAACAGGGACACACATAAATTAATGTCAATTCACAATTCACAGATACAGATCTGAACAATGAAACTGATAAGAAGATTTCACACACTGCTGTGTATTCAAATATGCATATCAGACACCTCAAGTATGTAATCCGAACTGAACTTCAATGTTTTGGCAAAGAATTCACCATTAAATAATTATAAATAACTGTAAGCTATCCTAGGGTTTGTGCAGTACAAATCCACTTACAGATCTGAGCATCACTTGCAACAGTGAATGTAAATGCCTACCTACTAAGAGATTTTGAAGTTAGACTGGGTTAATCTGGGCAGATCTGATACTGAACTCACTCCTTTTATATCACCATCTGCTGTTGTAGATGCAACCGTACTCGCTGACTAGTCTTTGTTTGGCTGGCACAAGGGATATAAGTGTCTGAAATATATCGGCTCAATAAACCTTGACAGGTAGACCCTGCTGGACGGTCTAGGCTGAACCCTCTTGCAGCCACGGAATTTCTCCAATGAAATTTGGATCTACACGCTAGAGATGATTCCTCAGTGGTGCACCCTCTTTACCCTTTGTATCTGGTTCCTTTGATGGGCCCTCCAACCTGAAACTTGATGTCGACCTGAAGAAGAGGACTGTTGGGCAATCAGGATCTGAAATGTTGTCCCTCAATGCACCAGGTATAGAAAATACAACTTGCAGCTGCACAGACCTGCGCAAGGTATGAGTAGGATAAATCATAAAGTATGGAATGTTAAATGATGTTAATGGCAGGTTAGGGTTTTCGTCCCAACCTCCTTACACTGCACAGGGGTTTCATCCTGTTCATGTAACTGATCAGAAAATTGTCCTCCAAACAAACTCCCTTCACAAGCGCCCAGCATTGAAGTATTTATAGCCCCCTCCACATGAGGCGTGTGACCTATCTTGGGTGCCAAAATTCAAATTTAAAATTGAACTTATTTATTAAATTTAAATTTTATTATTTATTTATTTATTAGATATGTACAATATTAAATAGGGTGGTGCTAAAAAGCACCTTTTCCAAGTTGGTTGTGGCCGACCTAATTAGATAGGGTCATGATAGTTCCCCCTTCCCAAATTGTCTTGCCCTCAAGCCAATTCAAACTCAGGTGCTCAAAGATCTCCATTCCTTCCCATGTTGCATCTTCAAGTGGAAGCTTCTTCCATTTGACCAAATATTCCGGAATGACCTTGTTCCTTAACTTATTTCCCCTCATATCAATGATGGCTTCAGGCTCCAAAACCAATTTCCCTTCGTCGTCGAGTGGAGGCAGCTCTAATGAAGGGGTGATATGCTGTTTGAGGGATTTCTTCAAGCATAACACAGGAAAAATGTTATGAATTTGGCTACTCAAAGGAAGCTCCAGCTCATATGCAACTTCACCAATCTTCCTTATGATTTTATATGGCTCATAAAATCGTGGTTTTAACTTTTCCATGCCACTTCCTTTAAGTGAAGATTGTTGATAGGGCTGCAACCTCAAAAATACCATATCTCCCACCTCAAAGACCCTCTCAGTTCAGTGGCGATCAACATACAAATTTTGCTAGTTTTGGGATTGTTGTAGGTTTTCCTTGAGTGCTTTCCCAATATCCAAACTTTGTTGAACCAAATCCTTAGCCCTTGGCACTCTACTATCTGACATGATTAAATCCATGAATGAAACAGCATCGTAACCGTGAAGTGCCTTGAAAGGAGTCATACCTATAGACATGTGGTGAGTAGAATTGTAGCAATACTCCCCAAGGTGCAACAATTTGATCCATGTTGTTTGTTAATCCCGTAACATAGTTCCTTAAATAACCCTCTATCCATTTGTTCACAATTTATGTTTGCCCATAGGTTTGTGAATGATAGCTAGTGCTTTGGGTCAATTCGTTGCCTATCAAATGAAAAAGCTCTTGCCAAAACAAATTGATAAACTTGTTGTCCTTGTCACTTACAATGTTCCTTGGTAGCCCATGAAGTCTAAAAATATCTCTAAAAAACAAATCAGCAACTTGTGGGGCTTTGTATTCAGAAGAAATGGCATGGAAATGAGCATATTTAGTGAGCCTATCAACCACCACATAGATACAATCCTTATCTTGCACCTTAGGAAACCCTGTGATGAAATCCATGGAGATGCTCTCCCATTTTTTATTTGGAATGGGTAGGGGCTGCAACAACCCAGCTGGAAAAACATGGTCTGTTTTGTTTTGTTGACACAACAAACACTCTCTAACATGCTGCAATACATCATTTTTTAGCCCTTTCCATGAAAAACGTTCCCTCACCTACTTGTATGTCTTGTAGAACCCTAGATGATTGACAAGGGGTGTGTCATGACATGCTCTCAAAATCCTCTCCTTCACCTTAGATCTTGGTACAAGATACATTATCTTTGTAGAAGATGAGCTCATCAACCACCCTATACCTATCATCTTGCAACTTCCCATCCATAGTAGCAACTAGATCCTTAGCATATACTCAACTATTATAACAACCCTCCAATCAGCAACATATCATAAATAGAGTAGAAATAAGGCTTCCTCGAGAGTGCATCAGCCACCACATTGTTTTTTCCTTTCACATACTCACTATCAAAATATAGGCTTGATGTTTACTTACCCATTTCTACTACCTATCATTCAAATTTTTTTGATTGAGAAAGAACTTGAGGCTGTTATGATCCATTTTGATCCATTTAACAAGTGCATGCATGACGGCCAACATCTCCTTGTCATAAATAGAGAAGCCCCTCTTCGTTTCCTTGAGCTTCCTACTCTCAAATTCTATAGGGTGTCTATTCAACATCAAGACTACCCCAATAACCTCTCTTGAAGCATCACATTCTAGAACAAAAGGAAGTGAGAAATCTGAAATAGCCAAAACAAGACATGAACAACTCATTACCTCCTTAAGCTTATCAAAAGCTTGTTGTGTTGCAGGGCTCCAAGAGAATGTCCCCTTCTTCATCAAATTGGTCAATGAAGCTGCAATTTATGAAAACCCTTTCACAAACCTCCTATAGTAGCTGCATAATCCAACAAATTTGTTGGTGTGAATAAATGTCTTGTACCTAGTTAATTCACTCACTAGATAATTAGGGGACATATTCACATATTAAGTTTAGTTACGTTCTAAGATTCCTTCTAGAAGTCTTAGTTGTCAATTCTAGATCTTATCTTATCCTAGGTTGTTATGAGTTAGTTGTCTCATGTGATAGAATTAAGAAACTTTTCATGATCTTGTCTAATCCTATCTCACACCTTCCCTATATAAGCAAGACTTCATATGTACATTGCCATATTCAGTGTGGCTGCTATTTGGCATTCTTGTATCCTTAATCATAGCATGATATTTTGGCCATCTCTCTTGTGGAAGTTATTTTGTCTTGCAGGTGATCCTGGGGTGTTGAGTTCACCATAAACTCCTACATGGTATCAAAACTTTAGTGTTGCAAACTTCTTCCTAGATTCGAGAGATCACTTTTGGCATGAAATTTTTGTTGGGTGTGAGTTGGGGTCTTGAGATCCTCGCCATTGAATCTAGGGCATCAAAGAAAGTTAGTGGCTTTTGTTTCGTCAAAATTCGACATATTTTGTCATATCTGCAAGGGTTTGAACGAGGGTTTCAGTTGCCAAATCCGAGGGGTAGCTGATTTTTCAGAGAAATTTGGGTGAAAACCAACCTCACCATTGCGTCTGGGAGGCCCGAAAACCTAAGGATCGACTACCAACTCATTGAAATCCGACACTTTCAATTGGGACCCAAAGCAAAAAAATTTAGGCCGTACGGTTTCGTACTTGGCCATACAACCCATATGGCTTCGTTAGTCTACAGTAGTGCCGAAATATTCATCTATGCGAGTGTTGGCATCATCCTTCTGTACTTGGCAATTTTTGCAGACTACAGTTGGATAAAGGTCTTTTTGGTTGTTTCATCATCCGATTGGCAATACGATTTACATTTATTTGGGTTGGCAAGCTTTACATTATATCGCAAGTTTGAATTGAAACTGTGGTTTTAAATATTAAAAGACTTTGTTTTAATATTATTTACCATTGATCAAAGTCTTATTTCGTCAACTATGTTCTTGACACAATTATATACCGTGACCAACGGCCAACCTTAAGGGGCTAGCGCCCAAGGCTGGCACAACCTATGGCCCGCCACCCCCCCACCGCTCCGCCCAGTGGCGCCACCACCATTACCAGCGATGCTTATTTTGAAAAAAAAAATTAACACAACAGTCATATGGGTGTCCAGCTACCTGGGATTTTCAGGCATTGAGGGCTTAATGTTTTGCACCTATTTACTCTATGCATGCTCAAATAGGCCTTTTTTTCATTTTTTCGTAACTTGCAATCCAGGAGGCAAAATTTTGTAAATGAGACATCGTTGAAAAGTTGGCACTGTGAGTTTTGCAGTGATGCAGGTATTTTCAATAATTTTGTTGTTTGATAACATTTATTACTAGTTGAAGTTAGATCTCATTTTATGGCTCCCGAGCTCATAATTTTTTGCCACAATCTCTGACTTTTGTGATTCTTGCAGCATTGGAAAGGTATTGAGAAGCTCTACATTGCCATCCATGCACTTTTTTCTGTATCTATCCCAGGTTGATTGCTATTTCAATTTTTCCCCAAAGGGTGTTTTGGAGATTACTTGGATGTTTTGACAGTTGAGATGGTGCAATTTTGATCTCTACACTTCATTTCAATTTCAAATCATTTTTCAATCGACTATTGCTTCATAGATTCCAAAGTTGTGCTAGTTTGTGAGTTTTCCAATGTTCCTTGGCATCAGGTCTGTTGTTGCTTATCATGATTCCGACCTGAGTGCTTGAGTGACTCTAATATGGTTTCTAACAAACAAAACCGTCTTTTATTTGCTTGTCGAATTAAGGATTCTAGTGTTACTCCACAAGTGTACTTTCAGTGCTTCTTTGCAACAAGTTATCTATTATGTCCCCTTCTCAGCAGTAGTTTCATCAAATGACCATTACCCTATTTTGGAGGCCTATAGGCTAATCGGAAGTGAAAATTAGGGTTTCCTATTTTCTGGGAGGTTTTTTCTAAGATTTCAAGGGTTTGCATGCAAGAGTTTTACAGAGGGATTTGAGTCTTTCTGGGTTTTCAAAGGGTTTCAGAATAGTATGACATGCATTTGCATCAAATGATTTTTTCGAACTTAACTATTTTTAGTAAGTTACAATGGCTACCCAATTTGTGCTCTAACTGAGTTTGGAGTCACTATTTTTAGTAAGTGTTATTTTTGGCAGTGCTATTTTTGGCAGTGTTATTTTTAACAGTAGTTCAGCAGTTCAGTATTCAGTGTCTATTTCTGGCAGGGCAGAATATGCAGTTGTATCTCCAACATTCATGGAGCCTATTTTGGCAGGTTGATGACTTAAGTGATTTTATATTATGTATTTTTGGACCCCAATGCCTAGTGTGATGACTTCAAGTTGTTTTAATGTTGGGTTTTCTAACTCGAATGCCATATTTGGAGAAATGTTTGATTTTTATAAATTTTTATTGTTTAAGTCATCTTGGGCACCTAAGTCAAGGCATGTCAAATATGAATTAAAAGTAAATATTTTAATCTCTCTTTTGGGCATCCCTTTTGGAGGGAAAAGGTGTTTCAAAATTCTGGGTTGAGAATGCTATATATACAAGGCCTTGCTCTCTCATTTGGCTATCCATTGCTCAATATAACGAAGTGCTACTGATATTATTTCAGAACGCTTGCTTCGAGGAACGCCTACCTCCTAGCCTTCTTCAATTTCGTACTTGAGAGATAGTATCTAGCTGAATTGAGACTGCTTCTTCATTCAGAGGTTGCAGATAGAGCTTCACAAAGATGGCTTCATTCGATGTATTTTGATTTTGGTGTGGTAGTTAATAGCTTTTAGTCTTTTGTTCTTTTTGGTGTGTTTCTCTTCAGTTTCTTGTTGTTGGTTTGTGCTTGACTGAAGAACATTTTTGTTCATATCATCTTGAGGAGTCTAACTACTGTTCTAGGTACTGTTTATGTTGATTCCTCTAGCCTGGGTGCCCCTTTGCTCTAGGTTTAAGACTTTTGGTAGTGAGCTGGATTTTTTAGAGGACACCCTTCCCTAGGAGGTCATACTTCTTGTTGCATCTGCCTCGGGTAGTGTGCCGATCTTTTTGTTGCTGATTGGGGTGGTTATTTGGCTTGTGTTGGGATGCCTAGCCTCTAGGCTTCCAGTGCTTTCAGTTTGAGGTCGATCGGAGGAGTTTTGGATGAGTTATCAACATTTTGGTGATCTAGGGCATCGTTGGTCTGAATTTTTTATCGTTGCCATTTCTATATAAGACCTAGTATTTCCTCTTTTCCATCATATTTTCATACTAGAGATTCTTGTATTAACATTGGAGATTATTGGCTAAAATTCTAGCTATCATTTGATATATTTATCTCCTTTCTGGTGCATTTGAACATGATATTGTAACACTGAATTAGTAGTACTGATCAACTCTTCTTATATTTCTGCACTTACTTTTTGTTGTATCTAATAAAAGGTGGGAGAGGTTGGCTTGTTGCCTAAGCATTTCATTTTAGTATTTTACTTTTTGTTTGTACATGCTGAAAAGCGGAAGAGGCCAGCTTGCTGCCTAAGCATTTCATTTTAGTATTTTACTTTTTGTTTGTGCATGTTGAAAAGCGGAAGAGACCGGCTTGCTACCTAAGCATTTACTTTCAGTACTTTACTTTCATTGTAGCCCGCTGAAAAGTGGAGGCTGGCTTTGCCACCTAAGTACTTTCATTTCCATATTGATCGGCTTGCCGCCAATACATTTTATTTCCATCTCTCCAATTTAGTTAATGAGATCCCCTTTCCATCGTATGCTCTCACCTTGCCCACATTGGGATCTTGGTGATCAGAAAGTAAAGGGTTGCATTTCAGTTTGGTTATCATTCATTTATTTAACGTTAATGAGTGAAATTCTTGTGTCAAAAAACAGAAAAAAGTAAGGGGGATATTTTAGTGGTATCAGAGCTGGTTATCTTGCCAACTTGTGTTTTCAGTGATTAGTTTGCTACATGAGTGATCAGTGTTCCACTGGGTTTCGGGGACGACAAGGGATGCGTTTCGGGGACGCAAGGACAGGGGGGTCTAATTTTGGGGATGACAGGGGGATGGCAGCGAGGGTGTGGAAATACATATAGTACTTGAAAAAATAGTTATAAAAAGATGTATAAGAATTATACATCTTGGAGACAACTAGGAGTCCCCTAAACGTCTTGAGGACACCCCAGCATCCTCAAAGTCCTAGTGGTGTCTTGGAGACAGTGACATTGGTGGTGGGATGGTGGTGCCGGTGGTGGGCTAGTGGGGGGACATCCCCCCCCCAAGTCCCCAAGTCTCTGAGACGTCCCTATCTAGGAAACACAGGGTTTTTTGGGGGGGATGTGTCCTCGTGGAACACTATGAGTGATAGAGATATCAGATATTACAATAGAGAATTGAAGAGATTGCAGTTTCAGACTCCAGTTCCTGAAGTGGATACTTTTTCAGGAGTTCTAAGGAACTGTGACATTGCAGTTGAGACCATGGCAGATAGGGAGAAGGGACCATCCAATGAGGAAGATAGAGATTTTAGAACTAAGAGAAATTTGATATCATGTTGGACATGATGTCCCAGTTGCCTGCTGTTGTGACGTTTTTCACACATCGCCCCATTGCAAATGGGGACCCCCTAATTTTGGCTTTGCTTTTCGTTTGTTTTGTCGTTGTCTCTCTTTTCTTCTGTCCGCCTTTTCGGGATGTGCCCGTCTGTGAGCTTTAACATGAAATTTGGCCAAGTCTGAAATTAGGGTTTCATCTTTCCTGGTCAGTTTGAGGTCGAACGATGAATAAATTGAAAATTGAGCTTAACGTTGTTGTCAAAGCTCCAAAGAAGCTTCGAAGTTTTCATCGATTCGGGTACTTACTTATTTTAGTAAGTGTGCAACATGTGCAATCACCAACTTTTTGAGATTCTCGACAATCACACAAAGATTCAGAGTACATCAAGTGCTCGCATGTAAAATTTGAGCCGAAAAAGACAACTTACTATTTTTAGTTCAAATTTTCCGACAAATTCCCAAGGCCTAGATGCGAGTTTTTCTTTGCATGTCCGGATATTCCTTCCGGTTTTTTGAGACCTTCGCAATGATGTAACATGCAAAACGAGATGACAACTTTCAGAATTCAGCCTTCGAGGCTATTTTTAGGGTTTGCATGTCAGGGTTTCTTTTGCATGTCGGATGATTCCTGATGGGTTTTTCGAGAGCACGCGATGGTGTGACATGCAAACGAAGATACTCTCGCTCAATAAGGAACTGTTATTTTTAGCGTATGTCCCAGCCGCTTCCCAAATAGCCGGTAATCACGAGCCGATCGCGGTTAGAATCCAAGATCACCTGCATGCAAGATGAATACCTCACATGCAAAAGATATGAAGAACTAAAAAGCAATGTTCTCAAAACCTCTCCGTGAAAATGCATTAAGAGAATCATTATTACAATGTGATCTAATCCTTATGAAGGAGATCATTAAACCCTAAAAAGGGAAACCCCTAAATGAAACCTCCTAGTGTGCACACTTAATAATTAATAATTAATTATTAATGTACCTAAGTTTAGCTATAATAAAGAGGAATAAGTGACTTAATTAATTAATCAATGTGATGTAATTAATTAAGCATAATAACTTATTACTCTAACACCCCCCCTTAAGATGAACTTAGGAAGAAGCTAAAACACTAGAATAGGATGCATGAAAGCAAAGATGGGTCCCGCAACGAGGCCTGATCAGGTACCCATTTACAAATGCAATAATGGAGTGCAGGAAAAGGAACCAAGAACATCTGAAAGTGCACAAGAAAGCACCTGCAACTGAAAAAGTGGTGTGCAAAATAAAGCACACATACATGAGACTGGAATCATCTGGATTCACTGTTGTCGTGGAGGGACACTCACCGGACAAAGGTGTGATGGCAAAACAAAAGCACTACACAACCCCCCATGGCACTTTATAATACAGTGCGAGTACAAAATATGGCACAAAGTGATGTGCAAGAAACCCAATGCAACACAAAAAAGGAGTAGAGAAGGAAAAACCCAGTGGGACAAAACCCCCCTACAATGAGATTACATGCTGCAAAGAAGCACTGGAAGAACTCTGTAGAGTAACACTGGAACTTGATATAGGCAAGCAAGGAAACATTCTTCTGTATACTACTGAAACCGGATGAGAGTCACTGATTGACTCAAGGAATCATGATTAAAGCAACAGAAACCCCGATGCCACGGAACACTCGAAAACTCTAAACTGGAACAACTCTGGAATCTATGATGCAGCAAGTGATTATTAAATGATACATTACTGAAAACGAAGTACAAAGATGCAAGAGGCACTCTCCCAACTGCCAAAACATCCAAGTAATCGCCAAACAACCCATCGGGCCAAATCTGGACTAACTGATAAACCTGGGACAGATACAGAAAAAGTACATAGACAGAAACCTAGAGCTCCTCAATACCTTTCCGAAGCTTCAAACGAGGCGAAAAACGGAGATCGTGGCAAAAAGTTATGAGCTTGGAAGCATAAAAATTACATCTGACTTCAAACAGTAATAAATGCAGTAAAACAGAAAAATACTGTAAAATAAACTGCACCAAACGAAAGAGCTCTGATACCATGTTAGAATCCAAGATCACCTGCATGCAAGATGAATACCTGTCACATGCAAAAGATATGAAGAACGAAAAAGCAATGTTCTCAGAAAACCTCTCTGTGAAAATGCATTAAGAGAATCAATTATTACAATGTGATCAATCCTTATGAAGGAGATCACGAAACCCTAAAAAGGGAAACCCTAAATGAAACCCTAGTGTGCACACTTAATAATTAATAATTAATTATTAATGTACCTAAGTTTAGCTTAAGTAATAAAGAGGAATAAGTGACTTAATTAATTAATCAATGTGATGTAATTAATTAAGCATAATAACTTATTACTCTAACAGATCGCAGTGCCACAGAAACAAAGAGAAACGGAGGTCATTTGATATGCATGCAGAGCAAATTAGGGTTTCCAGCTTCGGGACCCAAAAAGAGGCATAAAAATTCAGAATTTTCGAAAACCGGTGTAAACCACCGCGATCAGCATCCTTCAGGCTATCTGCTGGTAAAATTTCAAGTCGAACGGAGCACTTACTATTTATAGTAGGTCATTTTGGAAACAGGCTAAAAATAGTAAATCGAGTGCATGCGTCAAAGTCAGCAGTAAGGTCACGTGGTGAGGAGCGCCTCATTCAAATTTTAGAGCAAACAGAGTTGTGGAGGTACCAGAAATGAGAGGTTACTATAAATAGCAAAACACTTCCCAAAATATGCTATTTTTAGTAGGTCAACTCAGAATGGCAGTGTCGACAGATTGTTGAAGTCGTAAGGATCCGGTGTTCAAAATTTCAAATCAATCTGAGCTTCAGAGATGCAGGAATCAAGAGACTTACTATTTATAGTAAGAAGCTGGCGAAGATGAGAAAAAGTTCTAAGTTTGGGGCTTCATCCGGTATCAACATGAAAATGCGCCCTCAAGGATGAAGAAACACAAAAAAATTCTCTAAGTCTGAAAGATATCCTCCAGCACAAGCAAAATGCGCCCACTCCAGCATGAGACGAGAAAATTCTCTAAGTGTAAAGTTCATCCTGCTCCTATGGCAAAATGCGCCCAGCACAATGTCTTGTGTTTAAAAAAATTTTAAGTATAAAAATCCACCTCCACTGGCAAAATGTGCCCAAGGAGAGAAAATGTCAGAGTCAAAGGAGTTTCATCCTTCACTATAGGCAAAATGCGCCCATCCTTCACACCATGTCATATGCGCCCATGTATCAAGCTTCATCCACCTCAACATGAGAAATGCGCTCAAGCTAAGGAAGGAGTCAACAAGGTCAAAGGGGCGTTGGAAACTTTATCCTCCTCCTATGCTCAAATGCGCCCAAATGAGGGCATGTAAGGACAAAATAAGGGAGCTCAAAGGTCACATGTTGGGCGTTGGAAGTTTATCCTTCAGCACATATGAAATGCGCCCATGCTAGGAAGTAAGAAGACGAGTCAAAGAAGAATCAAAGGTGGCATTCGAAGTTTCATCCTCCTCTACATGCAATATGCGCCCATTCTCTTGCCTATGAGATATGCGCCAAGTAAAGAGTAAGTGTGGTGGTGAAATAAAAAAAAAATTACTAAGGCGTTGGAAGCTAAGTCTTCTTGCAAGTGTGAAAGGCGCCAGAGGTAAGGTGAATAGGAGTTGACAAGTGAAGGCGTTGGAATTTAAAAAAGAAATATATCCCTCATGAGATATAAAATGCGCCCAAGGCATTTAAAAGAGAAATTTTTTTAAGTGAGTTGATAAAGAATTCCTCACCACATGCAAGATGATAGATAAATGAAAATTTTCTAAGGGAAAATTTTTCAAAAATGTCAAGTGATTCAAAAAAAAAAAAAAATTCTAAGGCGTGAAGTATTTTCTCCCTTAAAGAAACGCCTAAGTCTGGTGAGATGGTGAGTTTTCCTGAAGTCCGAGTGGAGTTGCCAGTGATGAAGTCAGAAGGTGCCAACATTGCAGGATGAGTTAAATTTCTCCAATCAGAGCAACAAAATTCTCAGAGGAGATGAAGAAATGAAATAAATTGTTGGGAATTATTTTTCCAAGGTTCAAAATTCCAGAAAATTAAATGAACCTGTTCGTTGGGTACCCATGGGTTCGATGCGTTCTGGAGAAAATTTTCTTCTGGGTATTGAAGATTATCGATGAGGAGTTGATTTTAAAGTCTTCCATGCTTCGCTGTGGCCTTCAGGATGAGGATTTCAAATGGGCACCAGGTTGATGAATTTCCTAAGGGAAATTTGAAATTTTTTTCTAAGGCAAGGAATAAATGATGAAGATAAATTGCCTTGGCCGATGAATTTGAAAATGATCGCCTAGATGATTTTTGATCGAGTTCTTGATGAAAGGATTTTTCTCGAGCTTGAGCTGGATGAAGTATCAGAGTGAAGTACGCCAGGGAGAATGCAAGATGGGTTGGAAAATTGGCTAAGGCATGAAGAATTTGAACGTGAAGTTGACTAGCGAGGATGAACGCTTGGAAATTAGAGCGTGAGAATCCTGGTAAGTAAGTTGAATTTATATTATGAAATGTTCTAATACTCTCCTCCTCACTTGTTTTGGGAGGAATGTTGAAGCCGAACGATGACTTGAAGTGGAAGCACGATGAAGATGATTTCAATCTCGAAGGAAGAAAAGTTGCAAGAAAA
Source organism: Sequoia sempervirens (assembly GCA_007258455.2). Taxonomy (NCBI): domain Eukaryota; kingdom Viridiplantae; phylum Streptophyta; class Pinopsida; order Cupressales; family Cupressaceae; genus Sequoia; species Sequoia sempervirens. The sequence continues at coordinate 527,091,222 of VDFB02000017.1, forward strand.
TGGCTAAGTGTTGAGACTTAGTGAAAGAAGGAGCGTTCTCAAAATTCAAGATGGAGAAAAGAATGGAAGCTCGAGCAAAGTTGAAGAACAACGTCAAGGAGAAGATCAAGAAAGTGTGAACGCGTCTCAAACGGAATCTTCTAGAAGGATGATGGACATTATGGCTCATTTATTACCCCACTCCTCTTTGGTGGTTTTTAGGGTGAATCTTGTTTAGGGCTGAGGTGGCACCATCCATCCAGATTGTAATTTGAGTCCTGGACTTGGCCATCTATAAAAGGGGGAGTCCCCCTCATTTGTACCTCATTAGCTTAGAGTTAGACAGTAGACATAGAATAAAGGGACAACTTAGAAGTAGATTGATAGTGTAGTTGGAGGAGAAGGAAAGTTTTCCTTTGAAAACTTTTGTAAGAAATTGTCGTGTAATACTTTCATAATAAAAGATCTTTCATTGATGGTGAAATTCATCTTTGTTATGGATAGCTAGCGAGGTTTCTTCATCCCTTCTACTTCAAGTAGCGTAGAGTAGCGTAAATTTCATTTTCATGCAAGTAGATGTTAGCTGTGGAATGTGGTGTTTGATCTAAGCAACTTCGTCTATCCATACCACTAGTGTGTTTGCTGATGGTGAATGCCTTGTGTGGTCAACTGGAATATCATGTACTTAACTTCAATCACAGTTTGAATAATGGTATGCGTCGTTGTGATGGTATCTTTATGTCAAGTGGTGGTTTGAACATCTTTAGTCATCTCCCTTGAAGATTGCACCGACTCCGTGGAAGCTGTCCGATGCGAGGCAAAGTGAAGTCCGGTTAGAAGTTTTCTGAAGTTGAGCTCCATATCCCACACCTTAGAATAGATTTAGACTCTCTAAACCCTACCCCATTTCAATTCAGTACTTTTTGGTTAGAATAGGAAACCCGCGCTTCATAGACAAATCTTTCGAGCATTTGAATTCCTTTCTCCGCTGCCGAACAATTCCGTAAGTCCCCTTGAAATACCAGCAAATCACATCGAGCCAAACTGAGCCTATTCGCACTGAAAGAACCTTGGAAATTGAACGCACAAACTTTCTTGCAATCTTAGCGTGCGGAATACTTTGATCAAGAGAGAATAGGGTAGCCGTTGGCGACTTTATTCTGCGTTGGTGCGGTCACGAAAAACACATCAACACCTGCCAAGATGAATCAAGAAGTAACTCCGACACAACAAAACCAAGAAGTTGAAAACAGTGGTTCTAAAACAAATCCAAGAGGGAGACCTATAGGTCAACATGTTGATTCAACTAGACGATCAACCTCTAGACCACTTCTTCCTACCTTTACTCAAAGGGAGGAACCACCTGTTGAAGCCGAAATACCATTGGCGGATGAAGTGAGGAATAGTTAAATGGAGTATGCTTCCCTTCCTATGGAGATCTGTGAAATTTTGTCCTTCGATCAATATATATGAATTGAAAGAAGAGAAGAGGACACATAAGAGTTGAGAATTGTGCTCTTGTTCCTCCAAGAGACTTCCAACAAGCTCTTGGAAAGGTGACCTTGGCTCACTTCGATGCAAGTGATAAGTGTTATGTAAGATCGTGGGTCCAGAAGTTGGATAACTACCTCTCTCTTAGACCGATGCTTGAAGAAGATGCCATCAAGATTGCTACCTTGCACTTGCATGGGGCTGCCCATGATTGGTGGTATCATGGTTTGGTCACTCTTGGCCATAACCTTATTCATACATATGAGGAATTCACCAACAAGTTGATTGAGAGGTTTGACACCTAAGGATCCTAAAGTCAAGTTTCATGAGCTTGCACAGCTGAAATAACATGGCTCACTTGATTCATATATTGCAGATTTTCAGAGGCTTTCCATAATGGTGCGCAACATCACTAAGAGAAGGCTTGTTGTCTTGTTTTCAGAAGGATTGATGGAACCTTTGAAGGGGTGGGTTAAAGCATTCAATCCACTTATTCTTGATGAAGCTATCAAGAAGTCTAGAAGCATGGAGTTGGCTTTCCCAAGGCCTAAATTTCAGTTAAAAACCTTTGCTCATAAGAAAGAAAAGAAAAATTCTTCCCATTCATCCAAAAAGTTTCATTCTAAGTTGGATGATGAACTACATAAAGAGCTCTGAAAGAAGTCATTATGTTACACATGCAGAGAACCTTGGAGTAAAGGTCATAGATGCTACAAAAAGGGTCATTCTCACCATATGAAGGCCTATTCTGATGTTGGATCAGAACCTGATTCATCAGAACATGAAATATCCCCTAACAATTTTTTTTCAATTTTTGCCACAACAACTTCACCTGTTACCGTTAGCAAATCCAAATAACTAGCTGAAAGGAACCCTTTTACTTTTTGATCACCCAGATCTTACTATGGGCAAGGTGAGAGCATATGGTAGAAAGGGGATCGTTAGCATATAAATCTGAAACTATTGGAAAAGTACAATGCAAATGCAACTTGACCACTTATTCAGCAAGAGTAGTTTGATGGCTCAGCCGATCAACATGATGATGAATTACAAAGTACTGAAAGTATGGGTGGCTTTCCGACCCCTTCCACTTGTTCAACGGGTAGTACAGGAAAGTAAATGTTGAAAGTAAATGGATGGCGAAGCCTATCCCTTCCACCAAAAGTGGGAATTACAAAGTAAAGAGTAAAAATAGAAAGTGACTAAATTAGTACTACTAATTTCAGCCTTACAATGTGAATAATCTACAAGTTACAAATAGATATAGTTGTCCATGTAATGTCCCCTTCTCGACAGTGATCAGTTTTGTTGACCATTGGCCTATTCCAGAGACCTGTAGGCTAGTTGGAGGCTGAAATTAGGGTTTCCACTTCAGAGGTGTTTTTGAGGTCTTGCATGTTGGAGTTTCGGACGCATGTCTAGTAGAGATTTCTGGGTTTTTGGAGAGCTTCGCAATGAGGTAACATGCATGACAGGATATTGACTTGCGTTCTCTGCTGCTTTTTTGGAGGCTTGCATGTTGGAATTTTCCAGTTTGGATTTTGGATTCCTTCTGGGTTTTCAAAGAACTTCGCGATGGTGTGACATGCAACTGAATCAGAGAACTTTTCTGAACTTACTATTTTTAGTAAGTTGCGACGGCTGCTCAAAATGTGGAGAAAATGAGTTTGGAACAACTTACTATTTTTAGCAGTATGCTATTTTTAGTAAGTTCTATTTTTGGCAATGCTATTTTTAGCAGCAGTTCAACAGTTTAGAGCAGTGGTTATTCTTGGCAGGTCAGTTTGGGTAGTTGGTCTTTCCAACATTCTCGGAGCTATTTTTGGCAAGTTGGAGTTGTGTGGGCGTCCTTTGGTGGAGCTAAAATATTTGAATATTCTTGGCTAAGGTTTGGAGGATGATTTATTGATGAAGTCATATTTTAATGCTTTTTATTTGGGATGCCTAGCCTTGAGATGATAATATTTTATAAAGTGAGATAATATTAAGGCTATTTGGGACGCCACTTGGAGATTTTATAATGTTTATTAATTAAACATTTTGGAGGCCTTATTTGATGAATTAATATTTTAGTGAAATATGTGCTAAGGAAAAAGGGGATGCTTAGCTTGGAAACATTTGAGTTTAATTAAATATTTCACTTAAATCTTTTAGTGAAATATTTGCTAGTTATAGAATATTTCACTTAAGTCTACCTTGGACGCCTTTTGGTGATATATTTGCATTTTATTAAATTATATTTCCACATATGGGTTGGAAAAGAAATGCAAAGGAAATTTGGAGAAAAGGTGAAAAGTGAATTTCATTTAGGCACCCTAATTGGAGGGAAACGAAGATTTGCATTTGGAGACAGAAAAGTTATAAATAAGAGACTTGGCCTTCAATTGGATTATCTATTATTGCTTATCATATTGTTATGCTGCTGAAATGCTTTCAAAGCTTACTTCGAGGAATGCATGCCTCCTAGTTCCTTCTCTTGGTTTCGTGCTTGAAAGATAGCACCTAGCTAAGTTTTCAGAGACTGTTTCTCATCCAGACTAGCAGACAAAGCATCAAGGTTGAAGATTTTAGAGATTTGTGAGTTTTGCATTTGCTGATTAGGGTTTTGCTGAAATAGAAATCTGCTCATAAGTCCATGCACAATTTTTTGGTGGTTTTGGGTATTGGCCCTATGCTTTAGTCTACCTTGGGCACCCCTCCTTGCAAGTTTTCAGATTTTTTAGAGGTGTCTCAGATTTTATCTTGCTAGTAGAACATTTCTGGAGGTCGTACCTTCTGTGAGGTTGCATTGGAAAGCGTGCATAAATAAATCACTACTATTTGGAGGATTTTCTTGGCTTTGTCTTGGTTGTTCAACTCCTAGCTCTCATTTGCATTCAGTTCCACATCATTCGGAGGTGTTTTGACGAAGTTATGAGCATTTTGGTGATTCTAGGGCTTGCTGGTATGAATTTTCTGATTGCTGCAATTTTATATCAGACCTGATATTTTAGTCCCTTTTGCTATATTTCACATGTTGGATAGCTTGTACTTGTTTGGAGTTCATTTCCTAACATTTTGGAGATCATTGGTTATCTATATCTCATTGTATTTGCAAATTGTTCATCATATTGTAACGCTGAATCAGTAGTACTGATCAGCTCTTTTACTTTCTGCACTTTACATTTTGTATCCCCACTTTAGTGGAAGAGGATGGCTATGCCAACTAGTTTACTTTCAGTTTAATCACTTTCATTCCCACGGTTGTGGATGAGACTAGCCCTTGCTCAGTCTACATTGTATTTGCTTTCTGTTTCTCCGCCATATGATAGCGCCTTTCCCACTTCGGGTTAGGAATGCACATGCTTGGCGTTGAGATTGTTTTACTTGCATAGCATCATTGTTAATAGAATCTACACCATATGGTAGCGCCTTTCCCACCTCGGGTTAGGAGTGCACATGCTTGGCGTTGAGTTTACTTTCCAATACTGCATTCATTACTAGTGATACTCTGCCATATGGTAGCTTCTTACCCAGCTTGGGTCGAAAAACACATTCTTGGTGTTGAGGCTCTTTCCTTCAGTTGTTGGTTTTGATTTGAGCTAACCCTAACGGGTACTTTGGTGTTGTTGTGATCATCTCGAAGTTTGAAAAAAATTGGGTAAGCTCATTATAGTCCAGTTCATTGTAAAATGATATTAGATGATTCTCCAAACTTCTAAAGCTTCTCAACTAAGAAAAACAAGCCAAAATCATAACTTCTAACAATCTGATATGAAAAACTAGCGTACAGAAAACTCAAACCAACAAGCATGAAACACACCAAAATGCTCACAACTCATCCAATACTCCTTTGATTGACGTAAGATGAAGTGCAAAGGAAGCCTAAGAGGTAGGCGCACAAGCCAAAGCCAAGAAACAACAACAAACACCTCTGAATATATTATGCATGCATTCCAAGGCACCTATAGGCAAGGTACGACCTTCAAGGAGGGGCGACCAGCAAGATAAATTCAAGGACTCCTCTAAAAAATCTGAAACTTTGCAATATGAGGCGCCCAAAGTAGACTAATGCATAGATCCAACACCCAGAACCAGCAAAAATTCATCAAGTGAGCTATAAGCAAAAATGTGCTTTTGCAAGCACCAAACCAGCACACTGAAAACTGAAAACAAACACACCAAAACTTCAAAACACATCAAAAGTAAACATCTCTATTATGCTCAATTTGTTCTTCAGTGTATAAAATAGTCAAATGCTTAGCTAGGTGCTATCTTGCAAGCACGAAACTAAGTTTGCTAGGAGGTATGCTTTCCTCGAAGCAAGTGAGTAGCAATTTCGGCAGCACTTCATTATAGTTTGCAATGGATGGCAACAATGAAGCCCAACACTCATATTTATAACCTTTTCTCCTCAAATTCAAATTCATTTCCCTCTCATTTGGGCGCCCAAACATGACATTCACATTCACCTTCATCAATTTGCAATTTGCATTTCATTTCAACTCATTAGCCACCTAGACATGGCATCCAAATATGAAGGAGAGAAGACTTTATGAAAATTGCAAAATGTCATAAGCTAGGCGTCCAAAAGATTAAGTGAAAATACCTTATAAATATCACCTTTATAAAATTAACTTATCTCTCCAAGTTAGACATCCTCCAAGCCTTAGCAACATATTTTCACTTAAAATATAAATTCAATCAAAATACCAAATTTACCAAAAATGAGCTTCAAGAGTGCGGGAGACCAAACTGCTCAAACTGACTTGCCTAAAATAGCCATTGAACTGGCATATTAAAACCTTGCTAAAAATAGCACTTACTATAAATAGAATACTGCTAAAAATAGTGTGTCCAAATGCATTTCAACCACATTCTAAGCATCCATCGCAACTTACTAAAAATAGTAAGTCTGGAAAAGTTGTTTCATTTGCATGTCACACCATTGCAAAGCTCTCTCAAAACTCAAAAGGAATCCAAAATCCAAACTGCAAAAATTGAACACCCAAGCCTCTAGAATTGCCAAAGTATCCTCCTAGAAAATAGGAAACCCTAATTTCTGCTTCCGACTAGCCTATGAGCCTCTGGGATAGGCTAACAACCAACTGCACTATCACTGCTGAGAAGGGGACATTATAGTCCTCCCTCCTCAAGATTGCTTGCCCTCAAGCAATTGCAAGTTTGGATGTTGCAAAATCTCTTCATTCTCCCAAGTAGCATCCTCAATAGGCAAATTCTTCCACTTCACCAAATACTCTTTGATTGTCCTTCTCCTCAAAGAGCGTTCTCTGGTATTCATGATCTCCTTTGGAACCAAAACCAACTGTCCTTCCTCATCCAATGGAGGCAAATCAGAAGAAGCGACAACATTATGTCCAAGCGCCTTCTCGAGGCGAGACACGTGGAAGACATTGTGTACTTTGCTACTTGTTGGTAGCTCCAACTCATAAGCCACTGCACCAACTCTCCTGATGACTCTGAATGGCCCATAGAAACGTGGCTTGAGTTTCTCTGCTCCACTCTTCTTGAGAGTAGACTGTCTGTAAGGTTGGAGTCTAAGATAGACTAGTCACCAACCTCAAACGTGCGCTCAACACGCTGCTGATCAGCATACATCTTCTGTTGATTCTGTGCAAGATGGAGATTATTCTTCAAGGACTTCAAATTATCTTGGCTTTGCTACAACATATCCCTTGCTTGAGGAGCTTTGCTATCACCAAACATCAAATCAACAAAGCTAGGGGCCTCATATCCATAGAGAGCCATAAAAGGAGACATTTTGATAGACATGTGGAAGGATGAATTGTAGCAATACTCTCCTAAATGAAACCATCTCACCCAAGCCTTCTGCTGCTCTTAAACATAGTTTCAGAGATAGCCCTCCAACCACTTGTTCACAATCTATGTTTTCCCATCAGTTTGTGGGTGATAACTAGTGCTTGGAGTGAGCACTATACCACTCAATCTGAAAACCTTTTGCCAAAAGGTGCTTAGAAACTTGATGTCCCTCTCACTCACAATTGTTTTTGGCAACCCATGCAATCTAAACACCTCATGAAAGAACAAATTTGCAACTTGGGCTGCTGAAAATGAACTAATAATAGCAAAGTAATGAGCAAACTTGGTTAATTTGTCAACCACAACATAAATACAATCTTTGCCTTGAGCTTTGGCAACCCAGTGATGAAGTCCATAGATATACTTTCCCATTTTTTGTTGGGAATAGGTAGAGGCTGCAACAAACTAGCTAGAAAAGTATGCTCATTCTTATTCATTTGGCAAGTGTGACACTCCTTAATGTAGCGCAAGACATCATCTTTCAGCCCTTTCGATGAAAATCTTTCACAGATCTGCCTATATGTCTTGAAATACCCTTGATGACCAGCAAGTGGAATGTCATGAAAAGTTCACAAAATCTTCTTTTTGAGCTTACATTCTGGTACTAAAAAGATTCTTCCCTTGTAGTGTATCAAACCATCAACCACTTTAAACCTTTCATCATGAAAAGCACCTTCAATGCGGCTGGTTGCAAACTAATTTTTGGCATAATTAGCAAGTAACAACTCCTTCCAATCAGCAGTAAGCTCACATAATGAGTTCAAATTAGGCCTCTACATAGTGCATCTGCCACTCTATTGTTTTTTCCTTTGACATACTCAATGTCAAAATCATAAGCTTGAAGATTACTCACCCATTTTTGTTTCCTTTCGTTCAAGTCCTTCTGATGCATAAAGTGTTTGAGACTATTGTGATCAGTTTTGACAACAAATTTTCTACCCACCAAGCATTGTCTAAACATGGCCAATGCATGCATGATTGCAAGCATTTCCTTGTCATAGATGGAGTAAGTCCTTTCAACACCTCTTAGTTTTCTGCTCTTAAACACAATAGGATGTTTTTCTTGCATCAAAATATCCCCAACTCCTCCTGATGCGCCACATTGCAACTCAAATGGCTTGGTAAAATCGGGTATGGCCAAAATTGGGCATGAACTTATCAAAAACACCTTGTGCCTTTCTTGATCATACAAAAGCTCCCTTTTTGGTGAGATAAGTAAGAGGAGCAGCCATCTGAGAGTATCCTTTCACAAATCTTCTGTAGAAGCCACAAAGATCCAAGAACCCCTTCAACTATGTCAAGTTCTCTAGAGGTGGCCAATCCAAGATTGCCTTGATCTTTTCTGGATCAACTCTAACTCCCTCAGTGTTGATTATGTGACCAAGGTAGAGCAGCTCCGTCATTCCAAATTCATATTTGGACTCTTTGGGAAACAAACATTTTGATTCAAGGATGCTAAGCACTTCCTCCAAATGCTTAAGGTGCTCTTCCCAAGTCTTACTAAAAATGAGAATATTGTCAAAGAATATCAATACAAACTTCCTCAACTGCTTTCGAAAAATTTGGTTCATGCAAGACTAGATTGTAGCAGGTGCATTAGTGAACCCAAATGGCATGACTAGGAATTCAAAGTGTCCATAGTGACACCAAAATGTTTTCTTCTCTATGTCTGATTCCCTCATGAGAATATGATGGTAGCCCGATCTTAGATGAATCTTCAAGAATAACTTAGCTCCATGTAGCTCATCAATGAGCTCATCTATCCTGGGAATGGGGTACCGGTTTTTTATTGTCTTTTGGTTCAACGCACAATAGTCCACACACATGCTAATGGTGCCATTCTTTTTCTTCACAAGCACAATTGCTGAAGCAAAAGGACTCTTGCTTGGGCGAATGAAACCTATCTCCAAGAGTTCCTTAATGGCCCTTTCAATCTCATCTTTTTTCTTCTTTGGATATACCGATATGGAGTTGTGATAATTGGCTTGGCTCCTTCTTCAAGCTCTATGACATGCTCCGTTCCTCTTTCAGGAGGTCTCCCATTAGGTAGACTATCAAAGACTTTACTCTTCTTGGTGATCAATGATTGAATGTCAGGTGGATAGTGTCTCTTTGCTTCAACTGCATCAGCTGGTAGAATTATACACTCTGCTGCCCACTCAACTTGATCATGCCAGATCAGCCTTTCCATCCTTTTGAAAGACACAATTCATGGGCCTCCGTTTGACATTCCTCTTAGCACCACCTTCTTTCCATTTGATTGAAACTTTAACTCCATTGTTTGCATATTTAGAGAGATCTCTCCAAGAGAATGCAACCATTGAATACGAAGTATGACATTTTGTTGGCGTTTAAATTCGCACCTCTGGAATGCGGATTTGAAAACGGACAGCTATGCACAGATAAAATGCTCTTCAAATTAGGAGGGGAAGCTCCCTCTTGCTGATGGTGTTTGAAAGAAAGTAAACTAAAACTAAGTTGCCTATCTTTTTGATCAGCTTAGAGCACAAGGTTTTTTAAACACAAACGCCGCAGCTGAGATTTTCTGAAATAAGAAGTTCAACTACGACTAACTTAAACTAAAGACGTTCCTAACCTCTCAAGTAATAGCAGAGCAAGAGAAGTTAGAAATTAACAAGGTAGATTCTCTGACAAAAATACTTCAATAATCTCTCTTTCAACGAACACCTACACACTTCACTACAAGCTGAAATAAAGATCATAAAAGTAGAACACTGATAACGGAAATCTGAGATTTTAGACCAAGGCAAAAGAGGCTCATGATTTTATTACTCAAATCTCTAAAACAAAGCTCACTTCTAACATGCCTTGAACAAGAAATTGCAGCTAAGGAGGCTTGCAAACTTATTCTTAACACAATAGAAAACAGCAATCTTACTAACTCCTTGTTGGCTAAAGAGGCTCAACAATTTGCTTATCACAACACAAATGAACAATACTTGAGCAACAAATAGAAGGCACAATAGGCTCAGCGTTTTGTTCTCACTAGCACGGTTTAACTAAGTGAACTGAAACTGAATAACAACTTGCTGCAATTCAGGCTCGCAATTTGCTATGACAATAACCGTTAAAGAAACTAAATGAGCAAAGACTCTTATTTATAGAGAAGCAGAGGAGTAGGGAACCCTAAAATCTCCTTGCTTTCACAATCTAGGGCTTGCTCAGCAAGCAAGCTTTATTACTAAATCTAGAAAGATAAAACCCTAGAAAGCAGAAAAAGAGGGAAACGCCAACTATTACATCTTATCTTCTTTCTATCCTCAAAGAATGGATAAGGATTATTCCAAGAATAGAAAGAAAGCGGGAAAGAAAGCTTCTAGAAGAAAGCTACTTTAAAGCTCGATCACATCCGCTAGGAAGTTAGAGATTGTGTCCCGGTTCGGTGCATCTATGCCATCAACAAAAAGCACCGCTTTTCAAGAATATCTCAACATCTGCAATGGATCTCAGGAAATCTTCAACCTCATTGGTCGCTTTATCGAACTTTGGCTGACATCACTGAAAAGTGGACTTGGCAAAGTCTTATATTTTTCTTTCATTCACTCTGCAATCTTCTTGCTATATTTATCTTTATGCATATTCCACATCTTTTCACATTCATCCCTTTGAAAGAGTTACGCCAGCCACGGGAATGGAAAACACCTTCGACCATATCGCTTTAGACTGCAAATCAATTCCATCGTCTGGGACCGGATCTCCCTTGTAGCCGGGTTGTAATGCTTAATGCAAGCGATTACGAACTCAAGGCTTGAACTGATATAGGAATAGACGCTGCTGTGAGGAGTCCAGAATGTCCTGGTTCTTGATTGAAGTGTTGCCTGCTCTCTCCAAGGCATGTAGATCGAACACCGGCTTGACATGATGCAAGTCTGTCTCAGCTGTTTTGATATAATTGTGAAAAAGAACTGATTCGGACTTGAAAACATTAGGAGTGTACTCCATTTCAGAAAACTCGAAGAATGATTGTAAACTCGCCTTGGTTCAGACAAGTCTTGAACAATTTCTATTTTTAGAACGCTGATTTTTGCGCTCCAACGGACGAATTTTTTGAGAAATTTTTCTGAGATATGGGTTTTGTTCAGAATATCAATGCAAGACAACCCAGATTGTCCGTTTTTGAAAATTTTGAATTTAGCCTGAAAAAGCAGCAAACCCTAATTTCTTCAATTTTTCCCGAAAAAGCTGGCATCTGGGTTTTGTTCAGAATATGATTAGAAATGGACCCAGATGGTTGAAATTGCAAAACCCTAATGTTTGATCGAAAAAGCAGCCAACCCTAGGTTTTTAAACTTTTTTGAAAAAGTTGCGATATGGGTTTTCTTCAGAGGACTGATTGGCAAGGACCCAGATGGTTGAAATTTGAATGCACTGAGGTTTTCACTGACATGCAAAATAAAAGCACTCGCTGCAACTTGATGAAGTTCTTGAAAAATTCTTCAGAAGATTGAGGCAAAAAGACCCAGATGACTGAAAAATTGAAAGCCTTGGCTTTCAGCTTGAAAATTTTGATCTTCTGGAACAAAAAGAATGAAAAAGCAAGGGTTTATGCTTGCTGGTCTGAAAAATCTGATGTAAAACTAGCAACTATGGATTCTTGAATCACAAAAATTCTTCAAACTTGCTGCTCCAACTTTCTCCTCTGGATACTACCTGCAAAAATAATGAAAAATACATTGAAAAGAAGTGTTAAATAGACTTAGGTTTTGATTTAGGTTTTGCTTTCTTTTTTGCTTTTATTTCAAAACCCTAAATCTCAGCCCCTTGAACTTGGACGCCATCCTTCTCTCTTGCAAATTTTGAAATTTTGAAAATTCGAAAATTCTCTAAGGCATGAAACTTTGGGCGCCTTTCTCCAAGAGGGGCGCTTATTTTCACCAGTATTAGTCAAAATTTTAACTTTTTCAACTTTTCTCCATTTTGACAAGCTACTTCACCTCTGATTTCTCGTTGATAGACCAACCCGACAGGCGAGCTAAGTGGTTCATGGCGGAGCCTGACTGAAACTGAGAAGGATGTTCTGGAGGCACCTCTGGCTAAAAACTTGATTTTGACCTTCGAATTCATGGGAGGCTTTTCCTTCTAGGGGCGCTCAACTTCATCAGTGTTAGCCATTTTTCTGATTTCCAAGTTCTTCATTAGCTCCTCTTCTACAAATGATTTCTCTGAATCTGAAGTTCCGGGCGTCGGATTGACTGATGGTTGTGCTCATCGCGAAACTGACGAAGAGTGACGAGGGGTCTTCTGGAAGAGATTTTGCCAAAAAGTGAATTTTTACCCCTCAAAAGGTTGGGCGCCTATCTTGACTGGGGGCGCCCACTTTACCAACACTTAGTTTATTTTTTGATTTTTTTTATGTTTGCTTCCAGATTTCTCTTTTCAACTCTCATCGGACCCTTTGTTCAGCTCTTTGAATCTGATGATTGCGAGCTCCATTTGTCGTGCTGGATAGCTCACTAGAAAGCCTGTTGCATTCTGAAGACATCTCGTTATAACCTTGACTGCAAATTCATCTGTTTGAAACCTTGAAAAGTTGGGCGCCTTTCTTCACCTAGGGCGCCCAGTTTCTCCAGACTTAGAAAAATTTTCAATTTTTACTTTAACCTTTCTTCTTCAAGTTTCAGATCTTCATTCTATACCTTCCACTTTGACTCGAATTTGCCGGAGACTGGATTGTCGGATGCTCTGACGGGGATATTCATCGCGAAGCTGACTGAAAACTGAGCAACTTCTATTGGAGGTCCAAACCCTAATTCACTCATCTGATGCCCTAAAAAGGTGGGCGCCTTTCTTCAACAGGGCGCCCAAACTCAGCAGTGTTAGAAAATTTTCATGACTTTTCAACTTTCTTCCTCGTTCCTCGTGCATGTTCATCGTTTCACCTTGCTGGAAATTTGAATGCTGAAATTGACGCCAGTCGGATGACCTCCATTGATGACCTCGGAGCTCCAGATATGCTTCTGAAAAAAGCAGAATAGACCCACAAGGGCAAAACTGACTATTTTGAAATTTTGACTACACCAGCCTGATATGGACGAAATTTGAACCAATCAAAATCAGTTTGGACCCTGTCGGACCAACTTTCTATTTTTAGAAATTTTTTGCCAGTATCCGTTTCGAAAGAAACCCAGAAAAACCCAGAAAACGTTACTAATTTTAGAAAATTTCTAAAAATAGCAGTTTTCCTAAAATTTAGGGATGAAAAACTGAGATCTGGGTTTTGTAGGTTAAGTTGTTCTTAGCAGACCCAGATCGTCAGAAATTGAAAATTTTGCGTTTTAACCCTTCATGCAAGACATGCACACCCAAATTTTGACCTTTTTGATTGATTTGACAAGACTTTTACTCATTTCTTCAAAACGTTTAAGTGTAACAAAAATTTTAATTTTGGGGTACAACACATTTGTATCTCCAATACTAACAATATAGAATTCATCTTTGACTTCAAAGTTTCCCAACAATTCTCCCTCTTGGGTTGGTGTTAGAGTCACTGTTTTCACCATCTAAGTGTTGTGTTGGAGTTACTACTTCATTTTAGCAAGCAAACGAGTCATCATGTCCAACATCATGTTGAACTTTCTCTCATTTCTAGCATCTCTATCTTCCTCATGGGCTATTCCCTTGTCTCTTTCTGCCATTGTCTCAACTGCAATCTCATGGTTCCTTAGAACCTCTGATAAAGTGTCCCCCTCAGGAACTAGAGGATTCTGATATTACTGTCTCTTCTGCTCTCTATTGTAGTATCTGATATCTTTATCACTCACCTAACAACTGAATCATTGAATTTTCACAAGATGCCAGGAACCTGAGCTTCCATACCACTGAAAGATCCTCTCACAATTTTTTTTCAATTTTTTCCATAAAAACTTCACCCATTAGCATTAGCAAATCCAAATAACCAGCTAAAAGGAACCCTTTCACTTTCTAATCACCCAGATCCCAGTGTGGGCAAGGTGAGAGCATAAAGTAGAAAGGGGATTGTTAGCATATAAATTTGAAATTGTTGGTGAAGTACAATGCAAATGCAACTCAACCACTTATTCAATGGGAGTAGCTTAACGGCTCAACCGATTAGCATGATGATGAATTACAAAATATTGAAAGTAAAGTATGGGCAGCTTGCCGACCTGTTCAGCGAGCAATATAGTAAAGTAAATGCTGAAAGTAAATGGATGGCGAGGCATGTCCCTTCCACTAAAAGTGGGAATTACAAAGTAAAGAGTAGAAATATAAAGTGACTGAATTAGTACTATTGATTTCAATTTTACAATGTGAATAATCTGCAAGTTACAAATAGATATAGTTGTCCAATCCGTTGCAAAATGATATTAGGTGATTCTCCAAACTTCTCAAGCTTCTCAACTAAGAAAAACAAGCCAAAATCAAAACTTCTAACAATCTGATATGAAAAAACAGTGTACAGAAAACTCAAACCAGCAAGCATGAAGCACACCAAAATGCTCACAACTCATCCAATACTCCTCTGATTGACATGAAATAAGGTGCAAAGGAAGTTGAGGAGGTAGGCGCCCAAGCCAAAGCCAAAAAATAGCAGCAAACACCTCTAAATATTTTAAGCACGCAATCCAAGGCACCTACAGGGAAGGTAGGACCAACAAGGAGGGTTGACCAGCAAGATAAATTCAATGACTCCACTGAAAAATCTAAAACTTTGCAATATGAGGCACCCAAAGTAGACTAATGCATAGAGCCAACACCCCGAACCAACAAAAATTCATCAAGTGAGCTACAAGCAAAAACGTGCTTCTGCAAGCACCAAACTAGCACACTGAAAATTGAAACAAACACACCAAAACTTCAAAACACATCAAAAGTAAACATCTCCATTATGCTCAATCTAGTCTTCAGTGTAAAGAATAGTCCAATGCTTAGCTAGGTGTTATCTTGCAAGAAGTTTGCTAGGAGGTATGCTTTCCTCGAAGTGAGTGAGTAGCAATTTTTGCAACACTTCGTTATAGTTTGCAATGGATGGAAACAACGAAGCCCAACACTCTTATTTATAACCTTTTCTCCTCAAATTCAAATTCATTTCCCTCTCGTTTGGGCGCCCAAACATGACATTCACATTCACCTTCATCAATTTGCAATTTGCATTTCATTTCAACTCATTAGCCACCTAGACATGGCATCCAAATATGGAGAGAAGACTTTATTAAAATTGCAAATATGTCATAAGCTAGGCGTCCAAAAGATTAAGTGAAAATACCTTATAAAAATCACCTCTCCAAGTTAGGCATCCTCCAAGCCTAGCAAAATATTTTCACTTAAAATATAAATTCAATCAAAATACTGAATTTACCAAAAATGAGCTCCAAGAGTGCGGGAGACCAAACTGCTGAAACTGACTTGCCTGAAATAGCCTCTGAACTGGCCCGCTGAAACCCTGCTAAAAATAGCACTTACTATAAATAGCATACTACTAAAAATAGTAAGTGTGTCCAAATGCATTTTAACCACATTCTGAGCAGTCTTCACAGCTTACTAAAAATAGTAAGTCCAGAAAAGCTAGCTATTTCATTTGCATGTCACACCACTGCGAAGCTCTCTGAAAACCCAAAAGAAATCCAGAATCCAAACTGGAAAACTCCAACATGCAAGCCTCCAGAACTGCCAAAGTATCCTCCTAGAAAATAGGAAACCCTAATTTCTGCTTCAAACTAGTCTATGGGCCTCCGAGATAGGCTAACGACCAACTGCACTGATCACTGCTGAGAAGGGGACATTATAGAACAACAATCTGATTTTGTGGACAGTGAAGGTGAATGTGCTCCGAAAGTGAGATAAGGACCATCGAAGTGGGGGTGCATTTGCCCAACTTTCAAGCTTTCAAAAGAATGAATCTTTTAGGGTCCGTGGAGTGCTTGGAGGGCAGTGAATCATTGTTCTAATTGGTGTGGGAGCAACTCATAATTTCATTGACAAAGGTGTGGTTGCAAAGAGAGGCCTCAAAATAGAAGAGTTTCAAGGTTTCAAGGTAATGGTGGCAGATGGTTTTACTATGTCTTACAACCAGAAGATCTCCAACATGTCTATGCAGTTGGGTAATTTTGAAGTCGAGGATGAATTCTATGTTGTTGGCATTGGAGATATTGATGCAATGCCTCACATTCAATGGCTGCGATCTCTTGGAGATATCACTTTAAATCTGCAAACCATGGAATTGAAATTCCAATTAGTTGGGAAGAAGGTAGTATTAAGAGGGATGTCAAATGGAGGCCCTCACATTGTGTCATTTAAGAGGATGGAAAGGCTGATTCGTCATGACCAAGTTGAGTGGGCAGCGGAATGTTTGATCTTTCCTTCCAAACCTATGGAAGATAAGAGACACTACCATTCGGATATTCAGTCATTGATCACAAAGAAGAGTAAGGTACTTGGTAGTATACCTCCCAGGTGACCTCCTCAAAGAGGGACTGAGCATGTCATATAGCTCAAAGAAGGAGCTAAACCAATTATTACCACTCCATACCAGCATCCAAAGAAGCAAAAATGTGAGATTGAGAAGGCCATAAAAGAACTCTTGGACATGGGTCACATTCGCCCAAGCAAGAGTCCCTTTGCTTCAACAGTTGTTCTAGTCAAGAAGGATGGCACTATGCGCATATGCGTAGATTACTGTGCCTTGAATCAAAAGACTCTCAAAAACCAGTATCTCATTCCCAGGATAGATGAGCTCATTGATGAGCTACATGGAGCTGTGTATTTTTCCAAGATTGATCTTAGATCAGGCTACTATCAGATCAAAATGAGGGAATCAAATATTGAGAAGACTACATTCATATGCCATTTTGGGCATTTCGAGTTTCTAGCCATGCCCTTTCGGTTGACTAATGCACCAACTACCTTCCAGTCATGTATGAATAGGATATTTCATAAACAATTGAGGAAGTTTGTGCTTATCTTCTTTGATGACATCCTCATTTTCAGTAAATCATGGGAAAAGCACCTAAAGCACTTGGAGGAAGTGCTTAGTATCTTGAAGTTTGAATGTTTGTTTGCTAAGGAGTCCAAATGTGAATTTGAAATAACCTAGCTACTTTACCTTGGGCATGTTATTAGCTCTAAAGGAGTTAGTGTTGACCCTAAGAAGATCAAGGCTATCTTGGATTAGCCTCCTCCAGAGAACCTGTCACAGTTGAAGGGGTTCTTGGGTCTATGTGGTTTTTACAGGAGGTTTGTGAAGGGCTATTCTCAGATGGCTACCCCTCTTACTGATCTCGCCAAAAAGGGGGCATTTGCATGGTAAAAAAAAACACAAGTTGTATTTGATAAGTTCAAGCAGCTCATGAGTTCTTGTCCTGTGTAGGCCATACCCAATTTCTCTAAACCATTTGAGTTGCAGTGTGATGCTTCAGAGGAAGGAGTTGGGGTTGTCTTAATGCAAGATAAACATCCTATTGTCTTTGAGAGCATGTTGGCGTAAAAACTAACACCTCTGGAGTGCAAGTCGGTATGGACAGCTATGCACACTGCGTAATGAGTGCTCTTCAAATTAGGAGGGCAAGTTCCCTTGTTGTGCGGAAAAATGCTTGAAAAAAAGTAAACTAAACTAATTCCTATCTTTTTGTCTCAACTGGAAGAGGCACAAAGTTAAGAAAACCAAGAACGTTGCAGCTAAGGATTTTCTAGTTTCACAGATCATTAACTACAACTAAACTAAATACTTTAAATCTATCCAATTCCCTCGAGAAAATAGAGCATGAGGAAATGGAGCAGGAATGTTCAATACGATAAACTTTAGGTACAGTCTCACAACGTGAAGGCAAGGTGGGCTCAACTATTTGCTTGGATGGGAAGAAGTTTATTGGAAACGACAAATATACAATAAACTGGGTACATATTCACAACATGAAGGCAAGGTGGGCTCAACTATTTGCTCATCCGAATAGGCTTATTAGAAACAAAACACAAAAGATAGCCAACTAGGACAGTAAATTGCATAAACAAAACACGCATACAATCTACGATCAAACTAGCCACTATATTTAACTAAGGTAAGCTTTCACCATAATAACAACATGAAACCCGAGTGGCAAAACAATTCATCATCATAATAAAAACTCGTGAAGAGATACAGAAAAAGCAATATTAAAGGCAAGGTGGGCGCAACATATATTACTCTCTCGTGCAAAAGTTATTTACAAATGAGTTGAAAGCTCTTATTTATAGACATCAAAAGGTGTAGGGAACCCTAAAATCACCTTGAGTCAACTACAGTCTTGCAATGCATGCAATATTTTATTACTAAACCCTAATAAAGGAAACAATACAGTTAACTGGAAAACTACCATCAGTTAACCGGTACATCCAATCTAAATGGACATGTGCAAGCATGCATGTCCTTATTGAAAGCAAGTTAACTGGAAAAATACCATCAGTTAACGAAAAACCCTAAATGAAAACTCCAACTGTACATAGATGTTTCCAAGACAAACATGCGTGAAATGTGGAACAAGTTAACTCGTAAAGAAGCATCGAGTTAACTACTGTGTTTGATGTCTATCTTGAAAGATGGGACCTGGAGTTCACTGGACGCGAACTCGAGCAAGTAACCCCTCCACGAGGTCATTGATTGCAGCATCATTATCAGGAGCATCACATGTTCTAACTACCAATTCACTGCTTGTCAGAAACTCAAGCAATCCTGGAAATCTCCACACACTTAAACTGGCATTTCACTATTTGGAAACTCTGGCGGCTCCGTAACTGAAGTGATGGCCATTGTTTCTTCTACAACTTTATGCTTCTGACGCTTCTCACTTTTTTCACACTTTTCTCTATGGAAGTGTTGCATGACAAAACTGCGAAGTTTGACCGTGAACACTCTGGTTGTGAGAAATGCAAATGAACACATGCAAAATTCCAATGGTATCAACCCTCTAAATTGGCCTTGGAAGACAATCAGCTATACAAAGCATGAAACCATATGGACTTGAATAACTACGCCTGTCAACCCTCCAAATGCACTTGATACAAATCGGTGTTAGCTTTTCTGATGAAATCATGAATTAAGACCGATTTGGTCTTGAATTTAGTCTGTGTGAACTGCACTCTGAAAAACTCGCCTGTTGATTGTAAACATGGCTATGTTCTAACTACTTTCTCCGGAAAGCAAAAAGTCACCTATTGAGGCTAAAAATACCCTGTCGGAGAGCAATTTTCACGAAAAATTCTGAAACGTGGGTTTTGTCTGGAAAATAATTCTAAGACAACTCATAATGTCAGAATTGCAGAAAAACGTCGTTTAGCTTGACATGCAAGAGCTTTTCTAAAAAAAGCAACTAGAGGCAATAGGGGCTAAGGGGGGCAATTTTTTCGAGAAAATTTGAAATATGGGTTTTGTCAAGAAGATGATTCTAAGACAACCAACAACGTCAGATTCGAAAAATATTGACTTTTACTCCATCATGTAAAGGAATTTGTAATGACCCCTTCTCGAGCATGATCTTTTCAGTTGACCATTGGCCTATTCCAGAGACCCGTAGGCTACTCGGAAGGTGAAATTAGGGTTTCTTGTTTCATTGGTTGTTGTTGCTCATAATTTGGTGTTTGGTTTGCGGATTCTTTCTGGGTTTTCAGAGTGCTTCGCAGTGGTATGACTTGCTTTGCATTCCGAGCACTTTCTAGAATTTACTATTTTTAGTAAATTCTATTTCTGGCAGTGGTCCTATTGATTTCGACACAGTTGGCCCTCTTCTTCAGTTGGTTCAGTTGGGTTGTTCATTTTTGGCCTTGGGATGCATTTGGAGAGATCAATTGATTTAAATAATGTTATATTTAATGATTATATTACCCCCCTTGGCCTAGTCTTATAACTTAATGTTGTTTTAAAAAGTGGTCTTCAAGGGTGGGCGCCTCATGGAGGTAATTTTATATTTTATTAAGGTAAAAAATTGAAGATTGAAGTTTGGACGCCTATTTTATGAAGAGGTGAATTAAAATAAAGTCAAAAATGAAGCCTTGAAAAGAGACGCCATCTCTTGGAGGGAAAAAGGTTTATTTCAAATTTGAAATTAGGGCTCCTCTTCTAGAAGCTTCTAGAGATTCCTTGTTGTGCCTTTATAAGGAGACCTCTTCTCTTCATTTCACCATATTATGTCTAAAGTAATGTTACTCTGCCGGAATGGTACTGGGATCGCTTCGAGGAATGAATGCCTCCTAGCTTTGGCATTGCTTCTTGCTTGAAAGATAGCAACTAGTGGTGAGATAGTTGTAGTTGTGAAAATTTGTAGTGAGGTTTGCATTGTAGCTTGGGTTGTGCTTTGTAGTTCAGTTTATGGCATTTCATGTCATTTTCTGGAGTTGCTGATATCAAGACAGATTTGTAGTTACACTCATATATTTGAAAATAAAAATATAATTGTTCTGGGTGTTGCATATTTCCCTTTCTCTAGTTTGGGCGCCCCTTTGTGCCAATTTGCAGATTTTATTATGAACTTGAATTTATAAAGAAAATCGCCCTTCCTTGCATGGCCGCCCTCTTTGGAGTGCATTGGGAAGTGTGTTTAATAATTTCTTAGGTTTGTGTGTGGTTTCTTGTTGTACCTTGGTCGCCCTCTTCATAGGAAGCCATTGCATTTGATTTGAGGACATTTGGATGAGTATTGAGGGAGTAGTGAGCAAATTAGTGGTTCCTTGTGTTGTTGATTAAGCATTTCAAGTGCAGGTCTGTCACAAATCAGAATATCAATATTGATCCTTTGAGTGGAGTTCTTGGACTTATCATACTTGTTAAGCAAGGGAAAGTCTTCTATACTGTTGCAGCATTAAATAGTCCTAATCTTATGATCTTGGCAAGCATTTTTTGTCATATTGTAAGCTGAACAGTAGTACTGTCAGCATTTCTTCTCATCTTTCCTTTCATGCTTGTAATACCCACTAAATAAGTGGAAGAGGCTGGCTTGCCGCCTATTTACATTTGAATTGCATTGTAGTTTGTAGCATCTCCGCCATATGGTAGCTCCATTCCCACCTTGGGTTGGAAAGCACATTCTTGGCGTCGAATTTACTTTCAGCATAATAGATGATAGGGATCCTCTGACCATATGCTCACACCTTGCCCAACTCGGGATCCTGTGTACATCCTTGGTTAGAGTTGAATTCCACATCGTTTTGGTTTAAGTGCTAACCCTAACAGATGTGTGTTGCATTGCTTATTGTAATTGAAAATTGAAAAAAAAAATTGGTTTGGAATATTTCAGAATTTCAGCTGAGAAAATCAAAGCTTCGAGAATCAATGCTCTAGAGTAAATTTTCCTGAAAAATTCTAACACATGGGTTTTGTAGAGGAAGTATGCTGAACCAACCCAGATGATTTGTTTTGTCAAAAGTCGCCAAATTCTCGAACATGCGAAAGAAATTAAGACGAGAAATAGAAGAATTTAAGACAGAAGATAGAAGTTTTTAATGCTCTTCTGCTAAAATTGCCATCTTGTCTTGATGTTTACTGATAAATCCGAACTTGTACCTGCAAAAGAAATCTGAGAACACTCTCTATAGTGTCTTTGAATGTTGAATGCTGAAGAATTCGCCCACACAAGTGAGAAAATTTGCTTTGGTCCTCAACTGTGTGAG
Source organism: Sequoia sempervirens (assembly GCA_007258455.2). Lineage (NCBI taxonomy): Eukaryota > Viridiplantae > Streptophyta > Pinopsida > Cupressales > Cupressaceae > Sequoia > Sequoia sempervirens. Next base: position 527,113,125 of record VDFB02000017.1, read on the forward strand.
AGAAGAATGGACGCCATCTTGAATAAATGAAAGAATTCTTTGCTTAATGGAGCCAACTGCAAGAATAAACCTTAACTAACAAAAGAAGTCTTTTGATTGGACCCCTTCCAATTCGACTAACACTAACTCAGAGTCCTGCAGATAAAATAATATTAAAATATTTAGTTACCATTACATGCAAATTTGTAATTTAACATTAAAGAGGCGTCAATTTTTAATTATTAAAGAAAATCGCCATTTTAATGCTTTGCATGCAAAAACTAAAATAAATATTATTTTAATAAGTTAACAAAAATCTCAGCATCTGGATGCACTCAACAAAATCCACTTATTCTAAAAAGTATAAATTTGACTCTCCAGGTGTCCATTTACAAAAGTTATGAGATTTTTCGCTAACTTCCTATTTTATAGCTCATTGAAAGTTACAATTGCCCCTGTTCAGCTTTGATTTCTGGATGCCTAAGTGATGTTGTGACTGAATTGAGATATCCATCGCAAAGCCATCAGAGCAAAGATGAAATGTCTGCTGGGAGCTGCAACTGCTAAAATCAACATTTGACACCTCAAAAAATTAGGCGCCTTTGATTAAATTGATGCAAGGTCTCCAGACAACCATTTCTATGATCTGCCATTTGATGCTTCAAACTACCGTTGCCGGTAAACGATGAACCCTACTGAATGGATGATAGGTTCATTGCGTGACTGGAAGAATTTTGCAACCAACAACTATATGTAAGGCATCTGAAAGCTGCATTAGGAACCCCAAAAGAAAGGGTGCCCCTAGCCTGTGAAGGCGCAATCACTAATTTAACAAAAGTGTAACTTTCATCCGGACGCCATACTTTGACCCCTGACACTGGGAGCTGGAGTGCTCCAATTCGTGCACCGACAATCTCTCTGCATAACTAGAACAACTTAAAAGAGATGTCTCTGGAGGCAACAAAGCGAGACAACTGCTTCTAAGACCTCAAAAAGAAGGGTTCCTTTTCCAAGGGGATGTGTATTTTCCATACTTAGCCATTTCCCTGGTTGTCCGATTTCTTTAGCATTCTACATTGACCCTTCATGTACGAGCGTTTGCCAAATCCCGTAGGCTGATGGCTGGACTCGTTGGATAGCTGGAGTATTTCTGCACAAATCTTGTGAAGACTATGACTGCAAAAGACCCCATCTGGCAAGCTTAAAGGCTAGGCACCCCTAGCCTATAGAGGTACAGGTGTGTATTTCTACATTTTTTCACCCTCTGTCTTATGTGCTCGATAGAATCTCTATCATGATCACTTAGTATGTCGGATCATCTCACGAATTGGTGTGTTGTAGAGCTAAACTAGATTAGAAAAGATCTCTAGAAGACGGAAACTGCAAATTCAATCATCTGAGGGGTCAAATTCAAGGGCGCCCCTGGGCTATAGGGGCGCAAAAACTGAAAAATTTGACAGCCTCTGATCTATGTAACCTCTTCGTACCTTTTGCTTTTGCCTTTGACAACTGGAGTTTTGCAACTCGGATGACTTCGCTTGATAGCTTGCCGGAAAACTGACTGAATTCCAAAGAGATTGAATACATCTGCGACCAAAAAGCATTGAATCTGGACCTTCAGAATGAAGAGTGCCCCTGGGCTACAGGGGCGCAGATTTGCTTTCTACTTGAAATTTCCATCTGTCTCATGCTAGTATCTTCACCGTTCTGACCACTGAATTGGCCTTATCCTCTGTCGTGAAGTATCTCTTCAGCATCTCTCGTCACAAAATGTCCTGTTTTGAGTTCTAGGCTCAGGTTTTAACACCAGGCACTAACCAATTGTTGTTAACGAATGACATTACACTGACCAAAGTCCATACTTGACTTGCCCAAAAATTGTATTTCGACAACATTTTAACAAGGTTTAGACTCTTTTAAGCAAAATGCCTTAATGAAGCAAAAAATTTGGTTTGGGTACAATAGAGCAAAAAGTTGAGGGGTGTTGAAAGGACATATTCAATCTATGACAAGGAGATGCTTGCAATCATGCACACATTTTCCAAGTTCAGACAGTACTTGTTTCGGAGCAAGTTTGTGGTGAAGACTGATCATAACAGTCTTAAATGCTCCATCCATCAGAAAGATTTGAATGAGAGGCAACATAAGTGGGTAAGCTCCAAGCTTACGATTTTGACATCGAGTATGTCAAGGGGAAAATAACATTGTGGCTGATGCTTTATCCAGGAGACCTCATTTAAGCTCTCTAGTTGAGATCAATGCTGATTGGAAAGAGCAGATTATTGCTGATTATGCTAAAAATCAGTTTGCAACCAGCATTGTTGAGGGCACTTTGCATAACGAGAGGTATCAGTTGGTTGATGGTTTGATACAGTATAAGGGTAGAATCTTCTTGGTGCTTGAATCTAAGCTTAAAAATAAGATTTTGCAATCATTTCATGACATTCCCTTGGCCGGTCATCAAGGGTATTTTAAGACATATAGGAAGATCTGTGAAAGATTTTCATGGAAAGGGCTCAAGGATGAGGTCCTACGCTACATCAAGGAGTGTCCAATCTGCCAAATGAACAAAATGAGCACACATTTCTAGCTGGTTTTTTGCAGCGCCTACCTATTCCCGATCAAAAATGGAAAAGTATGTCAATGGATTTCATCATAGGGTTGCCAAAGGTGCAAGGGAAGGATTGCATATATGTTATTGTGGACAGATTGACGAAGTTTAGTCATTTCTTCGCCATTACCAGCTCATTTACAGCAGCTCAGATTGTTGATTTGTTCTTCAAAGAGGTGTTCAGATTGCATGGGTCGTCGAAAAGCATTGTAAGTGATAGGGACAGCAAGTTCATAAGTACTTTTTGGCAGGAGATATTCAAATTGAGTGGTATAGTGCTCACTCCAAGCACTAGTTATCACCCACAGACTGATGGACAGACGAAGATTGTGAACAAGTGGTTGGAGGGCTATCTTTGAAATTATGTTTCAAGGCAGCAGAACGCTTGGATGAGATGGCTTCATTTGGGAGAGTATTGCTATAACTCTTACTACCACATGTCTCTCAAAATGTCTCCTATATGGTTATGAGGCTCCTAGCTTCGTAGACTTGCTATTTGGTGATAGTAGGGCTACTCAAGCGAGGAATATGTTGTCTCAGAGTCAAGACATTTTGAGATCATTGAAGGACAATCTTCACCATGCACAGAATCAGCAGAAGTTGCATGCTGATCAGTAGTGGGTTGAGCGCACATTTGAGGTTGGTGACATGGTCTACTTGAGACTCCAACCTTACAAACAGTCTACTCTCAAGAAGAGTGGAGCAAAGAAACTCAAGCCACGTTTCTATGGACCTCTCATGATCATTAGGAGAGTTAGGGAAGTGGCTTATGAGTTAGAGCTATCGACGAGTAGCAAGGTGCATAATGTCTTCCATGTGTCACGCCTCAAGAAGGCGCTTGCGCATAATGTTGTTGCTTCATCATATTTGCCTCCATTGGATGAGAAAGGACAATTGTTTTTGGTTCCATAGGCGATCATTGATTTCAAAGAGTGCTCTTTGAGGAGGAGGTCTATCAAAAAGTACTTGGTGAAGTGGAATAATTTGTTGATTGAGGATGCTACTTGGGAGGATGAGCAAATCTTGCAGCATCCAGAATTGTGATTGCATGAGGGCAAGCAATCTTGTGGAGGGTGGATTATAATGTCCCTTTCTTAGCATTAGTTTCATCAGATGACCATTAGCCTATTCTGGAGGCCCGCAGGCTAGTTGAAAGTGAAAATTAGGGTTTCCTATTTTCTAGGAGGTTTCTTCTGAGCTTTGAAGGGTTTGCATCTAGGAGTTTTGCAAAGGGGTTTCTGGGTCTTTCTGAGTTTTCAAAAGGGCTTCAAAACAGTATGACATGCATTTGCATCAGATGACTTTTTCGGACTCACTATTTTTAGTATGTTAAGACAACTGCCCGATTTGTGCTCTAAGTTTGGAGTCACATACTATTTTTAGTAAGTGCTATTTTTGGAAGTGCTATTTTTAGCAGTAGTTTAGCAGTTCAATATGCAATGTCTATTTCTGGCAAGGCAGAATATGCAGTTGTATCTCCAGCATTCTTGAAGCCTGTTTTGGTAGGACAATTATTGAAGTGATTTTATATTATGCATTTTTGGATCCCAATGCCTAGTGTGATGACTTCAAGTTGTTTTATTGTTGGGTTTTCTAACTTGGATGCCACATTTGAAGAAATGTTTGATTTTTATAAAGTTTGATTGTTTAAGTCATCTTGGGCACCCAAGTCAAGGCAAGTCAAATATGAATTAAAAGTGAATATTTTAATCTCTCTTTTGGGTATCCCTTTTGGAGGGAAAAGGTGTTTCAAAATTCTGGGTTGAGAATGCTATATATACAGATCCTTGCTCTCTCATTTGGCTATCCATTGCTCAATATAACGAAGTGCTGTTGAAAATATTTCAAAACTCTTGCTTCGAGGAACGCATACCTCCTAGCCTTCTTCAATTTCGTACTTGAGAGATAGTACCTAGTTGAACTGAGACTGCTTCCTCATTCAAAGGTTGCAGATAAAGCTTCACAAAGATGGCTTCATTCGATGTATTTTGATTTTGGTGTGGTAGTTGATAGCTTTTAGTTTGCCGCTCTTTTTGGTGTGTTTCTCTTCAATTTCTTGTTGCTTGTTCATGCTTGGATGAAGCACATTTTTGGTCATATCATCCTGAGGAGTCTAGCTATCGTTCTGGGCAGAGTTGGAAAACTCGCCAAAAACTCACGAGTTTTTTTTTGAAACGAGTAATTGCGAGAAGAACTCGCCAAAAAAACTCGCGCGATCAGGCTATGAGGTCCGCCGGCGCCCAAAAAGTCATTGCATTTGGTTTTTTTGAGTTTCTTTCACTCTTGGCTGAGCAAAAACGGAGTTTAGAGGATTTTGCACCATTTTTTAGTGATTTTACGTTGAGGAGACGAGATTTGAAGGAAGATTTCATCAGATTTCAAAGGCAAATTGGATTTCCAGGTAGGTTTTCTGTTTTTGCTTGTTCTTTCTTTTTTATTTATTTTTCTTCATTTTTGTTGATTGCATGTTTAAAAAACATCATGAATGAATTGCAAAATAGATTTAAATACATTTATATTGTTGAAAAGAAGATTTAGATTCATCCAAACAAGAATTTGTGACACTTTTTTTCTGATTTTTTCTCATATTTTGCTGATTTTTCATTTTTTTGATATTTTTTTCAAACCCTAGTTTGTTTTTTTTAATTTGATTCTTCTTGTTTGTTGAAAACATATTTAAAATCATATATTAGCTTAATTTGTTTCTAATTTAAAGTAATTTTCTATTTTTTACATTTTTTTGTAACCCTAGTTTATTAATTTCTTCTTTTAATCCAATTTTTTTGATGAAAATGATTAGAATCTTAGATTAGTAATATATATTGATTTAATCTATATGTTTAGAATCTTAGATTACTAATTTAAATTAATCTATGTTGATTTAATCTAATTTAGCTTGTTTTAAAATTTTTTATCAAAAAACTAACAAGTTGTGCTTTCACTTTTGTGTGTGTACTTGTAGGTTAATTGATAATGGCTTCTCAATCCGCTTCTACCCCTACTTCAGCCCCATCCATGCCTACGAGTGGGGAATATGTAGGCACTCGTCCAGCAGGAGCTAGAGATCCTGCTTGGAAATATGCATATGAAGGACCAGAACCTGGAACAGTGTATTGCATTCGGTGTAAAAATGTATACAGTGGAGGCATCAATCGCCTCAAATACCACCTTGCAGGCATCCCTAGACGTGATGCTAAGGAGTGCCTAAACACCAATGACGAAATAAAAAGACAAATGAATGCAATACTTTCTGCTGCAGAAGAAAAAAAGGTGCAAAGAGAAAAGGCAAAAGCGGCAATGCAAGCTGCCATAGCTTCTTCTCAAGGTGCTCCAGTCAACCTTGAGTCACTATCAGATGATGATGATATAGCAGCCAACATAGTGGGATCTCTTCGTGGTCCACGTGTGCGAAGGCAATCGCTGCAACCCGCCACCACCTCCATCCATTCGAGTACCTCTAGTAGAGTACCAGGGTCAAGATCAACACCTACAGGCGCAACCACGAGTTCACACATTGGTGATTTTTTTGTGCCTAGAAACACACCTGGTGCACAACCTTCTTTAGAGGCAACTGGGTGGAATAAGGAGGTGCATGAGCATGCAGATATTGCTTGTGCCGATTTTTGGTACTTCAACAACATCCCTTTCAATGTGGCAAGCTCACCTTACTGGCAAAATTTGGTGACCGCATTGACAGTTGCAGGGAAAGGCTACAAGGCACCTTCGCGTAAAGACTTGAGTGGGAGGTTAGTTTATATTCTTTAAGTTTAATTTATGTTTTTTAAGTTTATTTTATGATTAATTTAAGCTATTTTTTTGTTTAGAAATTAAAACTGTGTACTTAATTTCACTTTGTACTTGTAGGTTGCTTTCTAATGCAACTGAAAGGGCAAGGGCAGCAATAGAAGAACAAAAAGAAGAATGGAAAAAACATGGTTGCACTATACTTTCTGATGGGTGGACGGATGGAAAAAACCGTACCATCATTAATTTTTTGGTTTCTTGCAAAAATGAGGTGGTGTTCTTGAAATCCGTGGATGCCTCCAGCATAGTAAAAAATGCAGAAAATTTGGCTAGAATGTTGGAGCAAGTGTGCATGGAGGTTGGGCTTGAAAATGTGGTGCAAATCATAACTGACAATGCAGCAGCATACGTGGCAGCAGGAAGAATCCTCCAAGATAAACACTACACAATTTTTTGGACACCATGTGCTGCCCATGTCCTTGACCTTCTTTTGGAGGACATAGGCAAATTAGATTGGGTCACACCGATTGTAGAGGATGGAAGGAGGATCACTAAATACATCTACAATCACCCTTGGGTTCTCAGCTTGATGAGGGAGCACACCAAAGGGAGAGAATTGGTGAGACCTGGTGTGACAAGGTTTGCAACGGTTTTCTTAACGTTGCAAAGCATTCTTGGTGCTTTGACAGCTTTGAAACAAATGTTTGTGAGTCAAGCATGGGTAGACTCACCTTATTCAAAGAAGCCAGAAGGAGAAAGAGTTCAAAACATTGTCTTCGAGCCCCTCTTTGCACAAAGAGCAACAGAGATTGTGAAGGTAACTTCAAAACTTTGAGTTTGAATCTAAATTCAAATTAAATATATTTCTTGAAGTTAATGTCTTTCATTGTAAATTTGTAAATTACTAAATTGTAACTCTAATCCTTTTTTGCATTTTTAAATTTTTATTGTAGGTGTCAGAGCCCTTGGTTAGAGTGCTTCGCTTGGTGGATGGGGATCAAACCCCAATGGCGTATCTTTATGAGGCCATGGATAGGGCCAAGGAGGCTATTAAAAGTTATTATAAGGGGGATAGCCTCAAATTTGATCCCATATGGGAGATTATCGATAGGAGGTGGAACAATCAACTCCACCAACCTATCCATGCAGCAGGGTACTTCTTGAACCCCCGTTTCATCCACTCAGGCACCTATTCAGATCCTACTGGAGAGGTTATGGAGGGCCTCACTACTTGCATTCAGCGGATGACATCCACACCTGATGAGGCAGATTGCATTGTTAATGAATTGCAGAGTTATAGAGAGAAAAGGGGTGCACTCTTCTCTTCAGACCTGGCAAAGAGAGCAGTATCTAGGCTGCCACCAGGTATAAAATTTGAAATTTACAAGTTACAAAAATGAAAAATTAATAATTACAAGTTACAAGTTACAAGTTACAATTTTCTAACTCTTTTTTTGTTTTTTTTGTAGATGTTTGGTGGACACATTGGGGTGGAAAAACCCCAAATCTTCAAAAATTTGCCCTCCGTGTCTTGAGCCAGCCTTGTAGTTCTTCCAATTGTGAGCGCAATTGGAGTTTGTTTGAGGCTATCCACACAAAAAAGAGGAACAAACTCGCCCAAAAACGCCTCAATGACCTTGTTTATGTGCAATATAATCTTCGATTGCGCAGAAGAAAGGTAGAAGAAATATCATATGATGATCCAATTGATTTGGATGAGATAGATCCATACAGTGATTGGACAGGGCGAGGGGAGCAGCCTCCATTGTTTACTGAGGATGAGATTTATGATTTAGAGCGACAGGCAATGGAGGAGGGTGGATTTGCATTCTCATTGGACGACCTTGAGGATGACCCTGAGGAGGAGTCATTGCCAGTGCCACCACCAGTAGCTGTAGGAGGATCTACATCTAGGATGGAGGTTGAGGAGCCACAGGCACAGCAGGAGCAGACTCCTATGATTAGACCCTCTTCCGGTCCCTTACTGAGATCTAGACATGGGAAGAGGAAGATGTGATTCATGTGAAATTGTAAAAACTGAAATATATTAATGTTTATGTAGTATTTACTTTCAGTTTTACAAAAACAATTTGCTATTTTCATTTTGTTTCAGACTATTATCATATCAGCGCATTGAGCACTCAGCATTCCACATGAGGGTGCCATTTTGTATCCAATTTTCTCTCATATCAATCAAATACTGCTTGTTTCTTATATGTACTCATTTATTGACTCATTGGATGCATCTTATCTTTGAATTTTGCAAAAAAAATGCGTTTTTAGTGAAGTTTAAGCAATATTTTAATTTCCCGAGTTTTTTGCCGAGTTTTTGCCGAGTTTTTGCCGAGCCGAGTTTTTCGGGCTTGCCGAGTACTTGCAATTGGCGAGTTTTCCAACTATGGTTCTGGGTATTGTTTTTGTTGATTCCTCTAGCCTGGGCGCCCCTTTGCTCCAGGTTTCAGATTCTTTGGTGGTAAGTTGGATTTTTTAGAGGACGCCCTTCCCTAGGAGGTTGTACTTCTTGTTGCAACTACCTTGGGTTGCGTTCCAATTTTTTTATTGTTGATTGGGGTGGTTATTTGGCTTGTGTTGGGACGCCTAGCCTATAGGCTTCCAGTGCTTTCCGTTTGAGGTCGATCAGAGGAGTTTTGGATGAGTTATGAGCATTTTGCCAATCTAGGGCATCGCTGGTCTAAATTTCTGATAGCTTCCATTTCTATATCAGACCTAGTATTTCCTCCTTTTCATCATATTTTCATACTAGAGATTCTTGTATTTACATTGGAGATTATTGGCTAACATTCTAGCTATCATTTGATATGTTTATCTCCTTTCTAGTGCATTTGAACATGATATTGTAACGCTGAATCAGTAGTATTGATCAACTCTTCTTATATTTCTACACTTACTTTTTGTTGTACCTGCTAAAAAGTGGAAGAGGTTGGCTTGCCACCTAAGAATTTCATTTCATTATTTTACTTTTTGTTTGTACCCACTAAAAGGAAATAGAGGCTGGCTTGCCGCCTAAGCATTTACTTTCATTGTAGCACGCTGAAAAGTAGAAGAGGTTGGCTTCGCCGCCTAAGTACTTTCATTTCCATATAGGTCGGCTTGCCGCCAATACATTGTATTCCACCTTTTCAGTTCATTTAAAGAGATCTCCTTTCCACCGTATGCTCTCACCTTGCCCACACTAGGATCTTGGTGATTAGAAAGTGAAGGGTTGCATTTCAGTTTGGTTATCATTCATTTATCTAACATTAACGAGTGACATTCTTTTTGTTAGAAAACGAAAAAAAAGTAAGGGGGATATTTCATTATCTCATTATGGGGGGGCTATATGGTCCCTCTTGTCATCCTTTGTGTGGATGGAGATTGATTGGTTTTGTGATGGATATCATTATTGTATTTATCTATCTTTTGGGGAGGAGTTTTGTCCCACCAAGTTTTCTCCTTTCTTTGTTTGTGAGAGATTGCATTTGCATATGTACATGGATACCTAACATGGCCTAGTATCCGGGACCCACTATTGCATATTTGCATCATTTGCATAATAATCTACTCCCTAAGTTCCACTTAAGGGCACCGTTGGTGTGAGTAAATGTCTTGTACCTAGTTACTTCACTCATTAGGTAATTAGGGGACATATTCACATGTTAAGTTTACTTAGGTTCTAAAATTCCTTCTAGAAGTCTTAGTTGTCAATTCTAGATCTTATCTTATCCTAGGTTGTTATGAGTTAGTTGTCTCATGTGATAGGATTAAGACACTTGTCATGATCTTGTCTAATCTTATCTCACACCTTGCCTATATAAAAAAGCTTCATATATACATTGCCATATTTAGTGTGGCTGCTATTTGGCATTCTTGCATCCTTAATCATAGCATGATATTTCTACCATCTCTCTTGTGGAAGTTATTTTGTCTTGTAGGTGACCCTGGGGTGTTGAGGAGTTCACCATAAACTCCTACATGACATCAGAGTTTCAGTGCTACAGACTTCTTCCTAGATTTGAGGGACCAATCTTGGCATGAAATTTTTGCTGGGTGTGATTTGGGGTCTTGAGAACCTCACCATTGAATCGAGGGCATCAAGAAAGTCATATTTGACTTTCATTTTGTCAAAATCTAACATATTTTGTCAAATCTGCAAGGGTTTGAACAAGGGTTTCAATTGCCAGATCCGGGGGGTAGTTGAGTTTTCAGAGTAGTTGGGTGAAAACTGACCTCACCATTGCATCCAAGAGGCCCAAAAACCTAAGGATCAATACCAAATCGTCGAAATCCAACACTTTCAGTTGCGACCCAAGGCAAAAAAAATTAGGCCGTATAGATCCGTACTTAGCTGTACAGCCCATACGACTTCGTTAGTCTGCAACAGCATCGGAATATTCCTCTGTGCAAGCACTAGCATCATCCTTCTATACTTGGCCTTTTTTGCATACTGCAGTTGGCTAAAGGTCTTTTCAGCTATCTCATCATTCGATTGGCAATAGGATTTGCATTTATTTGGGTTGGTAAGCTTTATATTATATCACAAGTTTTAATTGACATTGTGGTTTTAAATATTAAAAGACTTTGTTTTAATATTGCTTACTGCCAACCAAAGTCTTATTCCGCCGGATGTGTTCTTGACATGGTCATATACCGTGACCCATGGCCAGCCTTAAGGGGCTAGCACCCACAGGTGGCATAGCCTATGGCCCACCACCCCACCATCGCTCCGCCTAGTAATGCCACCGCCACTACCAACAATGCTTTTTTTTTTAACTTTTTTTAACACAACAACCATATAGGCATTTTTTTTTCATAACTTGCAATCCAGAAGGCGAAATTTTGCAAATGAGATATCGTTGGAAAGCTGGAATTGTGAATTTTGTAGTGATGTAGGTTATTTTAAATAATTTTGCTATTTGATAGCATTTATTATTGGTTGAAGTCAGATCTCATTTTATGGCTCCCAAGCTTATAACTTTTTGCCACGATCTCCGACTTTCACGATTCTTATGGCATTGTAAAAGTATTGAGGAGCTCTACATTGCCATCCATGCACTTTTTTTTGTATTTGTCCCAAGTTAATCGCTATTTCAATTTTCGCCAAAGGGTGTTCTAGAGATTACTTGGATGTTTTGACAGTTGGGAGGGTGCAATTTTGATCTCTACACTTCATTTCAATTTCAAATCAATTTTCAATTGACTATTACTTCATAGATTCCAAAGTTGTGCCAGTTTGTGAGTTTTCCAGTGTTCCTTGGCATTGGGTTTGTTGTTGCTTATCATGATTCCAACCTAAGTCATTGAGTGCATCTAATATGGTTTCTAGCAAACAAAACCATCTTTCCTTTGCTTGTCGGATTAAGGATTTTAGTGTTACTCCACAAGTGTGTTTCCAATGCTTTGTTGCAGCAGGTTATCTCATTATGGAAGGGGGCTATATAGTCTCTCTTGTTGTCCTTTGTGTGGATGGAGATTGATTGGTTTTGTGATGGGTATCATTATTGTATTTATCTCTCTTTTGGGGAGGAGTTTTGTATCACTGGATTTTCTCCTTTTCTTCATTTATGAGAGATCGCATTTGCATATATACATGGGTACCTAACATGGCCTAGTAGTTGGGACCCACTATTGCATCTTTGCATCATTTGCATAATAATCTACTCCCTAAATTGCACTTAAGAGGGGGTGTTGGTGTGAGTAAATGTCTTGTACCTAGTTAATTCACTCACTAAGTAATTAGGGGACATATTCACACGTTAAGTTTACTTAGGTTCTAAGATTCCTTCTAGAAGTCTTAGTTGTCAATTCTATCTTATCTTATCCTAGGTTGTTATGAGTTAGTTGTTTCATATGATGGGATTAAGACAGTTGTCATGATCTTGTCTAATCCTATCTCACACCTTGCCTATATAAGGAAGGCTGAATATGCACATTGCCATATTCAATGTGGCTGCTATTTTGGCATTCTTGCATCCTTAATCATAGCATGATATTTCTGCCATCTCTTTTGTGGAAGTTATTTTGTTTTGTAAGTGATCCTAGGGTGTTGAGGAGTTCACCATAAACTCCTACAAAATCCCCTCAAATGTGACAAATTTGTCGGTCTAGGCCAATCCTAGATTGCCTTGATTTTCTCCTCAACACTAAACCCTTGAGCACTAATCTTATGCCCCAAATACAAAATTTCAATCAAACCAAACTCACATTTTGATACTTTGGCATAAAATGAATGTCTCTCAAGTATGCCAAGCACTTCATTTATGTGCTTCAAGTGATTCTCCCATGTCCTATTGTAGATCAAGATGTCATCAAAGAAAACCAAAACAAATTTCCTTAATTGTAGAATGAATACTTGGTTCATACATGAGTAGAAGGTAGCAGGAGCATTGGTCAACCCAAATGGCATGACCAAAAACTCATAATGCCCATAGTGACACCTAAAAGCCATCTTATGCACATCCTCCTCTCTCACCATTATTTGATGGTACTCTGAACACAAGTCAATCTTAGAGAAGTATACTGCACCATGAAGCTCATTTATCAACACATTGACCCTGGGTATGGGGTAGCAATTTTTGATTGTCTTCTTACTAAGTGCTCTATAGTCAATGCACATCCTCATCGTCCCATCCTTCTTCTTGACCAGCACCACAGATGAAGCAAAGGGGCCAAAACTCGGACGGATATGCCCCATATCCAACAAATCCTTGATTTCCTTCTCAATTTCTTCATTATACATCCTAGGATGCTGATAACGAGTAGTGATGATTGATTTTTCTCCCTCATCAAGCTCAATCACATGTTGGAACCCTCTATCTAGTGGTAATCTTGGAGGAATCTCATTAAACACCTTACTATGCTTGTCCAAGATAGGCTGAATATTAACATGATAAGACCTCTCCTCCTTGGATGGACCAGTATCTATAATCAAGCATTCTGCTGCCCAAGCCACTTGGTCTCTACAAAAAGCTCACTCCATCCTCCTAGCTAAAAGGACCATGGGAACTCCATTAGATAAGGCATGAAGAACTACCTCCTTTCCATCCGATTTGAATTTCAGTTCTAGAGTCTGATAATTTTGAGTGTACTCCCCAAGTGAATGTAACCATAGTACTCCCAAGACCAACTCTGTGTCAACAATGTCAATCACATAGAAATTATCACGCATCTTATGCCCTCCAAGAGTCAAATCCAACTACTAAATCCTCCTATTACATGGCAAAGTAAATCCATTAGCCACTATGACTCTGAAATCCTCAAAATCCTTGGTCCTCAAGCCCAACTTGGCCACCAAACCCTCATCAATGAAGTTACGAGTAGCTCCACTATCAATCAAAACAATCACCTTTTGGCCATGTAATACTCTAACACAAAAAGAGTGGTATTTGGGTGCTCATGAAAGAGCTGCAAATGCACCTCCTAGAACATCCTCCTCCTCCTCATGCTCCAACTCCTCTACTATAGGCTCAATCTCCTCTACCTCTGAATCATCAATGGACACCACCTCAATGTAATGGATTTGTCCCTTTCCCAAGCATCTATGTCCTGGCTCCCATGGCTCCATACATGAGAAACATAACTTCTTCCTCCTAAGCTCATTCTTAGACTCCTTTATCTTGTTGGATTTAGGTGGTGCTGCCTTAGGTTGTAAAATATCCTTATGAAAAGACCTCTTATGTTGTCCTAAAGGTGCACTCTTCGAATAAGACTTGCTCTTGTTGGCGGATCCTCCAAGCTCAAAGCCCTTCAGATGGCCTCCTACATAGATGTGGGCTTAAATACTCGAACCAAACCCTGTAGTGACTTAGAGAGCCCCTCAATAAACAAGAACATAAGCCTCCTTTCTATAATATCCAACACCATAACTGAGATGCATTGAAATTCAGCAATGTATTCCTCCACCGATCCATGTTGTCTCAAACGTGTCAACTCTTTGAAATGAGTTTTAGGATCCTTCCTATCAAACCTCTCTATGAGCCTGTGAGTGAAATTAGTATATGACACTACAATGTTGTGCCCTTGTGTAATCATCCCATGATGCCACCACTCATGTGCTATGCCACCCAAGTGAAGAATAGCAAATTTGACTGGATCCTCTTCTATCATAGGGCTAAGCAAGAGGTATGTATCTAGTTTTTATACCCAAGGTTGTGCACTAACCTTCCCCAAGCAATTAAAAGTTGGGAGAGTCAACTTGCTCACCCTATGCTACAGATCTTTGTTGGATTGCTGCACTAGTTGCTCCCTCTTGATCCACTCCTTGCAACGTGAAATTGTATAAATGGGATTTGGCGTCTCACATCTGGGTCAAGTTATGCATAGACATCTATGCTTGAATTAACATCACCCCCCAACATGATTCAGCTCTTCTTCCTCATTTGTAGGTCCATTTCTGGGCAAGAATGATGGTTGTGTGGGCCTGGCAGCCCTGTTGCTCTGAATTTCAGATCCATTCTGATTAGAGTGACTGCCTTCTGTACCATTATTTTGTGCAGATATGAGAGTTATTTACATTCTTCATGGTTTAAATCAATATGTTCATCATCTGCATTGTTTCACCATTTGTTCTTGCATTTGAGGAATTTGCTGCTGGACCCTCATGAAAGCCTCCCATCGTTCACCTTTGTCAGGCATCCTCTTACCTCTACCTCCTATCCCAAATGATTCGGCTTCAATTTTCTTCTTTCCCTCTCAAGAGTTGGTTGGTCCCTTTGACTCAATTGCGTCACCGAAGAAAAATACCCTCAAGCTAGCAGGACAACTGCTCTAATGCCAATGTAAGAAACCTAGGGTTTCTTATATACTTTCAGGTTTAGTCTGTAGTCAACTAGGGTTTCTAGAAAATTCACATCATAGCAATCTATTGCTTCACTTCCAGAATTTGTACATTACATAACAGGGACACATAAATTAATTCCAATTCACAATTCACAGATTTAGATCTAAACAATAAAACTGATAAGAAGATTTCACACACTATTGTGTATTCAAATTTGCATATCAGATACCTCTCTGAACTGAACTTCAATGTTTTGGCAAAGAATTCACCACTAAATAATTATAAATAACTGTAAACTGTCCTAGGGTTTATGCAGTACTAATCCACTTATAGATCTAAGCATCACTTACAACAATGAACGTAAATGTCTACCCACTAAGAGATTTTGAAGTTAGACTGGGTTGATCTGGGCAGATCTAATATTGAACTCACTCCCTCTTACATCAACATCTATTGTTGTAGATGCAACGGTACTTCACTAACCAGTCCTTATTTGGCTGGCACAAGGGATGTAAGTGTCTGTGAATATGGTGGTTCAATAAACCTTGACAGGTAGACCCTGCTGGATGGTCTAGGTTAAACCCTCTTGCAGCCACGAAATTTCTCCAATAAATTTTGGATCTGTAGACTAGAGACAATTCCTCAGTGGTGCACCCTCCTCTTAACCCTTTGTATCTGGTTCCTTTCCTAGGCCCCCCATATCTGAAACTTGATATCGACTTGGAGAAGAGGACTGTTGGGCAATTAGGATCTGAAATGCTTTCCCTCAATGCACCAGGCATAGAAAATACAACTTGCAGCTGCACAGACAGGTCAGGTATGAGTAGGATAAATCATAAAGTACAAAATGTTAAATGATGTTAATGGCAGGTCAGGGTTTTCGTCCCAACCTCCTTACATTGCACAGGGGTCTCGTCCTGCTCACGTAACTAATCAGAAAACTGTCCTCCAAAAAAACTACCTTCACAAGCGCTCAACATTGAAATATTTATAGCCCCCTCCACATGAGGCGTGTGACCTATCTTGGGTGCCAAAATTCAAATTTAAAATTAAACTTATTTATTAATTTTATTATTTATTTATTTATTAGATATGCACAATATTAAATAGGGCGGTGCTAAAAAGCACCTTTTCCAAGTCGGCTGTGGCCGACCTAATTAGATAGGGTCATGACACATTAATAGAATAATTTATGCAATTTGGAAAGGTAACTAATGGGCTAGACACACTGAGCAGAGACTATAGTAATCAGCCTTGATTTCAAAATTCCTATGACCTAATGGAATATCCATTTGAACTTTCCATGCTTCAAACTTTAAGCCTTGACCTGCTCTTTCTAACAATTGTAGAAACTTTCTTTATCAATGCTCCTACCCAGCTTACCATTGATGGGATTACGTTGGAAGAAATGGAGCTCTTCAGATCATTCACCAATGCTGCACACTTGCACGCACCCTGTAAATGATATCTGCTGATGCATTAGGTCTATCTATTGGGTCGCAAGGTAGAAAAGAAAAAAGTAAGTGGCATTTTCCTCATGAAAATATTTTCATAGGCTCCCTGATGGTCATTTCATTGATGATGAACTTGCAATGGGTTGTTGAGCAGCAATCAGACTTTTGATGATACCTCTAGTTCTAAAACCTATGGAGGAAAGTGAATTGCAATTGCCATTGTAAACTGGCAACCCAGGGTGAGTCTCAGCCAACTAGAGAAAAGATACAAGTACTTCAGCAGTCCATTTGTTCTTTAAGTGTTTCCAACAGATTTATGTAAACAAGTAGTCCTGAGATTTGAAATAAGGCGACTTACCAGATAACTGAACCAATGTCATAGGTAACACAATATCAGACATAAGTGATGATGTTTACAGCTATAGCTGCTTAATTTTTGTTGTACTGGGCACCTTTAGTCACTGGCCACACAAAATTCACTAAGATCCTTGAACCCTTTCTTTGGGCCCTTGGCAAGGCGTAAAAGCCTCCCTATATTAATAATGCCCAGTCAAGCAAGGGATGGCTAACAAAACTATTGTAAAAGACCCAACCAGTATATATGCCAAATGAATAATCAAAGCTTTTAAGGAAAAAGATGCCTGGAAGGTGCTCACTAAGCACATAATTTTCTACCATTGTGCCTTATTGCACAAGGTGCTAGAATATGTTAAATTTTTTAAGAGCTTATCGCAGCAGCATCGATGATCAAGAGCTTGTTTGTGTATCACATCATATAAAATCCTACAAGCCACCAATGGCTTACTTGAGATATGATTTAATGATGAGTTTAAAACTAGAATCTTCTTGAACTCCACTAGTCATGATGGTCACTACTCATTGGAATAGGAAATCCCTTTAGAAGTGATTGTCACTACTAATTGGAAGAGGGATTCCCTTTAGAAGAAAGCCAATGGTTTTTACCAGAGAAAAGATATTCACTCCAACAAGCATTTGCAGTTAAAATGAAAATTCCCTAGCTATAAAATTTGAAGGATTACTACAAGTCTACCTGAATGTTTCAAATATACCTATCTTTACAACACTCAAATGCCATAAATAGAGTGTATGGTTAGAGAGGAGAGAACAACTCTATGGAATGATTCCATGAAAGGCATGGGTCCTCTCAATGCATTGGGTAAATTTGATAACCCACAAGAGGTTAGGTGAAGACAAGAAAATATACCAAATAAAATATGTAATTTAAGTGAAATAATATCAACAACAAAGCTTGTGTCTCAATTGAGTTTTGACGCATTGACCTCCTCTAGAAGCAAAAATAATGAAAAAAATGATCAAGATTTTTGACCTAGTTTTTATCATTTAATCATGATTAAACCACCCGACACATGAGTTAAATCATTTTGACTGATTTTCAATGATTTTTCACCTACAAATATGGATTTACAATACCTACATTATTTGAACACTTGTTGATGATGGAGTTGCTATGAACAAAATTACATTCTCCCTCCTAGAGAGAATGGGGTATAGATGCACTATTATAACGGCTTGTAGGGATACCTTGCGAGGTTATGACAACCTCAAGGTGACAACAATTGGGAAGATCATACTCCCAATTTCTTTGGTGTCCATGACCTTCTACCTCTTTGACAAGGAGATAGGTTTGAACCTATTATTGGGAAAACCCTAGATCCACAAGATGAAGGTCATTCCTCCTTTCCTTCTAGGTTATTCTAGGAGATCCATTTTCCTTGCTTATGAAAAGTCTATGTTGCAAAAGGTGATCTAGAACCCTTTAGCATGGTTAAAGAAGATGAAACCAAAAAGATGGTAGGAATTCTGATAGACTACAAGTTGGGAACCAACAAGGTAATCATCCCAAAGTCGATTCCTCAAAACATTCAATTATAGAAGGTAGAGAAAATGATAGATCAAGTATCCATTGTTGTAAAAAAACCTAGTGATGAGCAAGGAATTAGAACTTTTGAGAAGGGAGAATATCCTATGCAAGGGTCAACTGTATCAACTAAGACATCTATAAAAATCATGGAGATATTAGAACAAAACGAACCCTTTGGTTTCCCATTCAACACAATGGATCAAGTTTGTGTAATAAAAGTATCATTTGACATGGATATCTTTAGATATGCACTAGAGGAAATTGTAAACAAGCAAAGCGATCATGAAACTTAGATGAAATGGAGAGATTCTTCAACCAGCTCCTAAAAAATGGTTGGCTGCCACAAACCACAGTCCTCTTGAGTTTGGAATCATAGCAAATAGCTTGGAAGAGTACCCAAACATATTTGTAAACACATCAGGAGAAGAATTTGAAAGAAAATTGAGTCCCATCTTTCTAAGTAGAGTTGCTCCAAATGGTCAAAATGATGAGGCAACATCTAGGAAAAAATTTCCCAATACCATCATTTTTTATTCCAAGGAAGATTATACTCACCCTCTAGGAAGAATTTGCACAAATGAGCTTGAGGATAAATCTAGAGTTTTACCCAAGGCATCCATAAGAGAGGCCTCTATAGGGAAAGTCTCACTTGTGAGTTCAACAAGACCCAATGATGTATGGGAAGCTCCCCAAGTGCAAGTCAAAACAATAGAAAATTCCTTGATGGAGATGATGTAAGTGTGGGGGAATTCAAACATGAAACAAAGTTGTGCATAACTATCAATTCCAAAAATCCAGCTATTCTAGAGTTACCAAAGAAGTATGCCAATTACTCCATGGACTTGCATCCCGAGGCTAATAGAAAATTGATCATAAGTTTTGTTCTTTCCCAAGGACTACTAGAAGCGCTTCAAACTCATTTCAAATTTCTCCAATTTTTATAAACAATTCAAAATGTGATGTGGTTAAAATTTATCTGCAAGATGAATTTCATTCACTCACTCAAATTCTATCTATAAAAGAGATACTATATTGGACCTCATCTCACCAATAGACTTTTCAAGTCTTAGCACAACTCATAAAGCCCCAACACAAATAGAAACACTCAAATAAGGTTATAAAAGAAGTCCCAAGTGGCCCTTCCAGGGTCAAGGAAATTGTTATCAAGACAAGAAGCATGAAAAATAAGAGGCATAATAATGAAATAAATTTCATGAGAATTGGAGGGTCCATACATGGTTAAAGAAGACATTGGTAGTGATGCCTATATCTTGTTCAACATGGAAGGAAAAGAATTCATTAATACAATTAACACCTTTCATTTAAAGAAATACTACATTTGAAAAACATAAAAAGTAAATATCTCCAAAATAAAATAAAATCAAAGAGCATAAAAATATATATTTCAAAACAAAAACATGCATTGCATTATGCTCTTTCCACCACTACATTGGTTAGTGGTTCGCTCTTGTCTAATTTTCATCCTAGTATAGAGTCTAAGAGTTGCTAGTATAGGTTACCTTCACTAATCCACAAATTCCCAAAATCATTATTACCATTCCCTTTTACATTCCCAATAAAGCTAAATAAAGTTAGCTCAAAACTGATCCTAGTCTTAGCTATCTTTCAATCAATTCTAAACAAAGCAAGCTTTCAAACCCATGATGCCCAATACAAGCTAATAAGTAGGTCTTCCCAATTCTTCTTAGCAAGAGGAAGTCTTAGGAGTTGGTTATTCTTCCGATTGCCCTCAGTCCCTTACTCACCTTACCTAGCCTTTGGTGGTGGATCCTCACTTCTTGCTAGTAGCATGGTGCTAGGTTATGGAGGTCAAAACTCCAATTCTATAAACAAAAAATATAGTATATCCACACAGTTTAATCCTTGGTGATGAGCCCTTGCATCTTACTAGTTGCATGGGGTGGTTAGATTATGAGAATAGTGTTAGAAATAACAAATTGCTTATAATTTCTATACTCACAAGTGGAGCCCAAAAGGATTTGAAGCTATGAGGGTAGCATTCAAAGGAGTCCAATAAGTAAAGCACACACACACAAACTAGGGGAAACAACCAAGAGTCTAGTTTACCTTTGAAAGGCCATCCTTGTTGAGGATCCTTCCTTTTCCCCAGGCTTGACCTGTTGGCCATCTTTTGGTCTAAGTATAGAAGGCACCAATAAATTTTGTTGCTTGCCTGAGTTGAAAACTAGTATAAGTGGTTGATCTAGAGAGGGATCAATATTTGGCCTTTTGTAAGCTTCATCTAAATTGTTCCATTCCTTCAAGTTCACCATTCCCAACTAACTCCCCAATAATTCCTATCTTAGAAGCTTGGTGGTGACCCTATGCTAGTCAACCCACAATCCCCTAGGTTAACAATCCTACTAAAGAGCAATCACATTGTCAGTATTCACATGCATATCATACAGAAAAGCAATAAATAATATCATAGAAAAATGGCATCCATGAAAAGCAAAAGAACGTATAAGTATTATTGCATTCCATCCATATATTAATATATCTAATGCATCCATGCATACTAAGTATACACATTGCATCCATCTCACATATATCAGAAAATAATTAAAATAGCATGAACATGGTACCATACATGTAAAATTGTAACATTTGTCACTAAATAAATATGAATTCTAAAACCATCCATGTGCACAAGAGAGAAAGCAAAGTAAGAAAAGTCAACCATAAACTATGTATAGATCAATGCCAATCTTGGCTATCATCATGATAAGTGCAATAATAAAGTTTCTAAGTACAATGGGCTCCATGAAGGGAGCTAAAGAGAAAAAAGTGCACACAAGCATGTGAATCTTGTTAGTTTTAGACCAGATATGTAAATAAGCAGAAATATAACACACTTAACAAAGAACACAAAGAATAACCCTGGGAAAACCCTCCTCAAGGGAGAAAAACCCAGCAAAATATATCTCTTATATATTGAATGAATAAGAGCAGAAATCTGCTTACAAGTCAGGCCCTACAAAAGGCCGAATTAATACAATGAATAATAGCACCTCTCCTTTGATGCAAAGATACAAATAAATATGTTTCTCCTTGAAGTCGATCTGCTACTACAAAAATGATGATCTGCTGCAAAAGTGTGAACTTCTTCTTGACAGTGTGAATTGGAATGAAGTGAATGTGATGATCAAATGAGGTATCTTCACCTTGTTTATATACAATGATGCTCGACCTCTTCTCTAGGTCGGCCTCTATAAAAATAGAAAATAAAAAATATTTATTTGTTCATCAAAAGGCCGACCTGCCTTGAACATTATTTATTTAAATTTGAGAGAAAAAATATCTCCCGCCACTATAAACATTAACACTCCCTCTTAGCTAGGGAGGTATTTTTCCAGTAATCCTCGTCATGGAGTCTCTCGACATGATGTCTACAATGGCTACACCCAATTGTGGAAAACCACATCTCAGTCTCAGAGATGTACAAGAGTTCATCACGAAGTCTCTCAACGTGATGTTGTCATGGAGTCTCTCAACATGACATCCACCATGGCTACTCCCATGTGTGGAAAGAAAAATGTGTACAAGTGTTCATCACGGAGTCTCTCAATGTGATGTCGTCATGGAGTCTCTCAACATGACGTCCACAATGGCTACTCCCATTTGTGGAAAACACAAGTACAAGGGTCCATCATGGAGTCTCTCAATGTGATGTCGTCAGGGAGTCTCAACATGACGTCCACAATGGCTACTCCCATGTGTGGAAAGAACCACATCTCCGTCTCAGAGATGTACGAGGGCTTTCATCTCATATTTCTCCGTCTTAGAGAAATATGCATTATAGAAAAGCTCACCAATGCTAAGTCTCCCTCTCGGCCAGGGCGACATTCTCCACTACCCCAAGCTTGTCCCAGAAATGTGCAAACTTCACTCTGGAAAGAGGCTTGGTGAGAATATCAGCCGTCTGATCATCAGTGCAAATGTACTTGAGTTGAATTGCTTTCCTTAGCACCATATCTCTAATGTAGTGATACTTGATCTCCACATGGTTTGTCCTATCATGAAACACTGGATTTACTGAGAGCTTCACACAACTTTGATTGTCACAATGAATCACAGTCGGCTCCAATGTTTTCCCAAACAATCTTGCAAGGAGCTTTCGAAGCCACACTGCTTCTCGAGCTGCCACACATGCTGCAATATATTCAGCCTCTGCAGTGCTTAGTGCCACAGAAGTCTGCTTCCTGCTACACCAAGAAATCTTGACAGACCCTAAACTGAAGCAACATCCAGAGGTGCTCTTCCTATCAATTACACTCCTGGCCCAATCAGAATCAGAATAGCCTTGTAACTTTAGATCTTCACAGGAAGTATATCTCAAGCCATATCCCACAGTGCCACGCAAGTATCTCAAAATATGCTTTGCTGCAACTAGATGTATTTGTCTTGGCTCACACATGAATTGATTGAGAGAACTCACTGCATAGAAAATGTTTGGTCTAGTATTGACTAGATACATCAATGATCCAATCAATTGTCTATACATGGTGGGATTTACCAAATCTGAATCAGCTGTTGAGTCAATCAACTTCTTCAAATTTGTCTCCATCGGTGTAGACATGGACTTGCAGTCCATCATCCCAAATCTCCTCAAGATGTCTATAGTGCATTTTCCTTGACTTAGAATAATCTCATTAGGTCTTTGCCACACTTCCAGTCCAAAGAAGTAATGCATGAGACCCAGATCCTTCATCTCAAACTCAGAGGCTAACTCTTTCTTGCATTTGACAATGAGATACTCTGCTCTAGTGAGAAATAAATCATCAACATAAAGAACCAATATTAAAGCATCACCATCAACTACCTTGAAGTAAAGATTGGAATATGCATCATTCTTGGAGAATCGCAAGCTCATCAAATATTTATCAATCCTTTCATACCATGCACGAGGTGCTTGCTTAAGGCCATACAATGCCTTCTTCAATCTGCATGCATGAGACTCCTTCCCATGAATCACAAAACCATCTGGTTGTTCAATGTACACTTCTTCTTCAATCACACCATTAAGAAATGCAGTCTTTACATCCATTTGATGTAACTTCCAGCCTTGAGCAAATGCAATAGCAATAATTGTCCTGATAGAAGTGTATTGAGCAACAGGAGCAAATGTTTCCTCATAATCTATTCCATCCTTTTGAGAGAAGCCTCTTTCCACAAATCTTGCCTTGTGTTTCTCAATGCTACCGTCAGCTGCATGCTTGATTTTGTAGAGCCATTTGGAAGACACTACCGATTTCCCTTCAAGTCTCGGAACAACATCCCATACATCATTCTTAATTATGGACTAATACTCTTCTATCATTTCATCTCTCCATACCTGCTGGTTGGATGCTTCCTCAAAACTAGAAGGCTTAGAATCAATGATGTGACTCATCAATGCCACATAACCTGGAAACTTTTGTGGTCTCTTGCTCTCCCTAAAGGTGCCTCGTGGAGCTGCATACTTTTTTGCCTCTTGCATAGTTTTCCGAGCCCATAGAGGCCCCTTCCGACCTATGACAATGTCTCTAGGCCCATCAGTTGGTTCTATATGATCAACTGGATCAATAGTCTCGGCTGGTTCATTGGACTCCCTCTAAATGTCAAGAGTATGATTAGGAGATATGTCCATATCCTGAGGAGTCTCCTGCTCTTCATTGTCTATCTCCATGTAAGACCCTTTAGATCTTCTGAAGGCTACTTCCTTTTCGAAGGAGACATCCCTGCTGATCTCAATTTGCTTTTGCCCTAGAATATAGACTCTATAGGCCTTTGAAGACTCGCTGTATCCCACGAATATACCCTTCTTGCTTGAAGGTTCTAGCTTTGATCTTTTATCCTTAGGTACATGAATGTAAACAGGACAACCAAAAATTCTTAAATGACTAACCTCAGGTTTCACACCTGTGAAGGCCTCTTCAAGAGTCATGTTTCCCAATATTCGATGAGGGCTTTTGTTCTAAAAATACATGGCGGTTTTGGAAGCTTTTTCCCATAGGAAAGTCTATAACTCTTGATCATGAATCATAGCCTTGGCTGCCTCAACTATGGATCTGTTCTTTCTTTCAGCAACTCCATTTTGCTGAGGGTTGTACAAAACACAAAACTCCCTCTTGATCCCTGCCTCAATACAGAAATTACGGAAACCTCCAGAAGTGTATTCTCCTCCATTGTCTAATCTTAGAACTTTAATCCTTTTCCCAAACATGTTTTCAACTTAAGCCTTGAAATCTTTGAATCTATCAAGCACTTCTTTAGACTCTTTAGATTTCAAGAAGTAAATCCAAGTCTTTCGAGAATAGTCATTAGTGAAAATCACATAGTACCAAAATCCACTCAAAGATGCCACAGACATTGGACCACATAAATCAGAATGAACAAGATCTAAAATTCCCTTTGATCTACTGTCACTACTATGAAAGGGACTCTTGATATTCTTACCCAGTGCACATCCTTTGCAAATGCCATCGTGCTCCAGACCAAGCTTAGGAAGACTAGTAACCATCTTCTCCATGGATGGAAAGGCTCTGAAGTGTAAGTGAGCAAGTCTCCTATGCCATAGCTCACTCAAACTGATAGTGTCATGCAATAAAAAGCCTAGATTGGACAAATTGATAATCTGTCTAGGCTCTCCTATTGAACTCCAATTACACAAGCTGATTTTATACTTGAGTTCTTAGGCCATGCAAGAACTTTCCCTTCAGACAAGGAAACCTTGTACCCTTTTTCCTCCAAAGTCGAAATGGAGACAAGATTCCTTTTGATCCTTGGTACAAACAAAACATCACTCAAATGAAGAGGAATACCTAAATCTAGCTGAAGAGAAGTGGCCCCAACTCCTTTTACGGAATAACATGCATCATCTCCAATTATAACTTGCAAGTTAGTCTCTTTCTTTGCCAAGTTTGAAAGATGCTCTCGATATCCTATAATATGTCATGAAGCACCACTACCAATCAGCCAAGTGTCACTATCAGTTGGAACATTGCTTGAAAGAGTGGAGATGAATAGAAATCCCCCTGAGTCATCTCTAGATTCTTTTTGAGGTGACACATCATCAACATCTGCAGTAGAGGCATGTTGCTTTGGCTTGGATATGCAATCTTGAGCATAGTGACCATACTTGTCACATCTATAACATTGAATATGAGAGAGATCCTTCTTCTTCTTTGGTTCTGGAACAGAATCTGATTGTCTGTCTCTATTCCTCTTGAAATTGCCTCTCTTCTCTTCTCTTCTCTTCCTTTTCTTCTGGAAGCTTGAGCAACAAGGACATGACTTTCTTCATTATGAGAATTTCGCCCATTTCCTCTTGCTGCCAACCTAGACTCTTCTTGAATACAATCAGCTCGAAGACGATCAAACTTAGGCAACTTAGATCTCCCACTAACGCTTTGAATAAAAGGCTCCCAAGATTGAGGAAGACCATTTAGTGCCAACATAACCAGATCTCTATCTTCGACTATGTCTCCAATGGTGCATAGTTGATCTCTCAACTCAACAATCTTCATGAAGAAGGAGATGACTGAATC
>VDFB02000017.1:527139241-527171619 GCA_007258455.2 Sequoia sempervirens
ACTTGTTAGAATTCTCTTTATTAATACCAACCGAGCAAAACTTCCAGCCTTAGGTAAGATTTTGCTATCCCAATAGAATGAATATGCCCTTTGTGGAGCAAGCTGACCTTGTTTCTGACATAAAGCTATGTAGCCTTGATTTACTATATAATTACCATCTATGGATGCTATCCATACTAGTTTTTCTAGCTTTGATGAAAGAAACACCACACATTGATTTAATATTTCTTGCAGCCTATTACACTATTGTAGAGAAAGATTAGGGTGTGATATGTTTTTCCAAATCACTTTACCTGAAAAAGTTTCAACTGATTGCACATAATCTAAAAATTTCTCTCCCCATGTCTGCTTTAAAACTTCCATTGAATGGGATAGGTCTAGATCATTGTATAAAGGACGACTCCCATTCCAAGAGTTAGTCCAAAATTTGATACTCTCTCCATTATTGTCAAGTCAAGCCAAAGTGGGGCTTTGCAAAAAAATATGGATGTTTATCAAAATAAAAGAAAAGGGATTTTTATCAAATTTATGGCTACAACTACCTATAGAAAAAATTTGTAGAAACATAGAATGGCACATAAGTAGTTTGAAAATAAATTTCCCAAACGAGTTCAGATTTTTTTATGGAATCTTGTGTGCTAGTGCCAAAGTGGTTATTTACAATAAAATAAGAATGTTTATCAAAATATCCTCCTATTACTGGTGACTTGTAACACCTAATCCTTGAACTACTCACATTTTCATTGTTTCCTAGTGTGTGTCACTCTTGACTCATTTCAAAATTCACCCAACTTGTGAGCTTCAACTTAGTATCATTATGGTAATAGTTTTCAATATTTTTCTCCTAGTCCTCATTATGGTAAACTTCATGTGGTGCATAAATATACATGAAATTATTTCAATATCATGTCATATTGAGCTATATTATCTATGGTTGAAGTTTTAAATTTGGTTCATCCTACAAAATAATAAAAAAGGTTCATTCCAATTGCATGTACGAAATCCTATGCCATTTTTCATGGACAAAATAGTTGGGGTCTCTGTAATAATTCCATTAATGTAATCATTTATAAATGTGTACCATCACCATATTTTCTTTGTGAAAAAAGTTTCTACCCTCATTGGGCTTTCAAACTCCAATTTCGATACCTTTCTTTTTCTTGAACCTTTTGTACTACTGCTACAAAGAGTTTTCTATCACCTCAAAAGCTACTTAACAAAATTATGGTCAATGCATTTAATTTTATTTATTTTTACTAAAAAAATATTTATTTTGAATAAGATCGTATATTAGTTAGATTTTAATTAGGATAATATAAATCATGTCTATGGGGTTTCTTCCCAATAGAATAAATATGATGGTTTCTAATATATACTATCCACTAGCAGGTACAAATATATGGTTTACATTATCCAATAGTAAGCCCGACAAAACCAAATATATAATAGAAATCATAAGAAAAGGGCATATAGAAAAAAAAAATTCCTTAGATACATGATAAAACACAAAGAAAACAAAAAATAAGATGCTAAATTTTTTCCTTTCCATCATTTTGAGAATGATAATGCACAGGGTCTTTTCTAGTCAAAATCTCAAGAAACATAAATATCGGCCTTATTACCATAGAGCACACATGTAATAATCCACACAATGCATAGTCTAATGGATTATATTGATTTTATCTTGGATAATAGGTTCTAAATCATGTGCTAGTTCATGTGTTGTGTCTATGCTTCCATATTTTGGATACATGCCTACATCCGAATCCAAGTGCTAGAGGTGTGTTTCTGAGCCTATAGGATATGAAAAAATGGGTTTTATAAAAAAGATTTAGAATTTTTTTAGCAAAGGTGAAATAATTAGTTTGTGAACTAAATTATTTTCTAAAAACCAAAATTTTTGTCTTTCTCTTTTCCTTGTGTTTCAATGAATCGACATATCAACAAATTTGAGAACTTACAAAAAATTTCAAAAAATCTTTAGGTTTGTGAACCTCTAATTTTTTGAGATTTTCTTTCTCTAAATATTTTTCACTTGATCAAATGGTAATTGTAAATACTCATTTATATTTTTGAATTGATGATGCTTTACTTAGCCAATTTGAACTTGAAAATATCTTGGTTTTACACAAACTAATTTTGACATCCATACTAGTTTGTGAACTAGAGAAATTTTTGAAACAATCTTCTTTTAGAAAACTCACTCTTCCACAAACCATTTCCTCACATTATATTTTCATTTATTTCATATTTTGGAAAACCAAAGGATTCACAAACTAAACAATCTTCCAAAACTAAGTGTATTTCGATGAGCTTTGGCTTTTAGTGAATTAAAAGGTTCATGAACCAAGTTTTTCAAAAAAATAAATGGTTTGTGAACTAAACTTTTGGTTTAAAAAGAAAAGTTTATATCTTTCTTTCTTCCTTATGTTTTGACCAATTGGCATATTAGTGAACTTGAGAACTTAAAAACTTTAGGCTTTTTTACAACCCCATCTTTCAATGAACCAAATAGTTCACAAATTCAACAATCTACTAAAAATGGGTGTATTTCAATAAGATTGGATTTTGGTGAACTAAGACATTCAAAACCCAATTTTTAAGTGAAATAAATGGTTTTTGAACTAATTATTTTTTGTTAAAAATAAAACTTTATATCTTTCTTTCTTCTTTGCATTTCAGCAAAGTAGCATATCAACATTATTACCATTAAGCACACATGTAAAAATCTCTATAATACCTATTCTAATGTAATATGTAAGACCCCACTTGTAATGTGATTAATAAAACTCTAATTTGTTTTCCTAAGAAAATGGTAAGATGGATTGTGAATGATAAGTAGTGTGATTATGTGTCAATACTTTTGCATTTCATTTTTCCATTTCTATTAACTCTACCATGAAGGAGTTGGGACTTGTAAATTGTGACTATGAGTTGAAATTTTAAATGAAATGGTTGTACAATTAATTCTTATTTTAGCTATCATATTAATGTGATGTATGATGGTTGCTTATGGTTTCATTAATAATGTGCAGGAAAGGAAGAGTGTCGATATGAGAAGGGAAGAGCATTGAAAACACATCGAGAAGACATCCCTTGATGATCATGAATTTGGGGGCTTAGAAATAAATAAAGTTGATAAGTTGTTAATTAAAGGTTTTAAGGGTTCTTATTAAAAGGATAATTGATTATATGGGTGTAAATGGGATTAGGGGTTAGGAACACTTATCCAAGTGTGAAACTCGGATGGATCTTTAAGTGGGTCTTTAAAGAGGGTTTTTGGTCAATTTTTTTGGTTGGGATGCAAAAATGAACCCCTTAGGGTCTATACCATAGTGGTAGGGGTCAAGTGGGCATGAAATAGGGCCCCAAGGACATGATTTGACTCCTAAAAAGTCTTCATAATGGTGAGTGACGAGTTTTGAGGTGAGGATGGGATGGTATGATAGAGGGGTTGTTCAAGTGCATGTTTCCTCTTGAATAAGGAAAAGACTCTCATTGATGGAGGTAGGTACACTTCACACCCCCCCACCTAAAAAGTTGCAATTTAAAACTAATATATTTGGGGAGAGGAAGAATGAGGGGGGTGTTACCCACTTCTCCTCTTGGAGAACTTGAGTGGAGAAGGTAGAGAGAATAAGAGGAAGAGAGGAGTCCACCTCTTTGGAAAGATAGTGGTTGAGATGGCTTGGCTTGGAAAGGAAAGCTGGTTACAATAGTTCAATCCATTTATCTAAAAAGAAGAGAGATAAGCTCTTCCTATTTCTATTTAGCCTTCTCATTGGTTATAAGAACGTTGCATAGTGTATGGATTATGGTTGAAATTAAAAAAGTAGAGAGCTTAGATTTCATGAAATTGGTACTATGAGAATTTTATACCTTTGTAAAAATGAGATAAGACTCCATTTATCTTCATGGAGCTTAAATAATTTCTTGCTTGGGAGTATTGCTAGAGTCCACGAGGCTCCATGACACCATTATGGTAGGGTGGAGAGCAAGAACTTATGCAAAAAAAAAAAATTCATTTATTTCATTTCAATGCATTGCTATGAAGACAAGAGTTTCAACAGGTAGGTAACACTTGTTGTAAAATGAAACCACACACAAGAAGAGCAATCTATTTGTGTCTTATCATGTTGTTACTTAGGATAATAATATTTTGTTGAAATGCAAGAATGAAACCAGCAGGATTAATTTATTGGTATGTTGATCATCAAATCTATGTATGCCATTTATAATATTTGGCTTCTTTTGTTTATCGTTGCCTTGAGGAAAGAACAAAAGAAAATCAACACCCTGTGAGCTTGCACTGAATAGATATGAGGGCGAGAAGTGGATTTTTGGATTTTTGAACTAAATAATCCTAACTTCTTTGCATGGAGTTAAAAAAATTATTTTAATTTAAGTTGCACATGTATATATATTTAAACATAAGACAAAACTGCATTATGTGCTTTTATAAAAATATTGCCCAAACCTTATATGTAGTGGTTACATATATTCCTCTGGCCGTACAAGTCAATTTTATCATATTAGAAGTCTTTAACTACACAAATGTTAATGAAGAAAAGAAAAATTTAGAACAAGATAATACTAATTGACTCCCATTGGCACGCGACCTGTGCCTCAAGGTGGCTACAAACATAACTTTCGGTGCTATAAAATGAATGGATAAAAGAAAAAAAATAGTGGTAAGAATATTAACCAATTTTATTAAAATGGGTTGCAATCCCAGTCTCTTTTAGCTCGACACCGTTAATCCAATCCTATTTTTTTTACGGCTTAGTCCCAAGCAAATTGACCCATTTTTCCATTGCAATTTTGCATGTAAACAATCAGTTAGGGAGGTTAGTGCAATGTCAAGAAAATGAAACATATTTGAAAAAAAAAAATGGGGGGGGGGGGGGGGGGGGCAGTCGGCCTTCCTGACCTTGCATGCAATCCCTAACCTATCATACGTATCCACAAATTACATTCTAGTGTTTTTTTTTATAGTCGCCTAAAGTTGCTATGGTTAACCTGAGACTTAGTATACAGATTTTGGGACTGCCGACATCCAAGTGAGCAAAGGAAATAGAAATATCCTTGGAAAAAGGAGGTTGTTGAAGTTGGAAGCAAGTTAGCATAGATAGATTTGGAGCCTCCTTCTGAAGATAAGTGATGTTGTGAAGATGCTACGAAGAATTTTTTTATTTTAGCATGGCAAAACAATCTGCACAATCAACTATGTGTGGCATGTCATTTAATATTCTTTGCTTGTCTTTTGCTTTAAAGCTGTTTTTATTTGTTTTAAAGTAGTTTTTTCCCTCTATGAATAAATCATGCATTTCATGCTTAATTTAGGTGTTTTTTCTTGTTTTTCCTTGAGCATCAAACTCTCTTTATATTTTCTCTATTCTGTATTCTTTTTTGTAAGCTACAATAATAGAGAACTCTGTTTAAAAACATAGCAGAGTATTATATGTCTGATAATTATTGAATGAATTTCTTCCATGACTATTGAGAGGTTTTGAGTAGTGTTGCACATGATCTATTTTATAACTGTATTTTTCCTTTTTCTTTCTATTGTTCAATTCATTGTATCAACTGGTGTTAGAGGAGACGCATGTCTATTTTCAAATCTACAATTGGTATTAGAGTAGGTATTTTGTTTTGGGTTTAAGATCTAGTTGTTGGAATTTCGCCAAAGATTATCATGTCGGATTTTAATAGCTTTCCCATTCTGGAATTTGATGGAAATGAGTATGATTATTGGTGTATAAAAATGATGACTTTTTTAATAGGAAAATATTTGTGGGAGATTGTTGAATTAGGTTACCAGGTGCCACCTGATTGGAATGCCCTCCCAGTCAATGAAAGAAAGGCTAGGAAGGAGGCTAAGAAGAAGAATTTTCAAGCATTGTTTCATATTCAAATAGCTCTAGACAAGAGTCTATTTCCAAGAATTGCAGGTGCAAAGATAGCTAAGGATGCTTGGAAGACTCTAAAAGAAGCTAACCAAGGCAGTGATCAAGTCCAAGTTGTTAAGTTACAGACATTGAAGAGAGAATTTGAGAATTTAAAGATGCAAGAAGGAGAAAGTGTGAGTGAGTATAGTGTCAGAGTACAAGATGTGGTCAATAAGATGGCTACACTTGGAGAAACTGTGAACACTGAGGTTTTGATAAAAAAAAGGTGTTGAGATCTCTCACACCAAGATGGAATCACATCACCATAATAATGGAAGAAAGCAAGGATTTGAAAACCATTCAATTCGATCACCTCGTTGGATCTTTGATCTCACATGAAAAAAGATTGAAAGATTATTTTGGAGAAAGTGTTGAGAAAGTATTTTCCTCCAAAGTACAAATAAAAAAGAATGAAGATGGCAACAATAGTAGAAAAAGAAATCAAAGCCAAGGTAAAGGTCAAAATCAAAATAATTCAAGAGGTAGAAGTAGAGGTGGTTCAAGAGGCAGAGGTAGAGGACGATTTGATAAAAGGAATGTTCAATGTTACCATTGTAATAGGTATGGACATTTTTAAAGAGAATGTAGATTAAAAGAAGGTAAAAATGTTAATTCTACTCAAGAAAGTAATGAAAATCCTTTAGATAATTTATTTGTATCTTATTCTAAAGGTGAAAATACTAGTAAAGATGTTTGGTACCTAGATTCAAGATGCTCTAACCATATGTCAGGAAATGGGAAGTTGTTTTCAACAAAGGATGAAAGTTTCAAGTCAAAGATTCAGCTTGGTGATGATGAATCATTGGTGCTTGTTACAAAAGGTGCTATGGAGGTCCACACAAAAGAAGGTATGAAGAGTGTTAAAGATATTTATTGAACTCCTGAGTTAAAACATAATTTGTTAAGTGTTGGACAATTGTGTGAGAAGAACTATAGAGTTGTCTTTGAAAATAAGAAATGTATAATTTTTTATAAGAGTCAGGTTAACAGAGTAGTCACAGTTGTGCCTATGACGAAAAATAGGATGTTCCCATTGACATTTGGTGAACATAACAATAGCCTTGCCAATATGGCATTTGAGGATAGAAGTTGGTTGTGGCATCTAATGTATTGCCATTTAAACTTTCACATTTTGAAGCTTTTGACCTCACAAGCGTTAGTTTCTGGTTTGCCCAAGGTTGAAAAGCACAAGGAGGTTTGTGAAGGATGTGCTAAAGGAAAGCATGCAAGAGAAAAGTTTCCAAAGGCACTACATGGAGGGCCCATTACCCCCTTCAACTTGTTCATTCAGATATTTGTGGACCTATGCAAACAAAGAGCTTGGGTAAGTCATCATACTTTATAACTTTTATTGATGATTACTCATGAAAATGTTGGCTATATTTTTTTAAGGCTAAGGATGAAGCCCTTGATACATTCAAGAGGTTTAAAGCACTTGTGGAAAATGAGAAGGGGTGCAAAATCAAATGTTTAAGGACTGATCATGGAGGAGAATTTTATTTAAGAACCTTTCAATATTATTGTGATATGAATGGCATCAGGAGGAAACTCACCACTCCATGCACACCTCAACAGAATGGGGTAGCTGAAAGGAAAAACCATATTGTGGTAGAAATGGCAAGGAGCATGTTACAAACCAAGGGATTGAGTAACTCTTATTGGGGAGATGCAGTTGCTACAACAGTGTACATTCTAAATTGAAGTCCCACCAGTGCACTTGAGAAGATGAATCCTTATGAAGCATGGTATGAGAAAATGCCTAATGTTAATCATTTTAGAGTTTTTGGTTGTTTAGCTTATGTTCATGTACCTGATCAGAATAGACAAAAGTTAGATGCAAAAAGTGAGTAATGTATTTTTGTTGGGTATAGTGAGGAAAGAAAAGCTTATAGGTTATATAATCCTCTCACTAATAAGCTTATTGTTTCAAGAGATGTGATTTTTGATGAAGGGGGAGTTTATGGTCATCAAAAAGGCCATATGGAGAAGTCAAAATCTGTTTTGAATGATGATGTTGATCATGAGCAGCCCACTAATGTTGTTGCAATTGCTATAAATCCACCAAGCAACCCCTCATCTAATTATTCAAGTCCAACTTCAACTCCAAGTTCTAGAAGTAAGGTAAAAAGTTTGAGTGATATTTATCAAAGGAGTGCCAATCAAGCACATGAAGAAAATCCAATAGGTGAGACAGTTAATTTTGTTTTATTTATGAAGGTTGATATTGAACCATCATATTTTGAAGAAGCATGTACTAATGAGGTTTGGATGCAAGAAATGCAAGAAGAGATGGATTCCATTAATAGGAATGATACTTGGGAGCTTACAAAGCTTCCACATGACAAGAATAAGATTGGCGCCAAATGGATCTACAAGACTAAGCATAATAGTGATGGAAGTGTTGAAAGGCATAAGGCAAGATTAGTTGCTAAAGGCTTCACATAGAAGTATGGGACTAACTATGAAGAGACGTTTGCACTAGTTGCAAGACAAGAGACCATCAGAATGTTGATTTCATTAGCAGATGAAAAGAATTAGAGCATACAACATATGGATGTGAAAAGTGCCTTCTTGAATGGGTACTTAGAAGAGGAAGTGTATGTGGAACAAACACAAGCTTTTCAAGTGGAAGGAAAAGAGAATCATGTCTACAAATTGAAGAAGGCTTTGTATGGCCTCAAGCAAGCACCAAGAGCATGGTATGCTAGGATTGATGGATACTTTCAGGAGAATGGCTTCAAGAGAAGTAAGAGGGAACCTACACTTTACTACAAACAAGAAGGTAATGATATTCTTATTATAATTTGTACGCTGATGATTTGTTGTATATGGGTAGCAGTTCTAAGATGGAAGATGAGTTAAAAATTGCTATGATGAAAGAATTTGAAATGAAAAATCTTGGTCTCATGAAATATTTTTTAGGAATGGAGGTTTATCAATGTAAGAATGAAATTTTCATTTTCCAAACCAAATATGCAAAAGATATGTTGAAGAAGTTTGACATGGTTGATTGTAAACCATACTTCACTCCAAGTGCTCATGGAGTTGTGTTGAGTAGGAATGATGGCGTTGAAATAGTTGATGAGACTGATTACAGAAGTATTATTGGGAGTTTGATGTTTCTAACCCACACAAGGCCTGCTATTACATATTCAGTTTCATTTGTTTCAAGGTATATCACAAATCCGTCAGAAATACACATGAAGGCAGCTAAAACAATTTTGAGGTATGTGAAAGGCACTCTAGATTTTGGTCTTCATTACTACCCTTCTAAAAGGTTCAATCTTGTTGGCTTTAGTGATTCAGATTTGGGAGGTAGTATAGATGATCGTAAGTCTACATCTGGAAATTATTTCTCCTTTGGTTTTGGTTTGATTAATTGGAGTTCCAAGAAACAAATCATGATGCTCTCTCATCCACAAAAGTAGAGTATGTTGCAGTTACTTCGGCAGGTACACAAGCTCTTTGGCTTAGAAAAGTTTTAGAAGAAATTGGAGAGAAGCAAATTCATCCTACAGTGATTTATTGTGACAATGTAAGTGCCATCAAGTTAGCAAAGAATCTGGTTCATCACAGTAGAAAAAATCATTTTGATTTGAAGTATCACTTCATCCGTGATTTAGTACAGAAGAAGGAAGGTGAATTGAAATGCATCAACACTCAGGATAAGTTAGCAGATATCTTCACCAAAGCAGTTGCAAGATATCAGTTTAGTTACTTTGTGATCAGATCGTGATCCCTCTTAGCATCAGGGAGGAGTATGAAGATAAGTGATGTTGTGAAGATGCTACGAATATTTTGTTTATTCCAACGTGGCAAAACAATCTGCAAAATCAACTATGTGTGGCATATCATTTACTATTCTTTGCTTGTCTTTTGCTTTAAAGTTTCTTTTATTTGTTTTAAAGTAGTATTTTCCCTCTATGAATAAAGCATGTGTTTCATGCTTAGTTTAGGTGATTTTTCTTTTTTTTTCTTTGAGCATCGAACTCTCTTTATATTTTCTCTATTTTGTATTCTTTTTTGTAAGATGCAATAATAGAGAACTCTGTTTAAAAATAGAGCAGAGTATTATATGTCTGATAATTATTGAATGAATTTCTTCCATGACTATTGAGAGGTTTTTAGTAGTGTTGCATATGATCTATTTTATAACTTTATTTTTCCTTTTTCTTTTTGTTGTTCAATTCATTGTATTACCTGGTTTTAGAAGAAAGGCCTGTCTATTTTCAAATCTACAATTGGTATCAGAGTAGGTATTTTATTTTGGGTTTAAGATCTAGTTGGTGGAATTTTTCCAAAGATTATCATGTCGAATTCTAACAGCTTTCCCATTCCAGAGTTTGATGGAAATGAGTATGATTATTGGTGTATAAAAATGATGACTTTTTTAATAGGAAAATATTTGTGGGAGATTGTTGAATCAGGTTACCAGGAGCCAACTGATTGGAATGCCCTCCCAGTCAATGAAAAAATGGCTAGGAAGGAGGCTAAGAAGAAGAATTTTCAAGCATTGTTTCATATTCAAATAGCTCTAGGCAAGAGTCTATTTCAAAGAATTGCAGGTGCAAAGATAGCTGAGGATGCCTAGAAGACTCTAAAAGAAGCTTACCAAGGCAGTGATCAAGTCCAAGTTGTTAAGTTACAGACATTGAAGAGATAATTTGAGAATTTAAAGATGCAAGAAGGAGAAAGTGTGAGTGAGTATTGTGTCAGAGTAAAAGATGTGGTCAATAAGATGGCTACACTTGGAGAAACTATGAACACTGAGGTTCTGATAAAAAAGGTGTTAAGATCTCTCACACCAAGATGGAATCATGTCACCATAATAATGGAAGAAAGCAAAGATTTGACAACCCTTCAATTTGATCACCTTGTTGGATCTTTGATCTCACATGAAGAAAGATTAAAAGATTATTTTGGAGAAAGTGTTGAGAAATCCTTTTCCTCCAAAGTACAAATCACAAAGAATGAAGATGGTAGCAGTAGTAGTAGAAGCAATCAAAGCCAAGGTAAAGGTCAGAATCAGAATAATTCAAGAGGTAGAGGCAGATGTGGTTCAAGAGGCAGAGGTAGAGGAAGATTTGATAAAAGGAATGTTCAATGTTACCATTGTAATAGGTATGGACATTTTGAAAGAGAATGCAGATTAAAAGAAGGTAAAAATGTTAATTATGCTCAAGAAAGTAATGAAAATCCTTCAGATAATTTATTTTTATCTTATTATAAAGGTGAAAATACTAGTAAAGATGTTTGGTACCTAGATTTTGGATGCTCTAACCATATGTCAGGAAATGGGAAGTTGTTTTCAACAAAGGATGAAAGTTTCAAGTCAAAGATTCAGCTCAATGATGATAAATCATTGGTGGTTGCTGCAAAAGGTGCTATGGAGGTCCACACAAAAGAAGGTATGAAGAGTGTCAAAGAAATTTATTACACTCTTGAGCTAAAACATAATTTGTTAAGTGTTGGACAATTGTGTGAGAATAACTATAGAGTTGTCTTTGAAAATAAGAAATGTACAATTTTTTATAAGAGTCAGGGCAACAGAGTAGTCACAGTTGTTCTTATGATTAAAAATAGGATGTTTCCATTGACATTTGGTGAACATAACAACAACCTTTCCAATATGGCATTTGAGGATACAAGTTGGTTGTGGCATCTAAGGTATTGCCATTTAAACTTTCACAATTTGAAGCTTTTGACCTCACAAGTGTTAGTTTCTGGTTTGCCCATGGTTGAAGAGCACAAGGAGGTTTGTGAAGGATGTGCTAAAGGAAAGCATGCAAGAGAAAACTTTCCAAAAGGCATTGCATGGAGGGCCCATTACCCCCTTCAACTTGTTCATTCAGATATCTGTGGACCTATGCAAATAAAGAGCTTGGGTAATTCATCATATTTTATCACTTTTATTGATGATTACTCACGGAAATGTTGGTTGTATTTTTTGAAGGCTAAGGATGAAGCCCTTGATACATTCAAGAGGTTTAAAGCACTTGTGGAAAATGAGAAAGGGTGCAAATTCAAATGTTTAAAGACTGATCATGGAGGAGGATTTTATTCAAGAGCCTTTCAAGATTATTGTGTTATGAATGGCATTAGGAGGAAACTCACCACTCCATACACACCTCAACGGAATGGGGTAGCTGAAAGGAAAAGCTGCACTGTGGTAAAAATGGAAAGGAGCATGTTACAAACCAAGGGATTGAGTAACTCTTATTGGGGAGATGCAGTTGCTACAACAGTGTACATTCTCAATCGAAGTCCCACCAGTGCACTTGAGAAGATGACTCCTTATGAAGCATGGTATGAGAACAGGCCTAATGTTAATCATTTCAGAGTTTTTGGTTGTTTAGCTTATGTTCATGTACTTGATCAGAATAGACAAAAGGCAGATGCAAAATGTGAGTCATGTAGTTTTGTTGGGTATAGTGAGGAAAGCAAAGCTTACAGGTTATATAATCCTCTCACTAATAAGCTTATTGTTTCAAGAGATGTGATTTTTGATGAAGGGGGAGTTTATGGTCATCAAAAAGGCCATATGGAGAAGTCAAAATCTGTTTTGAATGATGATGTTGATCATGAGCAGCCTACTAATGTTGTTGTTCCAATTGCTATAAATCCACCAAGCAGCCCCTCATCTAATTCTTCAAGTCCAACTTTAACTCCAAGTTCTAGAACGAAGGTAAAAAGTTTGAGTGATATTTATCAAAGGAGTGCCAATCGAGCACATGAAAAAAATCCAATAGGTGAGACAGTTAATTTTGTTTTATTTACGAAGGTTGATATTGAACCATCATATTTTGAAGAAGCATGTACTAATGAGGTTTGGATGCAAGAAATGCAAGAAGAGATGGATTCCATTAATAGGAATGATACTTGGGAGCTTACAAAGCTTCCACATGACAAGAAGAAGATTGGCGCCAAATGGATCTACAAGACTAAGCATAATAGTGATGGAAGTGTTGAAAGGCATAAGGCAAGATTAGTTGCTAAAGACTTCACATAGAAGTATGGGATTGACTATGAAGAGACATTTGCACCAGTTGCAAGACAAAAGACCATCATAATGTTGATTTCATTAGCAGCTCAAAAGAATTGGAGCATACAACATATGGATGTGAAAAGTGCCTTCTTGAATGGGTACTTAGAAGAGGAAGTATATGTGGAACAGCCACAAGGTTTTCAAGTGGAAGGAAAAGAAAATCATGTCTACAAATTGAAGAAGGCTTTGTATGGCCTCAAGCAAGCACCAAGAGCATGGTATGCTAGGATTGATGGATACTTTTAGGAGAATGGCTTCAAGAGAAGTAAGAGTGAACCTACCCTTTACTACAAACAAGAAGGTAATGATATTCTTATTATAAGTTTGTATGTTGATGATTTGTTGTATATGGGTAGCAGTTCTAAGATGAAAGATGAGTTAAAAATTGCTATGATGAAAGAATTTGAAATGAAAGATCTTGGTCTCATGAAATATTTTTTAGGAATGGAGGTTTATCAATGTAAGAATGAAATTTTCATTTACCAAACCAAATATGCAAAGATATGATGAAAAAGTTTGACATGGTTGATTGTAAACCATACTCCACTCCAAGTGCTTATGGTGTTGTGTTGAGTAGTAATGATGGTGTTGAATTAGTTGATGGTTACTATTCTTCGCTTGTCTTTTGCTTTAAAGCTGTTTTTATTTGTTTTAAAGTAGTTTTTTCCCTCTATGAATAAAGCATGCGTTTCATGCTTAATTTAGGTGATTTTTCTTGTTTTTTCTTGAGCATCGAACTCTCTTTATATTTTCTCTATTCTGTATTCTTTTTTGTAAGCTGCAATAATAGAGAACTCTGTTTAAAAACAGAGCAAAGTATTATATGTCTGATAATTATTGAATGAATTTCTTCCATGACTATTGAGAGGTTTTGAGTAGTGTTGCGTATGATCTATTTTATAACTGTATTTTTCCTTTTTCTTTCTGCTGTTCAATTCATTATATCAGCTGGTTTTAGAGGAGAGGCCTGTCTGTTTTCAAATCTACACCTTGTTCACTTGATGGTCGATTACCTTCACCCACCAAGGAAAAATATGAGCATATGGTTATCATGATTATTTATGACCACTGATATAAGGTACAATAGTTTCTACAAATAAAGAATTATAATAGAATGGCCAAGGAAACATAAGTGGAGGAGATGTCGGAATGCAAAACCTAGAGGGCTACTAGCAAAAGCTAACAGTGATATGCAACCAAGATGCCATTCGCAACAAAGACCCATGGCTTATCTTGGCCTGTCACAGCCTGCGAGAACCTACGTGAAGTTGACTTCACCTCCAACTGCCTTGAAATACGATCACTGATGAAAAATAATTTGAAGGGGACAATGCAGCTCGCCATGGAAATGCAGTTTAAAACAGTCACAAATATCGTAGGTTGTAGAGTTATCAGGTTGTGAGTTCGAGACACGGTAATTACAGCCTTTTACTCAAAATATTAATTGCGTGATATGATTCGTAACAAGGGTTAAGTGAGAAAAATGTAGCGTAAGGAAAGTACCTGAAGCTACCATTCAATTTCAACATTAAATGCCTCTAATCATGTTGAGTTTCATGAATTTACACAAGGATATCAGAGGTTAAGGTAATGGTATCGGCTAGGTAATGTGAAGGAGTTTTCTTTTAAACGTTTGCTCCTCTAGAAATCTACTTCTTTGATTACTCCCTCTTTTCAAACGATGTGTTTACAGTTGCATTTAGTGTGCCCTTTTCACCCCTCACTATTCCAGAGCCTAACGTTTATAATCGTAGACTTAGTATCTAAACCAATGTTTATGGAATGCATTCTCTAAATCGCTGTATAGAAATTTTGCCTTCCAAAATAAGCCCTTATCCTCTAAGTCCTTATTGTTTGTACTTCCCAAAATCCTTTCACGGCGGATATCATTTATAAATTTATCTTTTTACATTACATTCTCTCCAAAACAATGAAGAGGGAAACTGAATTAAAGCATACTAGATCATAATCGTTTAATAATATATGCATTGTATTATATAGAAATATATAAAATTTCAAATATATTAATGAATGCAAAGAATGCAGCCTAAAGATGTATGGGAGAGTGATATAATATATTGAAGTGTTATAACGCGTCAATATCATGGGAAATATAAACTATACTCTTTCCATCAGTGTCCATATCAGGTTTCTCTGCAAAATGTTCATACCAGTTAATAAATAAAGAAACCCAAATCTCCATTATATTTGGAATGCCTACCTCTCCCCATCTCGTGGATATGAAAGAATCTAGTGGATTTATTTTAAAGGTAATAAAGGGGTTTTATCTATATTTATTTATTTTTAATGTATTACTGGATGAGCCTAAAAGTCTGTAGATAATCTTACGTGGGGATTTATGCATTGATGCAAATGAATTATCTTGCATTCCTTAAGGTTATTCAAACTATTACGATTAAAATAATAAGTTAAAGCATAGTTAGATATATGAATATCAATAGGAAAAGAATGATGAACATTTACATTTCAATATGTATGTACGCATGCTACACGATAAATAATTTAAAAAAAAACAGTTCATGAATACATTATAGAATAATAATAACTAGCTGTATCAAACAGAAGCCCATGAAACTTAATTCTGCAGCAGCTAGAAAA
Source organism: Sequoia sempervirens (assembly GCA_007258455.2). Taxonomy (NCBI): domain Eukaryota; kingdom Viridiplantae; phylum Streptophyta; class Pinopsida; order Cupressales; family Cupressaceae; genus Sequoia; species Sequoia sempervirens. The sequence goes on from VDFB02000017.1 coordinate 527,154,854, forward strand.
GAGCAGCCACAAGGCCATAAACAGCAGCTAAAGAGTGAAGAAGTATACGCCTGTAACAAGAAGATTCATGTCGACGGCCAAAAACCCCAAGGGACTGGCTTAACCAGCACACTCTAAGGGTTGACTCTTTCGGTACTGCGTCAGATGGGACCCACTTAACCAATCTTCTTAACCCTACCTTTTTCTTAGTTACCGTTTCCTAGCAATTAACTGTACAGTTTCGTCTATCAACTATTAAATAAATCGTTTTAAAAAATGAGCTGGGAAAAAGAAGGGTTCAAATATTCAAGAAACTCTTTCTTTAGTTAAATATAAAATGTATATTTATGCTGGAAAGTTCTATGGTGGCATTAGGTGTAATCTATGATTTATTAAATTAAATAAATTACTTTATTTTTTTCTTTAATTTTTTGTGTTTCTCATTTAATTATATAAAATAATTAAATAAATAAAATTTATTCATATTTTTTAATTATGAATATGTTTATATATATATATGTAATAATTCAAATTATTATTAAAAATTGATATTTTTATTCATATATAAATAATTATTCAAGAGATGAAGATGTTAAGTAAAAATAAAATTTCTTATCTTTAAATTTAAATTTGACAATCGTTAATAGTAGTTAGATTTAAATCTATTGAAAATTGTGGTATTTGAATTGTATTGAATAATTGTGATGGTATATTTTTAACTCTATATTGGAATTATCAAATAGTGGGGGAAAGTTTTGGATTGTTGAGGGGACTTTTAGGACAGTGCAAAAGCTAAAACTTGAATGAAATATCAAGAAAGAAGAAAAAAAGTGTGACAAAAGAGGGGCATGATATGAATTAATTATTAAACCTTCTCAACTTGTAATGTCTCAACCACACACATAAATGAAAAACCAACTTATCATTATTAGTAACAACTAACAAGTGGGGAAAATATTGCTCACAAAGTGAGGGTTTTTGCTTTCAGTCCTAAAAGGAATAGGTGCATGGAGAGGGTTTTTGCTTTTAATCCTAAAAAGAATAGATGCATGAAGACTTGATATGTCTTAAGGAAACCTACAATTCAATATTGATCAAACATTACTTGTATAACTAGAATTATTTATTGACCAATATTGAACTTATATCAAGTTTTCAAAAAGTTAAATGAAAACAAATAATTTATTTAAATTTTACTTAATTTTTTTTATATAAATATTATTTTTAATATATATCTAAACTTTTAAATAGATTCATAGACATATAAACACATAAATAAGTAGAGAGATAAGAAAAGACAAACTTTATTTATTTTAATACTTAAAAATAATTTTATTTTATACATTATTGTTTTTAATTGATTTTTTTTTAAGTTTCTAAATAAAAATAAAGTATTAAATACAACTTAAAGACATGACTACAATGGTACCAAGAGTTGAAGTGTAATGGAAGTGTACAATATTTATTAAGTAAATAAAATAAAATAACTCTTAAGTAAATAAAACTAGCATACTTATATTTACAAAAACTACTTCATTAAAAAAACATTAAAAACTATTTTATTTTTCATAGAAATAAAAATCACAATATACAACATGCCAATAACTATAAAATATTTTTTTATTTTGTTTTATTTAATAATGATCACTCATATTATGTTTTCTATTAAATAATGATTTGGCATTACATTTAAGCTAAAAGATTTTATTAAAATACTTACATCATTACTATCCATTCCTTTTTATAGTATAATTATGTCTCTTAACATTATTAATAATGAAAAAATGCACCATTCTTGGTTCTTGTATATATTTTTTGATTTTTTACACATATTTTTTTATTTGACCTAGGTGAACATGTCCCTTGCTATATAATGGCAATCCTTCCATGAGTATTTTTGAATGCTACATGTCATTGATATATTACAAAGATCTTTGGAGTTGACCTAGGTGAAAATGTTCCATTTTGATATGATGATAATTTTTCCAATGTAGCTATAAATATTACATGTCTCCCAATATTAAAAAAAAACAAAGAAAACAAATATCATTCGGATAAGTTATAGAATAGAAATACACACTAAGCAAGAACAAATCCATGCACATAGAATAAATACATGATTGTAGAGTGGACCCGAACCCATAAAGTCAAAATTGGTGATATTAAAGAGATTTAGCACACAATTCAAAATATTTCACTCACAAAAAAGTACATTTTAGTAGGCTAATAACAATCAAGAATATATTCTTTATCAAATGACATTCATTCATAAATCATATAAGAAGTATCTAAACCACTATTTTTTCTTTTCTTAACTCAACATTTAATATGAAAATAGAATAATCAACAAAATTACACACAACCCTTAATTATTAGTTTGTACTAAATTACACTAAACTATAAATATATTGTTTGATTTATTTAGACTAAATTTATCTTTATCAAATTGCATTTAGTTTCTAATCATAAAATTAAATATCCTTATTCATTATAATTACTCATATTTTAACATTTAGTACCAAAATTCATTAATCCACAAAATTAAACACAACTTTTAATTATTAATTATGCTAAATTATAGATATGTCATTTTATTAATCTAGAGTAAATTTAGCATGCATATACTAATATAGATATCTTAAGTACATCTATTTAAAAAATACTTAAGAGGTATCCAAATTGAATTAATTTATTTACTTAAAGAGTTATTTGATTTTACTTTAGTAATATTTAAGGATTATTTTATTTTAATTATCTTTTTAAAATTTATTTAATATATTTCATTATACAACTATTTCAAAATTATTTTATTTTATTTTATTTATATTATTGATTTTATTTATATTATTGATTTTATTTTTATTTGAAGAACTATTTGTATTTATATAACAATAATTTAATTTTATTTATTCACTTTTTTATTTAAGAAGAACTATTTTACTAGTGGATGTAAATTTAGTTTTATGTGTAAAAAATATCATTCATTATTTCAATAATTTTATTTTATTTTTTACAAGTATTTTAATATAATATATTTTTAAAAATATATATTTTGATGTGTAAACAATTGTCAATTTAAGTTTAAAGATAAGAATTTTTATTTTTACTTGGCACCTTCATCTCTACAATAATTATTTAAATATGAATAAAAATATCAATTTTAAAAATTAATATTAAATATTATAAATAAATTTTATCTATTTTATTATTTTATTTAATTAAATGGGAAACACAAAAAAAAAAGTATAAAATAAAAAATCATAAATTACATCTAAAACCACCACAGAATTTTCCAACATAAATATAAATTTAAGATTAACAAAAATAAAAAATACTTTATGGTATCTTTGAACCCGTTTTTCTTCCGACATGAGATTAAAATCCAACTCTAAGTACATTTACCTCACACGGAATTTTTTGTGCATTTAAACCATGCCAAGCCATCCTGCAGACCCTTGAAAACTGTGATGGTTGCAGCTCATTTTTTTACCCGATTTATTTAATAGTTGACAGACGAAACCACAATGGTTAATTGCTATGGAATGGTAACAGAAAAGAGTAGGGTTAAGAAGATTGAGAAAAAAAGTGAAGGGAAGGGGGAGTGGGGTTAAGAAGATTGATAAAAAAGTAAAGTTAAAAAGGAAAAGTAGGGTTAAGAAGATTGAGAAAAAAGTGAAGGGAAGGGGGAATGGGGTTAAGAAGATTGAGAAAAAAGTAAAGTTAAAAGGGCCCCATATGACGCAGCACCCAAAGAGTCAACTCTTAAGAGTGTGCTGGTTAAGCCCAGCCAACAGGAAGCTTAAATAAAAATTACATAACAGCAATGAAGAGTTGACAATTTAAGCCTGCAATTGCAGAGTCTTAGCAAGGAGGACTTGCATAATAAACTGTACATAAATAATAGAACAAATGCTACTCAACAAAGAATAATAAGCGACATAAGGATTGAGTTAGCAGCATGGATAAGCCTACAACTCTTATATCATCAATTTCAAGCTTAAATTAATAATACATAAATACCCAAGTAAATAATTTAGCAATGCCAAGTTTAAAATTAATAGTACATATATACCCAAGTAAATAATTTAGTAATGTCAAGTTAAAATTAATAGTACATATATACCCAAGTAAATAATCTTCGATTTCCATTCTTGTATATTAAGAGGTAATTATACCTATCTGTATTTATTTATGAATAAAAATGGGTAAGACAATATAATGGGAGATAAAAGCTAGAATTTATATAACTTAAATGAATGTATATGGTTGTAATTTAATTATTAGTTTCAAGGAGAGAAAAGTAAGATTGGAAGTTGCGTTCTATTGGAGCAACAGTGGAGGGTTCTAAATAAGTTGTGAGCTAAGGTGTATTGTGTGAGAATGAAATGTTGGGGTAATAACATTAATTGAATTCCATGAGAAGTTGTCTCAAATAGACAATGGTTTCCCTTTAGCATTGAGGGTGAATTTAACATATTGCTCATAATAATGATAAAATTAAAACTAATTGTATGGGGTAATGTAAGTATTATAACAATAAGGTAGGTGGTTATCACATTTTCTAGCAGAGGGGGCCTCCAACCGATATCAAAATTTAACCTAACCAAAGGTGTATCAAAACTAGTTGGTAATTTGTTTGTAGGGAGGATTAATTGCCCTTGATTATAAAACGAGCCTAGCATAGAGGAATTATCTTATAGGGAAATAATTAATCATGTTGGTGCATTGGAGTTAGTAAGGCAAGAAACACACACACACACACATATATAATTAGTGTGAAATTTTTCAATATTTATAACCACATTATGATTAAATTAAACAACTACATCGAATCAACCTTAAGGAATTTAGTATCCTTGGATTCAATATTTGCTTAGCCTTCCTTAACCCAGTCAACCTAAGGAGGACATGACTAATTAATAGTGTAGATAACTTTTGCATCTAACTTGTGAAGAGACTTCTCAATGGTGTGCAACTCTACCATGTTAGTGTTATGTCTCAAGTACTTGAGTGTTAACTAGTATAATTAATGTTTTAAAAAAAAAAAAATTGTTGCTTTTTCTAGGTAAAAATTTTGGGCATGACATAATATGTTTATTTTTGGCTACGATTACAGGTTTTGAATAAATGATTGAATAATGTAACTGTTATCAATTTTTCACCATAGTTCAAATTGACAAAGTTGGTTGTTGTAAGTTCATTTTAAGGTGAAAAGTTCCAATTATTTATGCAGTTGTTTAAACCATTGCATGTTTTGATTTTTGAGTTTAAAAGGAAAGTGCAATGTTTTTTTATTTTTTCATTCATCATTTGCAACATTAAACATTGCATGAAATGTAAAATAAAGTACTTCATTTTGTATTCAGTTGTTCATTACACAATGTTTCATACATTTGTTGCAAAAGAGAAGTACAAAATTGAACAAGAATTGCACAAAATATTTTTTTGTATTCATTGGGATGAAAAGAGAATCAAGTGTCCCACACAAGCTGTGGGAGTAGCTGAAACAATGAGACATAAAGAGTACACTATGCTACTAAAGATTAAAAAGGGAAAATATCACATAAGAGGGAATATAGCAGTCATTGCCTGAACATTTCTTTGAGTTACATTCAGTGTTGTGCATTCTTCTTTGCCCTCATTCTCCATGTGAACCTGCAAGTGGATGAAATGTTTGTTAGAGCTCAGGTTATGAATCCTCCTACACGATCTATCAACAGTAATGTAGAATACTGTTTATCATGCATTGAATAAATTGAGCAAAGACAAGAAGAGTGTAAGAGAATACCAAGGAGAAAATGTCATAAGGAACTTTTGAACTTATTATTTTTTAATCTAACACTGTTTGTTTCTTGTGTAGGTATAGGAAAAGCCATGTTGTTGATATGTTTTCTAGATTTTAAAGCATGTGGTGTAAAACAGGTTCCCACAAGGGTTGAGCTCGACATGCTATCCCTTAACATTCCAAAGAGGGGTTGACAAAGAAAACAATTTAGTGTTGCTCAAAAGAGATGCATTTGAAGGAGTGCATCACAAGTGCCATAAGAACTCAAGTAAGTGATCATCTAGGACAATCAGGTCTAAAAATGCTATGAATTGAAGATCATAAATGATCAATTGCTCAAGTAAATCATCATAAGCAGTGCATCATCATGGAATGAGATAGTGAACAAGCATACATAATGTCTTGTTTACAAATGAACAATAGCAATTGAAGCAATTTGAGAAGCTTCAAAACACCTTCATTAGGTGTTGTATTCCAAAATATTCTATACATAGATCAAAATTTCACATCAACATTTATTGTCTAAGAGATAAAAATGCATGAAGAGTACAAAAGAGAGATTGCCCCATTCAAAAAAAAAAATCGCGAGTGGTTGGAAATGAAGCTTGAAGGTAAAGGGTGAAGGAAAAGAAGCATTGTTGAACTGAAAATGCAATACACTAAGTGCTTGAGCTATGTGTAAGGTGAAAAAAATCATTGATGTCAATGCAATACCAAGAAACTCAAGATTCGTTTCAAAATAATTGATGCTACAAACACATAAAACTACCTCATTGCATTGTCACATGAAGTTGTGATGAAAGTGGAATTAGAAGTGAATGTCTAAAGTATTCAAGTTCATGGAATGGATGTCAACAAACAACAAATGATCTATAGAAAATACCATGATGGCTAAATGCAGCCTTACAAAGTATGTAACTGAAATAAAGGCATCAATTTATAGTGCATTTGAGAGCAAATAGAGTTTTTTGTGAGCAAGTGTGTGCAAATGACATTACAAATCATCCTAAACAATGAAAAAAAATTCATGAAGAGAAAGCATCAAATTAAGCTGAGCTTGATTGTATCTATGCACTTCAAGCAAATAGAAAGCAAGAGATTGCTAACAATATGTGCAGTGAAAGGAGAGATTACAAATAGTGCAAAGGAAATTGCTTGTTCCACTAAGAATAATTGTTCAGTAAAGCTACAGTGACAACCATAATTAATGAGAATGGGAAAATGCATCCATGAGATTCTTTTTAGAATGGTAAGCTTATTCTACAATAAGCTAGGGTTTCAAAATGAAAACAAATCCAAAGGTTCCCAATTGAGTTTTTTAAGGAGGAACCCACATGGGTTTACATTAAGAAGCTTCAAAATGTAGAATTAAAGGTAGTTTGAGCTCATGCATAAATGGCAAATGGACCCACCTAAGCTCTAATGGTCGTGGCCTGAGAGTAAATTTCTTTTAGAAATGGTGATACCCATTCAGGGTATTGTGTTCTAAACACAAATACAGAGGTAAATCTATATGTTTCAAGCTCATTACCAGAGGTATAACTCAAAAAAACAAAGTTATTGAAGCTAATGGCCATGGCCATGATAGGTATTGCAAACCTAGAAATTAGAACAACACATTGTTTTTGCATATTTAGAAAATGAACAAAGATTTTCGATACATTGAAACCCTAGTTTGTGCTCTCATGGTCGTAGCCTGAGAGAAAGGTTTCTTTCTCCACAAAGCAAACCAACTTAGGGTTTTGTATTTGAAATGCAAATGCCAGAGAAACAACAATGTTTTGAGCTCATGAGCTCTCATAAAATGGATATATTAAAGATAATGGCCATGGCCATGTTGGGTTTTGCAAACCCAAAAGATGGTGAGCATAGATACAAAAAGATTCTTCCATTTAACAAGTAATACCATTACACATCATGGGTCGAGCCTAGAGAAGTTTCTTACTATAGAAATAAGAACAATGCATATGATGAAGTTGCGGCTTGTACAATGGCCAATCTCAAAAAAAGTTCATTCTTCACTTGTTTGCTAAATAAGCTCACAAATTGAGCTTTTATTTAAGAGGGAAATGCATTAAAAGATGAAGGAAGAGAGCTTACCATGGCTATGAGTGAAGAGATCAAACCAAAGCCACAAACCAAGCCTTTAAAAATTTTGTACAAAGCTCTCTCATGGTGGCCAAACAAAACATTGGAGCAACAAAAGCACAAGGCACACAAAATGCATCAAAAACTAGTCATAGCCACAGCGTATAGACCAATTTTCTCATTCAAATGGAGTCAAAAAGATATAAAAATGAAAATAAACAACTCACCATTAAATGCAAAGAAAGATGCACCAAAAATTGAAATGAAAGCAGCTTGAATGCTGGAGTTTCTAGCTCAAACCCTAGTTCTCCATGGCAGCTGAATGCAGAGCCCTATTTTCTCCCAAGTTTCCAAGTGAAGAATGATGATCAAAATCTGAGATAGGGGTCAATTTTGGTGTTAGGGTTTCCCCATGTGCACAATTTGAATGTGATTTTAATCACATTCTTTTTAAAAATCAAATGCCATATTAATGCCTTGTTTCTTGCCTTATGAGTGGTCATACCTAGGTCAAGTCTAGCCTTATTTCTTTTCATTGATTTTTATAGAAAATCATATATTCTTTGGTCCTTTCATTCTAGGGTGAGCCTTCCTTGTGCCTTAGAAATATTTCATGCCTTGCATAAAAATTGAGCTAATGACCTTAGGTCTCATAATTTTGTCCAAGTTTTGAGTACCCCAGGTTTCCCTCTTTGACTATGGAATAAACATTTAATATGTGCCTGAAATTAATTTTTATGAATTTTTATAGAAAAATCAAATAAATAAGGGTCTTTTCTTTAATATTTTTATTTTGTAAAGTATGAAAGTTTACTCAGAATTGCAAAATTAGAATAGTTAAGTTCAAACTGAAGTCAAGTTGGCATCAAAGGGGAATGTAACAAAGCTTTCTATTTCTGAAACTACAAATTGTAAAACATTAATTAGGCAATATTCTTATGAATTGCTTAATTAATTGTTATCTTTAAACCAATACTTGAGTCCTCATTGAAAGTTTCTATTTTGAGTTGGAGTTCTTGGGCGGATTTGGAAAAGAGATGAAAAACTAAACTTTCTAATTTCAGTTCTTGAGTTGTTTGCACCTAATTTTGAAGATTTTTGGATGGACCCTTTGGAGATGGGAAGTTTCCATCTTTTTTATGTAGTGTGGAGCAAATTATGACACTATTTTTTGGGCTGTTTCTTTGAGCTTGAAAATGGGGAAAATTTGCATTTCTGAGATGCAAATGAAGCTAATTTTTCTATTCTCACCATTGATGTCACTTGAAGGCTATAAGTTGGAGAAATTTTAATTTCTCAAGGGTTCAAAATTATCTTTCTTTCTCACATATTCATTGAAGAGAGACTTGTAAACTCCTTTTGAATAATATTTTGATCTTGTACTCCATTTCAATAAAAATAGTAGGCTTCTCCTTCCCATTTTCTTATCTAAAGTTTACAATATCAATTGATGTTGATTGTGATTTAAGAGCTGAATCCTCTTTATGTCTTGGTTTTGTGAATTTTGTTTTAGGATTCTATTCTAATTTAGGTTACATCTTTTGTTCCATTAGTGAGATTTTGTGCAAATTACCATTGAATTAGGTAGTTTTAGGGTGGAATTGTGAGAATCAAAGCTTTAAAAGAGATTGTTGTGAGTATAAAGTTGTTTAGATCACTGAATTTCTAGTTAATCATCTTAGGTTGTAGGATTTACTTTTCAGTTTTCTTCCTACCCCTTTCCCTTGAAAGTCTTTAGACTAGAGGTGGTTTACTAGAGGGGACCAACCCACTCTGGAGATTCACTCTCACTCACTGAGTTACCCACAAATTAGAGTGTTTCCATGTTGCACCAAGATAGGAAATTATGACTTGGCTAAGGGTGTAATCTTGATTACCAATAGTTTTTTCCATTCCCGGTGGGACTCTAGAGTCTTATCTTTAGAGTCATTTTATGAGTTGCAAGTTGTTGTTCGATAGATGCAACAACATTTTCTGCCTATAGAGGTTTCAAAAAATATATCTAGCGACTCCTAATTTCTTGTTACATTATAGATTTGGTGCAAACAACTTATGAGAAGGATCTAGACTAGATCTAGTCTAGCACCTTTTGAGTATTTACAGCTCTCACAACCAAGGAGGAACTTTGATTCAACAAGAATAGTGATGTCCACACCTCTAGAGCTCAGTCCCATTGTCTCTGTGAAGAGGAACCCGACTCCTATATCTCAAGCACCACCTATAGCGAGATAATTTTCCTTTGCACTGTTTAAAGGGAGCAACTTGTTATTGCTAGCTTTACATGATGACATCCCAATTTCTAAACTTAAAGGGCTGCTATACTTCACTAGTGAAGATCAAACTAACCTTATTGAACACATCTATGATGTGGCAACACTATGTTTGGTGCACAACATGACATAAGATAATGTAGCCATAAAATTATTGGTTACCTCATTAAAGGGGAAAGTCCTTCAGTGGTTTAAAGGACTCCTAGCCAATTCCATTGCAACATGGGACTAGCTTGGCAATGGTCTTCATCGACAATTCGTAGACAAGTTAGATCACCTTTCATTGCTAGAGCAACTAAGCACCATCAAACGGGCTCCCCATGAACATATGGCTGATTTTAATTATAGGTTCTAGAGAACCTGGGATAGGATAGCTCTGATAGTTAAGCCCTCACCCGAACATGCCTTCCTATTCTTCCTAAAAGCCTTGAATAGTGAAATCTCAATTATGATACAATCCATTGGGGGGTTTACATTGCCAAATGCCTATGACATCACAATAAGAGCTAAAAATTGTCTCATTCAAGCCACGAAAATAGCCCCGAGACCACCCACACCTATTTTTCCCAAGATTTAGCCACCTATCCCTATGAATTTTCCTCATATTGTTGTTGTTCTGCTAGTCCCAACAATAGGTTATCATGCTGCTATTCAAGAAAATGCCATTACAGACTAGACGAAAGAAATCCAAGAGATAAAAATATTCTGCAAAACTTTGGTAAAACCTTTAGCAATGAATTTATGAGCCTCAAGAAGCAAGTTGGCCATGAAAATAGGCCTTACCAAGCTCCTTACCAGCAGAACCAATAGAGTAGGCCACCATTTCAAAATAATTTCCAAGGTTAAAAAAGGGGATTTAATCCCAAGCCTTTTCGGCCTTATGATCCCAATGTTGATGGCCTCTCAAGGGAGCTCGTACCCTTGAAAAAATTGGATCAAGAACATGATTGGTGCTACCCATCAAATCAACCACATAATCAGGCTATGTGCATGAGTAAAATGGAGAATCAAGCTCTCATGGTGCAAAGTCATTATATTCACCCAAAAAATTTCTAAGGGAGAATGTGGAACAACCAAGCAACTCTAAGGTTGTTTTAGTGAATTGGAAAAGTGTTGAGTATTGCGGAGTTAACCATTTCCAAGGTCAGAACCAGCAAGGTTCACCCATTGTAGCGAACACAAGGTCAAAAAGGAGAGCAATTGAAGTAGAGCATCAAGCTATAAATTCACAACAGAAAGTTGTAAATTTACAACAGTAGGCTGCAAGAGATAAAAATCATGCCATTCCACCTCAAACTATTCTTGCAGCACAATTGAAGCTGCAAATTCTGCAAAGAGCATAGTAAAAGGTAAACGACACTATTATTTCTTTGGGACAACAAAAGGTAAGTCCCATGTATTTTAATGTGGTTGAGCATTTAAAGAAAGCTACAGCCAGCATGTCCAATATGGATGCACTACATATTCCAAGACAAAAAAAATTGTTACAAGATGCATTTGTTGAAATTTCATATTCGGATGTTGTTAATGTAGAAAAGAGTAGAATTGTGCTTGCAAACATCTCAGAGGTTAAAGGTGGGTAGCAAATTCAAGAAGTAAAACCCCCACCATTCTATCCAAGTCTTATTATAGGGGATAAAATTGTCCATAAATGTATGATAGACTCGAGAGCTAGAAACTTAGTCATGCCTAAAAGCTTAGCTAATAAGTTAGGCTTAGTCTATGAACCCATGTCAAAAGGAGTTGTGCAATTAAATGGATTTGTTGTCCAAAAAACATGAATCATTAAAAATTTTGACCTCACATTACATGCTTGCCCCAACTTTGTTGTTTCCCAAGATGTCCATGTGATTGAGTTGCCTCCCCATTTCACACTTTTCCTCTCGAGAGACTTTACTGCGAAACTAGGAGGGTTATTATTAGCTCATTGGTCTCACCTTTTCTTTAGAACCAGGTATGGCACAAAAGTGACCATTGAATCTAAACCATTATCCAAAGTTCATATTGAGCCATACACCACCAGCTTTATAAATGCCAACCTGTTAGCCAGCCATGGGTTAGAGAGTTAATTTGTGGCCTTACGTCCTAGTTCATCTAATGCAGAAGAAAAATTAGATAAATGGGTTGTTGAAAATCAAGACCTTGACCCATCTAGACACAAAAGAAGCTGGTTTAGGGGTCTATGTGATTCATGAACCCAATGTAACAATTCCTAATCTAGTCAAAGATCAAGAGTAGTTTGAATAGCAAGAAAACCAACTTTGGGAGTTGTATTTTGATGGTTCAAGATGTAGGACAAGGGCTGATGGAGGAGCTATGCCAATATCACCTGATGGGGACAAATATTATTTAGCCTTGAGATTCACTTTTAGCTATACAAACAACACAACTCAATATAAGGCCCTCATTTATGGCCTCAAATGGGCTAAAAAAAGAGGTATTAAATGTTTACAAGTTTATGGTGACTCTAAATTAGTTGTGAATCAAGTTAGAAATTTAAATGTTGTGAAAAATGATGTACTTAAGAAATAAAAGCATCGGGTATGGGACCTAATAGAGGATTTTGACATTTAATTTGCTTTGTGTCCCTATAACTAAAAATAAACATGTAGATAGACTTGTTTTAGATGCTCAATTTGATATTCCAAATGAGGTGCATAATGTAGAAACATAGTAGTATGTGAAAATTGTTGTTAGAACTTCAGTGCTAGATAATAATGTGAGTTGGAAAATATTTGATAGTGATGAATAGATTGTGATATTCTTAATAGCAAAAGTTGAATTTTCAAATGAAAATCAGCTGAAGTGGCAACAACAATATGGAAGTTAGATTGTATAGCTGAAATCAAATAAGCTGTTGTAGGGGTTGGTGACATTAGAGTTAGTTTTTAACTCTGATGATCAAGTAAGAAAAGTGTAGCATGACTATCAAACAAGAGAATTATGAAGCCATCAAAATATTTAAAGGTAAACTTCTCAAATTGGGCAAGGTGTGTACTAAGGAAGAGCAACAAGCTTTTGTTTTGTTGTGTCAAGAGTTCATTGATGTTTTTTCTTGGGAATATAAAGATTTAAGGGGTTTTGATCTTGAAGTAGCTCATCATACTATAGAGTTAGAACCTAATGCAAAACCTCTGAAACAAAAACAAAGACCCTTGAATTCTAAGCTTGAACATTTAATTAAAGTTGAATTAAATAAGTTGATTAAGAGAAACATAATCTTCCCTATTAAGCACACTTCTTGGGTCTCCAACTTGGTCTCAGTTAGGAAGAAAAATGGGGAAATCGGGCTGTATGTTGACTTTAGAGATTTGAACAAGGCTTCCCTTAAGGATCACTACCCACTCCCTTCAATGGAGTAAATTCTGCAAGTAGTGTCAAGTTCCAATAGATTCTCTTTACTTGATGGTTATTCTGGCTATAATCAAATTTTGGTTAGGGAAGAGGATCAATATAAAACAACATTCTCAACTAAATGGGGGACTATGGCTTACAGGAAGATTCCTTTTGGCTTATCTAATGTAGGGGCGACATTCCGAAGGGAAATAGACTTGGCTTTTCACGGCCTTATGAATATGATCATTCTTGTGTATTTAGATGATATCATAGTATTTTCTGAAAATGCTAACGAACACCTTGAACATTTGAGACAAATCTTCCAAAGATGCAGAAAGTTTAGAGTTTCTCTCAATCCGAAGAAATGCATAATCTCCATCCATGAAGGTAAGCTTCTAGGACATATTGTCTCTAAACACATAATTTCTATTGACCCAGAGCGAGTTTCAAATATTATGGAAAATTAACTTTGCCAACACATAAAAATGGTTTGCAGAGCTTCCTTGGCAGAATTAATTTTGTGAGGAGGTTTATACCAAATATTGTAGCCTTATTACAACCCCTCATAGCAATGCTGAAAAAGAATGTACCTTTCAATTGGACTTAGGAGGGTAAGGGGAGCTTTAAACAAATAAAGGAGGCCCTGTTAGCTACTCCAACCCTCATTAATCCAAATTATAATAAGGATTTTATTGGGTATGCTTTTGGAGGTGTTGATACTATTTCTGCCATGTTATGCCAACAAAATGACGAAGGCTAGGAGCAGCCTATAGCTTTTTTCAGTCAAGTGCTACATGACTTTGAGGTAAAATACTATTTTGTGTTAAAACAAGTGATTGTAGTAGTTAGAAGCATTAAAAAATTTAGACACATGTCCAATAATAGAATTCATTTGTTGGTTGCTCACCCTACTGTGAAAGATTTCTTGTTGAATAAAGATATGAATGATAAGATAGCAGGATGGATAACAAGAGTAATGGAATTTGATGTTGACATTAAAGTTACTAAACTTTTTGAAGGTAAAGGTTTGTGCAAATAGCTTGCTGAGAGCACAAAAATAGCTTAGAATATGATGGAAACATTTCCACAGTATTGAGTAGTAAAGAGCAAATTGTTGTATCAACTCCTGGTATAAGTTGGGTACAACAAATGGTTAACTATTTACAGACCAGAGAATTCCTTGAAGGCTTGGAAAGAGCAAAGAGGAGGTATTTCAGATTGAAAGTCATTCCCTATGTCATTATTGATGGTGTGTTATTTAGGAGAGACTTCCAGGGTGTGTTACTGAGGTGCATTCAGCCTAGCCAAACAAATAAGTTGCTAAAGGAATTCCACAATGGGCCTTTAGGAGGCCACTTTGTAGCAAGAACAACAACCCTAAAAATAATGAGGGTTGGTTATTACCAGCCAAACATATTCAAGGATGCATTCACTTGGGTGAAGAAATGTGAAAAATGTGCATTGTTCGAAGGCAAGCAGAAGCTTGCATATTTTCCTTTAAATCCTATTCAAGTTGAACAACCCTTTGCTAAATGGGGGCTTGACTTTATTGGGCCAATTTGTTGGAAAATGTGCCTCAAGCTTACTGACATGAAACTCTTGAAAGAGAAAAGTCAATGAGACTATCTGAATGTCTTATCGACTAGCACTATGTTCATAAGATTAAAATCACAAAGACACTAGTTTTTTCTTGCCGACGGGAGTCATCAACAAGACATGTCTATTGCTATGAATTTCCTATCTCTTTCTGTCTGGGCAGTCCTCTTGTCGATGGGTTGATTCTTGGTGATTATCGGGGAGACTCTTGGCAATGAGTGGCATCAGGGAGAGGCATGAACCTTCAAAGTGACTCATTCCAATAGAGTATGTCTTGCTGATGGTTTTATACAAGAATGTCATCGAGGTGACATGAAGGTTTGATAAGAGTCTAACAGACAATATTGATCTCGCCGACAATTTTGCATTTGGTATCATCTCCTACCGATGTATGTGGTCATGCCGACAAGTATACCTTTGGTTAGAACTCTTGGCGATAGTGTTTCTCTTACCGACAGGCTGGTGCATTCGATATGAACTCTTGGGGATAACGTTTCTCTTGCTGACAGTCTGTGTTTGGTATGAGCTCTCATCGACAGTGATGGTCTTGCCGATAGAGCTACATGTGATGGATTTGTGTTTGGTATGATGTCTCACCAATAGCGATGGTCTTTTCAATGGTTCTATAGTGGACATCGGTGAGATGTCTTGCCAATAGAGTGGGTTTGGTTGATGGGTTTGTATTCAATATGAATATTGTCGATGGTGGTCACTCTTGCCAATAACAATTGTTTTTCTTTGTGACATCAGAAAGACTTGGAAGATCTACATGACTTCTTAGGGTGTTTCCGATAGCGATTGTCATGCTGATGGTTCTGTGATCGGGCATTTTGGCATCGGGGAGACACGGTCTAGTGTCTCACCGACATGTGATTTTTTTGAACCATTTTGACCGAATGACTATCCTATGTGGTCTATTTTGGACCAATCAAAGAAGTGGAATGTGAACCATTGGTAGTTGGGCTATTGTGACTGTTCCTATGTGGAAGATGAACAGATTGTGAGGAAAAATGACTATGCTTTGCAATGGTAAAAAATGGTGAACAGTTCAATAGAGAGGAGTTAATCAAATTGAACACAATTTGATCAGTGTGTGAATTTTTTTGAGAAGCATTGTAATGTTAATGTTCTATACAAGAATTGATCAAAAATTATGTTGCTGTAAAATTGACATCAGAAAGTGAAGTTGATCTCTGTATGTAATTTTTGGTTACTGTAATACAAAGAGACTTTTCTTGGTGTGGTGGGTTTTTCTCCCGTAAGGGTTTTCCCATGTAAATCTGGTGTCCAATTGTGTATGTCTTTATTTCTCTTTTTTTTATTCTTTTCAAGTGTATTTTTTTGCATTGTAATTATAAAATTTAAAGTCATATATGCATTCTTCCCTGAGGTTTTGGCATTAGGAGAGTTTGTTCCGCACCCAAGCTTTCCTTACAAGTGGTATCAGAGCCTGTCCAGTTGTGTTATCCTTGTGGGTACATTGGGTTTTTTGTGTCAATTTCGTTCAATGGAAGTCTTGTAGAAGTCTGGTAATTCAAATTACAAATTAAGATGGAAAGTTAATGCTATATTAGGGAAAGATTGAAATTAAGAAATTCAATGGCAGCAATTTTGAGTCAGAAAACTTAAAATGGAAGATCTATTAGTTTACCATGATCTGGCTTGTTGTTTCTGGAATGAACTCTATAGGCATGAAGCAAGAGGATTGGGAT
>VDFB02000017.1:527171719-527201606 GCA_007258455.2 Sequoia sempervirens
AGCAAGAAAACCAACTTTGGGAGTTGTATTTTGATGGTTCAAGATGTAGGACAAGGGCTGGTGGAGGAGCTATGCCAATATCACCTGATGGGGACAAATATTATTTAGCCTTGAGATTCACTTTCAGCTATACAAACAACACAACTCAATATAAGGCCCTCATTTATGGCCTCAAATGGGCTCAAAAAAGAGGTATTAAATGTTTACAAGTTTATGGTGACTCTAAATTAGTTGTGAATCAAGTTAGAAATTTAAATGTTGTGAAAAATGATGTACTTAATAAATACAAGCATCGGGTATGGGACCTAATAGAGGATTTTGACATTTAATTTGCTTTATGTCCCTATAACTAAAAATAAACATGTAGATAAACTTGTTTTAGGTGCTCAATTTGATATTCCAAATGAGGTGCATAATGTAGAAACATAGTAGTATGTGAAAATTGTTGTTAGAACTTCAGTGCTAGATAATAATGTGAGTTCCAGGAAAATCTTTGATAGTGATGAATATATTGTGATATTCTTGATAGAAAAAGTTGAATTTGTAGATGAAAATCAGCTGAAGTGGCAACAACAATATGGAAGTCAGATTGTATAGTTGAAATAAAATAAGTTGTTGCAGGGGTTGGTGACATTAGAGTTAGTTTTTAACTCTGATGATCAAGTAAGAAAAGTGTAGCATGACTGTCAAACAAGAGAATTATGAAGCCATCAAAATATTTAAAGGTAAACTTCTCAAATTGGGCAAGGTGTGTACTAAGGAAGAGCAACAAGCTTTTGTTTTATTGTGTCAAGAGTTCATTGATTTTTTTTCTTGGGAATATAAAGATTTAAGGGGTTTTGATCTTGAAGTAGCTCAGCATACTATAGAGTTAGAACCTAATGCAAAACCTATGAAACAAAAACAAAGACCCTTGAATTCTAAGCTTGAACATTTAATTAAAGTTGAATTAAATAAGCTGATTAAGAGAAACATAATCTTCCCTATTAAGCACACTTCTTGGGTCTCCAACTTGGTCTTAGTTAGGAAGAAAAATGGGGAAATCAGGTTGTATGTTGACTTTAGAGATTTGAACAAGGCTTCCCTTAAGGATCACTACCCACTCCCTTCAATGAAGCAAATTCTGCAAGTAGTGTCAAGTTCCAATAGATTCTCTTTACTTGATGGTTATTATGGTTATAATCAAATTTTGGTTAGGGAAGAGGATCAATATAAAACAACATTCACAACTAAATGGGGGACTATGGCTTACAGGAAGATTCCTTTTGGCTTATCTAATGTAGGGGTGACATTCCAAAGGGAAATAGACTTGGCTTTTCACGGCCTTATGAATATGATCATTCTTGTGTATTTAGATGATATCATAGTATTTTCTGAAAATGCTAACGAACACCTTGAACATTTGAGACAAATCTTCCAAAGATGCAGAGAGTTCAGAGTTTCTCTCAATCTGAAGAAATGCATAATCTCCATCCATGAAGGTAAGCTTCTAGGGCATATTGTCTCTAAACACATAATTTCTATTGACCCAAAGCGAGTTTCAAAAATTATGGAAAATTAACTTTGCCAACACATAAAAATGGTTTGCAGAGCTTCCTTGGCAGAATTAATTTTGTGAGGAGGTTTATACCAAATATTGCAGCCTTATTACAACCCCTCATAGCAATGCTGAAAAAGAATGTACCTTTCAATTGGACTTAGGAGGGTAAGGGGACCTTTAAACAAATAAAGGAGGCCCTGTTAACTACTCCAACCCTCATTAATCCAAATTATAATAAGGATTTTATTGGGTATGCTTTTGGAGGTGTTGATACTATTTCTGCCATGTTATGCCAACAAAATGACGAAGGCTAGGAGCAACCTATATCTTTTTTCAGCCAAGTGCTACATGACTTTGAGGTAAAATACTATTTTGTGTTAAAACATGTGATTGTAGTAGTTAGAAGCCTTACAAAATTTAGACACATGTCCAATAATAAAATTCATTTGTTGGTTGCTCACCCTACTGTGAAAGATTTCTTGTTGAATAAAGATATGAATGATAAGATAGCAGGATGGATAACAAGAGTAATGGAATTTGATGTTGACATTAAAGTTACTAAACTTTTTGAAGGTAAAGGTTTGTGCAAATAGCTTGCTGAGAGCACAAAAAATAGCTTAGAATATGATGGAAACATTGCCACAATATTGAGTAGTAAAGAGAAAACCGTTGTATCAACTCCTGGTATAAGTTGGGTACAACAAATGGTTAACTATTTACAGACCAGAGAATTCCCTGAAGGCTTGGAAAGAGCGAAGAGGAGGTATTTCAGATTGAAAGTCATTCCCTATGTCATTATTGATGGTGTGTTATTTAGGAGAGACTTCCAGGGTGTGTTACTGAGGTGCATTTAGCCTAGCCAAACAAATAAGTTGCTAAAGGAATTCCACAATGGGCCTTCAAGAGGCCACTTTGTAGCAAGAACAACAACCCTAAAAATAATGAGGGTTTGGTTATTACCGGCCAAACATATTCAAGGATGCATTCACTTGGGTGAAGAAATGTGAAAAATGTGCATTGTTCGAAGGCAAGCAGAAGCTTGCATCTTTTCCTTTAAATCCTATTCAAGTTGAACAACCCTTTGCTAAATGGGGGCTTGATTTTATTGGGCCAATTTGTTGGAAAATGTCCCTCAAGATTACTGACATGAAACTCCTGAAAGAGAAAAGTAAATGAGACTATCTGAATGTCTTATTGACTAGCAGCTATGTTCATAAGATTAAAATCGCTAAGACATTGGTTTTTTCTTGCCGACGGGAGTCATCAGCAAGACATGTCTATTGCTATGAATTTCCTATCTCTTTCTGTCTGGGCAGTCCTCTTGCCAATGGGTTAATTCCTGGTGATTATAGGGGAGACTCTTGGCGACGAGTGGCATCAGGGAGAGGCATGAACCTTCAAAGTGACTCATTCCAATAGAGTATGTCTCACTGATGGTTTTATACAAGAATGCCATCGAGGTGACATGAAGGCTTAATAAGAGTCTAACCGACAATATTGATCTTGCCGATAGTTTTGCATTTGGTATCATCTCCTACCGATGTATGTGGTCACGCCGACAAGTATACCTTCGGTGAGAACTCTTGGCGATAGTGCTTCTCTTTCCGACATGCTGGTGGATTCGGTATGAAGTCTTGGTGATAGCATTTCTCTTGCTGACAATCTGTGTTCGGTATGAGCTCTCACCGACAGTGATGGTCTTGCCGATAGAGCTACATGTGATGGATTTGTGTTCGGTGTGATGTCTCACCAATAGCGATGGTCTTGCCGATGGTTCTATAGTGGACATTGGTGAGATGTCTTGCCAATAGAGTGGGTTTGGTTGATGGGTTTGTATTCAATATGAATCTTGTTGATGGTGGTGACTCTTGCCGATAACAATTGTTTTTCTTTGTGACATCAGAAAGACTTGGAAGATCTGCATGACTTCTTAGGGTGTTGTCGATAGTGATTGTCATGCCGATGGTTCTGTGATCGGGCATTTTGGCATCAGGGAGACATGGTCTAGTGTCTCACAGACATGCAATTTTTTTGAACCATTTTGACCGAATGACTATCCTATGTGGTCTATTTTGGACCAATCAAAGAAGTGGAATGTGAACCATTGGTAGTTGGACTGTTGTGACCATTCCTATGTGCAAGAATAACAGATTGTGAGGAAAAATGACTATGCTTTGCAATGGTAAAAAATGGTGAACAGTTCAATAAAGAGGAGTTAAAAAAATTGAACACAATTTGATCAGTGTGTGAATTTTTTTGAGAAGCATTGTAACATTAATGTTCTATACAAGAATTGATCAAAAATTATGCTACTGTAAAATTGACATTAGAAAGTGAAGTTGATCTCTGTATGTAATTTTTGGTTACTGTAATACAAAAATACTTTTCTTGGTGTGGTGGGTTTTTCTCCTGTAAGGGTTTTCCCACATAAATCTGGTGTCCAATTGTGTATGTCTTTATTTCTCTTTTTGTTATTCTTTTCAAGTGTATTTTTTTGCATTGTAATTATAAAATTTAAAGTCATATATGTGTTCTTCCTTGAGGTTTTGGCGTTAGGAGAGTTTGTTCCTTACCTAAGCTTTCCTTACAAGTGGTATCAGAGCCTGGCCAGTTGTGTTATCCTTGTGGGTACATTGGGTTTTTTGTGTCAATTCTATTCAGTGGAAGTCTTGTAGAAGTCTGGTAATTCGAATTACAAATCAAGATGGCAAGCACGTTAGGAAAGATTGAAATTAAGAAATTCAATGGCAGCAATTTTGAGTTGTGAAAACTTAAAATGGAAGATCTATTAGTTTACCATGATCTTTGGCTTGTTGTTTCTGGAATGAATCCTATAGGCATGAAGCAAGAGGATTGGGACCTTGCAGATCAAAAATCAAAGGGGTTGATAAGGCTTTATTTAGTAGACTCTATTCTTCTAAATGTTCATGAAGAAAAGACAACATCTTCTCTGTGGAAAATACTGGCAGCTATTTATTAGGGCAAGTCCTTAGTGAATAATTTGTTCTTGAGGAAGAAGCTATACTCTTTGAAAATGCAGGAAGAAGTGTCTGTTGCTGATCATTTGAATGCTTTCAACATGTTGATTGCTCAGTTAGCATTTGTGGGTGTGAAGATTTATGAAGAAGATCGTTGTATGCTATTGTTATGTTCTTTGCTAGATTCTTGGGATCACTTGGTGATGGCTATCAGGAGTACAACATCCACTTTTAAGATGGAAGATGTTGTTGCTTCTTTGTTATTAGAAGAGATGAGAAGAAAATATTCTGAGATGGTGAAGGAGGCTCTTGCTATTCGAGGTTGATCAAAAGAAAAAGGCAAGAAGAAGGACAAGAAGTCCAAATCAAAATCAAAAGGGAGATCAAAGTCTCCTGGCAAGAAGTCCAAGGTTAAGTGCTAGAATTGTGGGAAACCTAGTCATGTCCGAAAGGATTGCAAAGAGGATAAAAAGAAGAAGAAGAAGTATTCTTCTGACAATGATTCTTCTCAGAGTGATGCAAATGCTTTCATTGCAGCCTTGGAAAATCAGGCATCAGATGATGTCTGGCTGATTGATTCCGGAGCATCTTTCCACATGACATCTCATAGAGACTAGTTCACTAAGTATGAAAAATACGATGGTGGAAGGGTGTATTTGGCAAGCGATTCTTCTCTGGAAATAGTTGGTCATGGAAGAGTCAGAATTCAGTTCCCTGATGGAAGAGTGAAGGGAATCAATGATGTAATGCATATACCAGGTCTGGCTCGAAATTTACTTTCTGTTAGTAAGCTGAACAATGTTGGAGTGTAGGTCTCATTCTCTGGAAATGGCTATAAGATGACTAGAGGCTCAATGGTGCTAGCTAGGGGTGCTCGTGTTGGTACTTTGTATAAGTTGGATGCATTTGTTGTGCAATGCAATAGTGTCTCTACAAAGTCACAAAAGGCTACTCATGGAAAAAAAGAGGAAAAAGTTCTTGATAGTATAAACTCTATGGAAGTTAAACTTCCAGCAGAAAAGACTATGCTCTGGCATCATAGGCTAGGCCACATTGGAGAAGAAGGTTTAAAAACCTTGAAAAATAAAAACCTAGTTGAAGGGCTTGATGATTGTAACCTCGAATTCAGGTTTTGTGAACATTGTATATATGGTAAACAACACTGTGTTTCATTTTACTCTAGTCCTCACAAATCTTCTGGTTTACTTGATTATATACATTCTGATGTTTTTGGTCTATTAAATGTTCCTTCTTTTTCTAAATCAAGATATTATGTATCTTTCATTGATGATTATTCAAGAAGGGAATTTGTTTATTTTTAAAAAAGTAAATCAGAAGTGTTCAGTCATTTTAAGGAATTTAAAAACCTTGTGGAAAATCAGACATGAAGAAAAATAAAATGTTTGAGGACTGACAATGGCGGTGAGTTTTGTTCTGATGAGTTTGAAAGGTACTGTAAAGATCATGGAATTAAAAGACATAAAACTACACCCTACACTGCGCAAAAAAATGGAGTTGCTAAAAGGTTCAACAGGATAGTGATGGAAAGAGCACGAAGTATGCTAAGCAGTGCTAGCTTGGAGGAGAAGTTCTGGGCTGAGGAAGTTGCAACAACATCTTATTTAATAAACCATTCTCTGAATTCTACTCTTGTTGAGAAAACACGTTTGGAAGCATGGTCTGGAAAGAAGCCCTCTCTGAGACACATTCGTGTCTTTGGCTGTGAGGCATATGCATATGTGCCGAATGAAAAAAGGTCTAAAATGGAAAACAAGGATGTTAAATGTATTTTTATTGGTTATAGTGTTGACATAAAAGGATACAAGATTTGGAATCCTAATACGGAGAAGGTTCTATACAACACAAGTGTTATTTTTCATGAGCTGAAGCCTTCTACTTTGGATTTGCAGTAAGAGACAACATCAGAAGATAAAAAGGATGTAGTTGAAATTCCTTTGACACTAGATAAAAAGGAATTCAAAATTCAAAATGTACCTAAAACTAAGGAGAGCTCAAGTAGTTATGAGAGTTCTTAAGAAGAAGATCAACCTCAGCCTTAGCCTCTGAGAAGGTCAACACGTGAAAGAAAGCAACCTAATAGGTATGGGTTTTCTTTGTTAGATTCTACTTGTTCCTATGCTTTAATTTCTAGCATTGATGAGCCTAGGACTCTGAAAGAGGCATTTAGAATGTCTGATTCAAACTCTTGGTTGGAAGCCATGAATGAAGAAATGGAGTCATTAGAAAAGAATGATACTTGGAGTTTGGTGCCCTTGCCTAAAGGTAGAAAAGTTGTTGGCTACAAATGGGTATTTAAAAAGAAAATAGGTTTGGATGGCAGTGTGGAAAAATATAAGGCGAGGTTGGTTGCAAAGGGGTATTCCTAGGTAGAGGGAATTGATTATGGAGAAATTTTTTCTCCTGTAGCTAAGCTGATGTCTATCGGATTTATTTTATCACTTGTAGCTGCATATGACTTAGAGATTGAATAGATGGATGTGAAGACAACATTTCTTCATGGTGACCTTGAAGAAGAGATTTATATGTCCTAACCTAAGCACTTTGTGGAAAAAAGGTAAAGAAAATCTGGTTTGCAAGTTGAAAAAATCTCTATATGGATTAAAACAATCTCCTAGAATGTGGTACCAGAAGTTTGACACTTTTTTTTGTCACTGGGATTTGTAAGATTGAAATCTGATCACTGTGTGTACTTCAAAGCTAAAAGTGACCGTGTTCTTATTATTGCTATCTATGTTGATGATATGTTGTTCATAGGCAATAGTAAGTTAATGATTTCTAATCTAAAATCTCAGTTGTCTACAAATTTTGAAATGAAAGATCTTGGTGCAACTAGGTATATTATGGGAATAGAAATAACGAGGGACAGAAACAGTAGAAAAATTTGGCTTAGCCAAAGTAAGTATATTAATACTATTCTGGAGAGATTTTGTGTGACTGATTGCAAGTAGCTAGTTATTCCAATTTTGTAGGGAACGAAGCTATCTGTTGAAGATTGTCCAAAATCTCCTACTGAGATGGAGGACATGACTAGAGTGCCTTATGCTAGTGCAATTGGCAGTTTAATGTATGCAATGGTCTATACAAGGCCAGACATTGCCCAAGCAGTGGGAGTACTTAGTCATTTTATGGAAAATCCTGGAAGGACACATTGGGATGTTGTGAAAAGAGTGTTTAGATATCTGAAGGGAACTTCAAAATATGCTTTGTGTTACCATGGAAATTTGGTTGAATCATAGAGGACTCTCAGCATTCGAGGCTATGTGGATTCTAATTGGCTAGGGGACATTGACAACAGAAGATCCACCAGTGGATATATTTTCATGATGAATGGTGGTGTAGTTAGTTGGATGAGTAAGTGGCAGGCTATAGTCACTTTGTCCACTACAGAGGTAGAATACATCGTAGCAACACATGCCTGTAAAGAAGCAATCTGGTTAAAATGTTTGTGTTCTAACATTGAGTTTGATGCAGGAAAAATTACAATTTACTGTGACAGTCAGAGTGCTATTTGTTTGGCAAAAAATACTACTTTCCATGCCAGGACGAAACATATTGATGTGCAGTATCATTTTGTATGAGATATGGTGGAGGATGGAAAGGTCTCTTTAGAAAAAGTGGATACTCTGGAAAATGTTGCAGATACATTGACAAAACTAGTGAGCACAGACAAGTTCGGGTGGTTTCCCAGTTCGATGGGCCTTAGTGCCCATGAATTTTAGTATTTTTTGTTGTGCTTTGGAGGTGTTAGTAAGATCTTCATCAAGTGGGAGATTGTTGGAAAATGTACCTCAAGCTTACTGAAATGAAACTCTTGAAATAGAAAAGTTGGTGAGACTCTCGAAATGTCTTACCAACTAGCAGTTGTGTTCATAAGATTAAATTCGTTGAGACTTTGGTTCGGTCTTGCTAACAGGAGTCATCGGTAAGACATGTCTATCACTATGAATTTCCTATCTCTTTCCGTCTGGGTAGACGTCTTGCTGATGGGTTGATTCCTGGTGATTATTGAGGAGACTCTTGGTGACGAGTGGCATCAGGGAGAGGCATGAACCTCCGAAGTGACTCATTCTGATAGAGTATGTCTCATTGATGATTTTACACAAGAATGTCATCGAGGTGACATGAAGGCTCGATAACAGTCTAACCGATAGTATTGGTCTCGCCGACAGTTTTTCATTTGGTATGATCTCCTACGGATGGATGTGGTCTTGCCGATAGGTATACCTTCGGTGAGATCTCTTGGTGATAGTGTTTCTCTTGCCAACAGGCTGGTGCATTCAGTATGAACTCTTGGTGATAGCATTTCCCTTGCTGACAGTCTGTGTTCGGTATGAGCTCTCACCAATAGTGATGGTCTTGTCAATAGAGCTACATGTGATTGATTTGTGCTCGCTATGATGTCTCACCAATAGCGATGGTCTTGCCAATGGTTCTGCAGTGGACATTGGTGAGATGTCTTGCTGATAGAGTGGGTCTAGCTGATGGGTTTGTATTCGATATGACTCTTGCCGATGGTGGTAATTCTTGCCGATAACAGTTGTTTTTCTTTGTGACATCGGGAAGACTTGGAAGATCTATATGACTTCTTAGGGTGTTTCCAATAGTGATTGTCATGCCAATGGTTCTGTGATCAGGCATTTTGGCATCGGGGAGACACAGTCTATTGTCTCACCGACATGTGATTCTGTTGAACCATTTTGACTAAATGACTATCCTACATGGTCTATTTTGGACCAATCAAAGAAGCAGAATGTGAGCCATTGGTAGTTGGACTGTTGTGACTATCCCTATGTGGAAGATGAATAGATTGTGAGGAAAAATGACTATGCTCTGCAATGGTCGAAAATGGTGAATAGTTCGATAGAGAGGAGTTAATCGAATTGAAAATGATTTGATTAGTGTGTGAATTTTTCTAAGAAGCATTGTAATGTTAATGTTCTGTACAATAATTGATCAAAAATTATGCTACTATAAAATTGACATCAAAAAGTGAAGTCGATCTCTGTATGTAATTTTTGGTTACTGTAATACAAAGAGACTTTTCTTGGTGTGGTGGGTTTTTCTCCCATAAGGGTTTTCCCACGTAAATCTGGTATCCAATTGTGTATGTCTTTATTTCTCTTTTCTATTATTCTTTTCAAGTGTATCTGTTTGCATTGTAATTGTAAAATTTAAAGTCATATCTACGTTCTTCCCTGAGGTTTTGTCGTTAGGAGAGTTTTTTACGCACCTAAGCATTCCTTACACAATTAATCCACCCTCAAATGCTGGTTACAAGTGGATCTGAACCGCCACTGACTATTTTACTAAGTGGACTGAGGTTGTTGCCCTGAAAGAAGAAAATGAAGCTTCTATTCTAAATTTTTATCAAGATTTAGTGTCCAAATTTGGTGTTCCAGATTCCATTATTTTAGATATTGCTTTAGCTTTTATTGGTCAAAATATTTCTGACTAGTCTATGAGAAATCATATCTTTTTGAGTACTTCATCTAATTACTACCCACAGGGTAATGGAAAAGCGAAATCTACCAATAATAAATTGATCAAAATCATCAAGAAGGCCATCGAAGACAATAAGAGAACATGGCATGAAAATTTGAAGTTAGCCATTTGGGCTGATAGAATAACACCCAAGAGAGCTACCAGTTGCTCTCTGTATGTTCTTACTTATGGAAAAGAGGCCAAATTACCAATCTCCATTGAGCTACCAACTTTAAGTTTTATCAAAGAGATTGAGTTGCTAGAAGAACAACCCATGGAGGTTAGAATTTCACAGTTAATGGAGTTGGAGGAAGCTTGAAATTCATCAAGCTCAAATGAAGAGCTCCTTTGACAAAAGATCAAAGTTCAAAGAATTTGTTGTTGGAGATTTTGTGCTCAAGTGGGAAGAAAACAAGAATAAACCTGAGAGACACTCCAAATTTGATGCAATTTGGGAGGTCTTGTATGTAATAACATAATGCAAATAGTATAATTCATTTTAGCTCTCAAGGTTAGGTGGAGAAGTGCTTCCAATCTCAATCAATGGAATCCATTTGAAACATTGTTTCTAAGGTTCTAAGTTCTACCCCTATACTATATTAGAGTAGTTTCTTCTAATAAGTGCTTGGAGCACTTTTCTTTCTAGTAGTTTCTTTTCCATAAGTGCTTCTGTACATGGTTTTCTAGCCACCAGGGCCTTGTAGGTTTGTTTTCATTTGTTTTGTTTTGGTTTCTACTGCTATTTGGTGTTGCAAGTTTTAGATTTTTAAAACTCTTGAGTTTCATAAGGGCATAATTGACTCCATGCCCAATGGATCTATATAAGGAAACTAGCCTAATGCTTAGCAGGAAAGTATCTAGCAAAGGTCACCAAAAGTGTTATCAATTTTTCACCACAACTCAAATTGACAGAGTTTGTTATTAAAAGTTCATTTTAAGGTGAAAAGTTTCAGTTATTTCTATATTTTTTAAAACCATTGCATGTATTGAGTTTTGAGTTTAAAAGGAAAATGCAATGTGTTTCAATTTTCCATTAATCATTTGTAACATTAAACATTGCATGAAATGTAAAAGAAAGACTTCATTTTCTATTCAGTTGTTCATTACATAATGTTTCATACATTTGTTGCAAAAGAGAAGTACAAAATTGAACAAGAATTGCAAAAAATGTTGTTTTGTATTCATTGGGATGAAAAGAGAATCAAGTTTCTCACACAAGCCATGGGAGTAGCTGAAACAATGAGCCATAAAGAGTACAGTATGCTATTGAAGATTAAAAAGGGAAAAGAGCACATAAGAGGGAACATTGTTGTCATTGCCTAAAATTTTCTTCAATTTTCCTTCAGTGTTGTGCATTCTTCTTTGCCCCTGTTCTCCAAGTGAACCTACAAGTGGATGAAATGTTTGTTAGAGCTCGGGTTATGAATCATCCTACATGATCTATCAATAGTAAAGTAGAATACTATTTATGATGCATTGAATCAATTGAGTGAAGACAAGAAGAGTGCAAGAGAATACCAAGGAGAGAACATCATAAGGAACTTTTGAGCTTATTATTTTTAAATCTAACACTTTTTTTCTTGTGCAGGTATAGTAAAATCCATGTTGTTGATTTGTTTTGAATATTTTAAAGCATGTGGTGTAAAACAAGCTCCCACAAGGGTTGAGTTTGGCATGTTTCCCCTTAACATTCCAAAGAGGAGTTGAGGAAGGAAACAATTCAGTGTTGCTCAAAAGAGATATGAATTTGAAGACATGCATTACAAATGCCATAAGAACTTAAGCAAGTGATCATCTAGGAAAATCAAGTCTGAAAATGCAATGAATTGAAGATCATAGATGATTAATTTCTCAAGTAAATCATCATAAGGAGTGCATCATCATGGAATGAGATAGTGAACAAGCATACATAATGCCTTGTTTAAAAATGAACAATAGCAATTGAAGCAATTTGAGAAGCTTTAGAACACCTTCATCAGGTGTTGTAGTTCAAAATATTCTATGAATAGATCATAATTTCACATCAACATTTGTTGTCTAAGAGATAAAAATGCGTGAAGAGCACAAAAGAGAGATTGCCCCATTCAAAAACAGAATTGTAAGTGGCTATAAATGAAGCTTGAAGGTGAAGGGTGAAGGAAAAGAAGCACTACTAAACTAAAAATGAAATACGCTAAGTGCTTGAGCTGAGTGTAAGGTGAAACAACATCATTGATGCTAATGGAATACCAAGAAACTCAAGGTTTGTTTCAAAATAATTGATGCAACAGACATATACAACTATCTCATTGCATTGTCACATGAAGTTGTGATGAACATGGAATTAGAAGTGCATGTCTGAAGCATTAAAGTACATGAAATGGATGGAAACAAACAACAAATTATCTATAGAAAATACCATGATGGTTGATTGCAACCTTACAAAGTAACTGAAATAGAGGCATCAATTTATAGTGCATTTGAGAGAAAATATAGCCTTTTTTGTGGAAGTGTGTCGAGATCAGATTACATATCATGCTAAAAATTAATTAAATTGCATGAAGAGAAAGCATCAAATTAAGTTGAGCTTCATTGTATCTATGCACTTCAAGCAAATAGAAAGCAAGAGATTGCTAACAGTATGTGCAGTGAAGGAGAGATTACAAACAGTGCAAAGGAAATAGCTTGTTCCACTAAGAACAATTTTTCAACAAAGCTATAGTGATAGCCATAATTAATGAGAATTGGAAAATGCATCCATGAGATTCTTTTCAGAATGGTAACCTTATGCTACAGTAAGCTAGGGTTTCAAAATGAAAAAAAATGTAGTGGTGCCCAGTTGAGTTTTATAGGGAGAAACCCACATGGGTTTACATTAAGAAGCTTCAAAATATAAAATCAAAGGTAGTTTGATCTCATACATAAATGTCAAATGGACCTAGGTAAGCTCTCATGGTCGTGGCCTAAAAGTAAATTTCTTTCACAAATGGTGATACCCATTTAGGTTATTCTAAACACAAATACAGAGGTAAATCTATATGTTTCGATCTCATTACCAAAGATGTAACTCCAAAAAACAAAGTTATTGGAGGTAGTGGCCACAACCATGATGGGTTTTGCAAACTTATAAATTAGAACAACACAATGTTTTTGCATGTTTAGAAAATGAACAAGGAGTTTTGATACATTGAAACCCTAGTTTGTGCTCTCATGGTTGTGCCCTGAGAGGAAGGTTTCTTTCTCCACAAAGCAAACCCACTTGGGGTTTTGTATTTGAAATGAAAATGCCAAAGAAACAAAAAAAATTTGAGCTTGTGAGCTCTCATAAAATTAAAATATCAAAGCTAATGGCCACGGCCATGTTGGGTTTTGTAAACCCAAAAGACGGTGAACATAGATACAAAAAGATTCTTCCATTTAACAAGTAATACCACTACACATCATGGGTCGAGCCCAATGGAGTTCATTTCTATAGAAATAAGAGCAATGCATATGATGAAATTGTGGCTTGTACAATGGCCAATCTAAAAAAATGTTCATTCTTCACTTGTTTGCTCAATAAGCTCACAAATCGAGCTTTTATTTAAGAGGGAAATGCATAAAAAATGAAGAAAGAGACCTTACCATGTTTGTGAGTGTAGAGAGCCAGCCAAAACAGTAAACCAAGCCTTAAAAAAATTTGTACTGAGCTCTCTCATGATGGCCAAACAAAACACTAGAGGAATAGAAGCACACGGCACACAAAATGCATCGAAAACTAGTCATAGCCGCGGCCTGTAGGCCCATTTTCTCATTCGAATGGAGTCACAAAGACACCAAAATGCAAAAAAGAAACTCACCATCGAATGCAAAGGAAGATGCACCAAAAATTTACATGAAAGCGGCTCGAATGGTGAAGTTTCCAGCTCAAACCCTAGTTCTCCATGGTGGTCAAATGTAGAGCCCTATTTTCTCCCAAGTTGCCAAGTGAAGAATGATGATCAAAATTTTAGATAGGGGTCAATTTTGGTGTTAGGGTTTCCCCATGATCACAATTTGAATGTGATTTTAATCACATTCTTTTTAAAAATCAAATTCCATATTAATGCCTTGTTCCTTGCCTTATGAGTGGTCATGCCTAGGTCAAGCATAGCCTTATTTCTTTTCATTGATTTTTTAGAGAAAATCATATATGCTTTGGTCCTTTCATTCTAGGGTGAGTCATCCTTGTGCCTTATTAATATTTCATTCCTTGCATAAAAATAAAGCTAATGACCTTAGGTCTCATAGTTTTTTCTAGGTTTTGAGTACCCCAAGTTTCCATCTTTGACTTTGGAGTAAACATTATATGTGCCTAAAATCAATTTTTATGATTTTTTATAGAAATAAAAAATAAATAAGGGTCTTCTCTTTAATATTTTTATTTTGCAAAGTATAAAAATTTTACTCAGAGTTGCAAAATTAGAATATTTAATTTCAAACTTAAGTCAAGTTGGCATCAAAGGGGAATGTAATAGAGCTTTCTATTTCTGAAACTGCAAATTGTAAAACATTAATTAGGCAATATTCTTATGAATTGCTTAATTATTTGTTATTTAAAGCAATACTTGAGTCCTCATTGAAAGTTTGTATTTTGAGTTGGAGTTCTTTGGTGGATTTGGAAAAGAGATGACAAACTATACTTTCTAATTTTAGTTCTTGAGTTGTTTGCACCTCATTTTGTGGATTTTTGGATGGACCCTTTGGAGATGGAATGTTTCCATCTTTTGGATGCAGTTTGGAGTAGATTATGGCACTATTTTTTAGGCTTTTTTCTTGAGCTCAAAAATGGGGAAAAGTTGCCTTTCTGAGATGCAGATGTAGCTGATTTGTCTATTCTCACCATTGATGTCACTTGAAGGCTATAAGTTGGAGAAATTTTAATTTCTCAAGGGTTCAAAATTATGTTTCTTGCTCTCATATTCACTGAAGAGAGACTTGTAAAATCCTTTTGAATTAAATTTTGATCTTGTGCTCCTTCATTTCAATAATAATAGTAGGCTTCTCCTTCCCATTCTCTTGTCTAAAGTTTACAATATCAATTGATGTTGATTGTGATTCAAGAGCTGAATCCTCTTTATGTCTTGGTTTTGTGAATTTTGTTTCACAAGTCTTTTCTAATTCAAGTTGCATCTTGTGTTCCATTAGTGAGCCTTTGTGCAAGTTATTGTTGAATTAGGTAGTTTCAGGGTGGAATTGTGAGAATCAAAGCTTTAAAAGAGATTGTTGTGAGTATAAAGTTTTCTATATTACTGAATTTCTAGTTAATCATCTTAGGTTGTAGGATTTACTTTTTAGTTTTCTTCCTACCCCTTTCCCTTGAAAGTCTTTAGAATAGGTGGTTTACTATAGGGAACCAACCCACTCTAGAGATTCGCTCACTCATTGATTTACCCACAAATCAAAGAGAATTTCCATGTTGCAATAAGATAGGCAAGTCTGAATTGGCTAAGGGTGTAATCTTGATTTGCAATAGTAATATTGCAAACAACTATATTATTTAAAAATTTGTGATATTCATCATAACAAATATGTTTTCTATTACAACAACAGTCCTTTTTGTAAAGGGTTTTGGTGCCCCTTCAAAAGTTGTTTTACCTATAATTAAATACAAATATGTTTTCTAGATTTACCCTTGTTACAATTTTTTTCTTTATTTTTTGAAAATGTCTTAGTTCATTCTTTTGGATTGGATAATTATTAATAATTTTGCATTTTTTTTATGGGCACAAAAATTAGGTGAATGAAATGCCAGTTCATGTGTCTTTTCTATGCTTCCATAACTTTTATACATGCTTGCTTCCCAAATCCAAGTGCTACAAGTATGTTTCCAAGGTTTGATGATATGGACCAAAGGAATTTTGTAAAAAATGATTAAGAAACTTTTGTGCAAGGTGAAATAAAAAGTTTGTGAACTAATTCTTTTCTAAAAATAAAACTTTATTTCTTTCTTCCTTGCATTTTGATGAATTGACATATTAATAAACTTGAGAACTTACAAACTTTTTTAGCAAATCTTTAGGTTTATAAACCTCTAGCTTTTCCAAGATGTTTTAACTTTCTCTAAAGATTTTGAAATTGAACAAATGTGAACTATATATACTCATTAATATTTTTGACTTGATGATGCCTTACTTAGCCAATTTGAACTTAAAAATGTCTTGGTTTTACATGAAATCCTTTCAACATCAATACTAGTTTTTGAACTAGAGAAAGTGTTGAAACAATATTCTTTCCAAAAACTCATTTTTCCATGAACCAGTTCTTCAAATTTTCTTTTTGGTGACTTCATCTTTTAGTGAACCAACAATTTCACGAAATAAAAAATCCACCAAAAATGAGTTTATTTTGATGAGCTTGACTTTTGGTAAGCTAAGAGGTTCATGAAAAAAAAATTCTATAAAATAAATGGTTTATGAACTAATTTTTTTTCTAAAGTTCACACTTTCTATCTTTGTTTCTTCCTTGTGCTTCAATGAATCCACATATTAGCAAGGTTGAGAACTTACAAACTCTATGATTTTTAGTGACTTCATCTTTCAATGAACCAAAGAGTTCACAAACTAAACAATCTGCTAAAATTGAGTGTATTACAATAAGCTTGGATTTGGGTGAACTTAGAGGTTCACAAACAAAGTTTTTAATGAAATAAATGGTTTCTAAACTAAAGTTTATACAAAAAATAAAAAAATTATATCTCTCTTCCTTCTTTGTGTTTCAATGAAATAGAATATCGTCCTTATTACCACTAAATGCACATGTAACAATCCCTAAAATGCATGGTCGAATGGACTATGTTGATTTTTGGATTGGATTACAAGTTCTAAATAAGTTATTGAAGCATGCAATATTGGAAAAAACTAGATGCTTTGAACATTTGTTCTATTCATCATAACAAATATGTTTTCCAAGCTACTGCAACCTATCATAGTATAAAGTTGGCTAGAGACAAGGGGATCTCAAAGCTATGGATTGAAGGGGACTCCCTTAATATAGTGAATTGTCTTAGGAAGGTCTCTCCCCCATCATGGACTATCAAAAATTTCATTTTGGATTCCCTTGCTTTGATTCAGGATTTTGATGAAATATACATTTCTCATGCTTTTAGAGAGGCGAATCGTGTGGCTGACGGGGTAGCAAATCTTGGGGTGACATCTATAGGGTTTTGAGAGGCAAATGACATCCTACCATTTGAGTTAAGTAATCTGCTCCATACTGACAAATCTTAGGATGTTGGTGTTCACCATCTCCTTGGCTATTGGAATGCATGAGTATCCTTACCATTATTGTTCTTGGTACCACTCTTGTTAGACTCTCACACTTTCTGGGTGTTCATTTCCCTTTTACCTTATTATTTTTATGTCATTTTGTGTGGTTTCTCTCTTCAATTGCAAAGCTATCGATGATGGGTGGGGATAGGTGCAGAACAAAACTTCTTTCCTATGATGATCTCAAGCCTAATGTCGATGTTTGGGCTATCACGTAGAAGGGTGGGGTGACCCTGTTTATGGAAAGGTTGCATGGCTTTAAGTCCAACATAGATCCAAAGACTTCGTTGATGCCTGGAATGGTTATGTCCTCAGTTTGTTTGGAAGGGATACCACAATTAATGAATACTCCATTGCATAAGTGACTGGGATGTCATTGGAAGGAAGCTCTCTAGAGATAAGAATCTCTCACAATTGTCCAAGCAAAATTTTCTCTGGTTTAGAGAGCATTCTCAAATGGTTAAATTGGATTGTGGAGGGTATGATAGGATTAAAATTAAACCTATCTTGTAGGATGTGGCAATCATGTTAATGTGGTACTTTACCCTAGATGGTAGATACACAATGTTGTATGGCCACCACTTTGTTTTGTTGAATCATTCATGACATGGTAAGCTCATTTCCTTCCTATTTTACTTGTTGCTTTCTTTGGAGGAAGGAATTTCAAATTTTAGGAAGAACCCTAGAAACCCTTTTCTGCATGAGGGCTTGATGGTTGAGTTTATTAAAGCCAATTGTATTGTTGATGCTCCTAGTATTCAAAAAATGAAGAATATTGACTATCTCTACAACTGTGTTGTCATTGATGTCACCATGTTGTGTCTGCAAGAATAAGACTATTTTATCTGGTATTTTGGTCTAGTATCTGAACTAGTACTCATACTACTCTCTCTAGTATTCTTGTATGCATTTCTCTGCAGTTACTATTTGATGCTTGCAGTTTTGGGAAATGGTTTGTAAGCATTGGGAGCACGTACTCTTCAGATCTCACATATCCAGTGCTCGTACAAAATTTTTATTGATTTTTGCATTGAAGTTTATTCCTAGCCTACTTCTTGGGGCAATTGTGTTACAATGAATTAACTTTACTATGCGGATATATGTGTAACCCATTCTAGGTCATTGCTGACATAATGTAGCGTGTTGGAGGTTTGAAGTGTCTTCTTGAAAAATCTTGTGAATGCTTGGAGTCGACATTAAATATTTTTGGTAAATATGAAGTGCATCTAATTAGTCCATTCTAAGTGATGCTTGTGGGAAAGATCAAGTATATAAATGAATATGATGGACAATTTTTTTGAGAAGACATAGCAAGATAGAGATAGAAGAATAGTAATGTGAGTGAAACTATGAAGTGTGTTGAATCATTCTATTGAGCATCACCGAAACTCCATCAACACTTATTAGGTGCATTGTTCTCAGTTCATTTTTGCTATAAAGCCCAATTTTGTTTTGTTAATATTTTGTAGGCAATGAGCCTCTCTTATAAGTAGTGAGCTTTTGTATTTGGATAGTGAGTCCTTTCAGGGAAGTGAGCCCTTGGTAGTGAGTCTTTTTATTTTCAGTTTGGAATTACTTTATACTGTGAGTTAATCCTCACTGTGGTTTTTCCCTCCTTGGGTTTTCCACATAAAAAATATGGTGTTTACTGTGTTAAATTACTTTATATTATCTATGTTTCATGCTCATACTTAATGACAGATAATGTGGTTATGGAATTGATATGTGTTGGAGTTTTTACGTTTGAATTTTGTGATAACTGATTCACCCCCCTTCTCAGTTATCCTACCTATTTAACAATTGGTATCAGAGATTTGGTTCCTTGGTGTAGAGCTTAGCCACTTAAGGAGGATCCTAATGGCTACTCAGATGGATAATAAAGAAGAACTCTGAACTACACTTAAGGATTTTTCCAAAGTTGAAACTGAAAAACATAGATCTGAAGGATAATCTGGATGAAGCAAATGAATGTGTTTAGAAGCTGAAAGAGAAATTAAAGAAATTCAAGGAAAGGCACATAGAAATGAGTGAGCAATTGAGACAAGAGATAATTGGGTTGAAAGTGATAGTAGAAGAGAAGAAAAGAATTGAAGAATGTCTGAATACAATGGTGCAAAACAAATCTGAAGAATGCTCTAAACTTGAATAGAAGATAGTAAACTTGAGGATTGAACTAGAAAAGGAAAAGCTCTAGGAGAATAATTTCAAATTAAGTTTCAATAAGCTTGGAGAATTGCTTGCTAGAAAAAAATCAAACAAAGAAAAAACTTGTATACGGGTGAAAGTTCAAAGGACAATCAAAGGATTCAGGATAAAGGAAAGTAGAAGAGAAATTCAAGAAAATTTACAGGGAGACTGCCTGTGAGACAGCCTAATGCACACAACTATCTCTCCTTCAATGGCTTTTGTTTCTTTTGTAATAAATATGGTCGCAAGGAAAAAATTTGCAGGAGCAGGAATAATTAGTTTTTTAGTCCCTTCATCGAATAATGCTTTGAATTTAAAAAGTTTAGACATAAGGCTACCAAATGCAAATCATAGGTGAGAATGATAAGTTAGGTAATGAGGAACAGATTCAATGAAGGCAAACTAAATCAATTCTTTAATGGCTATTGTTATACATGTAACAAATTCAAACATAGAGAAAATAAATGTAGATGAAGAAGAAATGGAGGACAGAGTAAGTAGAAAAATATCATCTATTATAATTGTAATAAACTGGAACTTGTTTCAAGGATTACAAAAGTAAGAAAGAAAAGATGTTCGCTTTGGTAGAGAAGAATGATCCGGTAAAGAAGGTCGACAAAGAAGAAATGAAGCAAGAGATGAATAAGATATGGAGGAAGAAGAAGAAAAATCTAAAGCTATTGATGCATTCACACCCTCATCTAGTACAAACAAATCTTCTAGGAATTAGAATGAGCATGGCCTTAGGGGGAGCATTATAAAAAAATTATGAAAACCTCTTGGATAAATGATATGTTAGAGGCTGGCATGAAGATGAGATGTGAAGAATGTAGAATCAAAGGTTGTGAAAAAGGAACTAGAAGAAAACATGTTGTCATGATGATTTGTAGATCGAATCAAGGTTCTTTGTATTAAGAAAAATGTTTTAGCAACTTTTTTATGCTTGCCACATTTAATGCATTTAGGGTAAATTTGATGAAGTTTAAGTTGAATTTTGTGAAGCTTCTAGGTTAATTGTGCATTTGGAGAACTTGGAAGGTTCCCTGGAGCGATCTTGAAGTAGGTTTGAAGCAATTCTAAAGGGATTTCAAAAAAATTGACTCAGGTAATCTAGAATTCATTTCTCTGTTTTCAAAAAGGGGGGAAAGGAAAAATGAAGAAGTTTTGATTAATGAATTAAATAAAGTGTAGAGATGGAAAAATAATCAAGTGGTGTCATCCCTATGAAGCTGAAAAGAGTGGAGTTAGAAGAATTTGATCATAGGAAATTGAAAGAAATGGAGCTAGGGCTAAGTGAAACTAAATTACAGAACATCAAAACCCTAGGTATGGATTTTTGGAGTGTAGCTCCTCTCCTATTGATAGACTAAAGTTTGATGATGCTTTGGTAGAATATCTACTTTGGAAAGGTATTGGAGTCTCAACTATTTATGATTTCTTATGAGAAAATCTAGTTGAGATTGTTGAGGAAAGAATGTTGCTTGAAGGTCCGAAAGTACGTAAGTTTGAAGCTCTAATTGAAAAGAGGTGTGTTAAAGCTAAAGGGAGACTATCTAAATTGATAGTGGAAACAAATAAATGCATTAAGGAAATTTATAATATTTATGGGTGGCCTACTGCAGTAGATAAATTCAAAAGTAAAATTGAAGTAATTGAAATTGAAGTAAACAACATTGGAAAGAATATTGACATCTTTGAAGATAAAGAAGGAAAGCAAAGATTGAGAGTCAATGAATTACAAGCTAAACTAGTTGTTGTACAAATATAGAGAGATGATGTAGTGAAAACCTTCTAGTTTCTTAAAGAGATTGTTGAGGTCTGATTAGAACATCTCTCTGGAATCCTTACTAATGCAGAAGACGTTGAAAGATAGAGTTCATATTGGTCATCGTCCTTTACTCTATTGGGTTTATTGGAAATCATTTGCACAAGAATGGATTTAGCTACTTTTAACTGGAAGAAACTGCATCTAGTTCTTGAGGAAAGGTACAAGAAAGTGAACATTCAAGTGAAGATTGCCATTTTCACTTGAATCCTGAGTTTTCTATTATTTCTATTGTGGAGAAGATGAAAAGGAAGAAAAAGAAGTTAATTGAATTGGTGATTGAAATTTTTTGATGACCGAAAGTTTTGATGAATTAAAATCTTTTTGATTTTTGATGTCATCATGTTTAACCCATTGTTTATATATTTTTTTTGGTTTCCCTTTGCCATTGATTTCAAAGGGGGAGAGAGTTATATTGTACCCTCATCACACATTCCCCATTCAGAATGGGGACCCTCTCTTTCCTTTGCTTCGCCGGGTTGTTTGTCACCTTCTCATTTTGCATGCCCCCTATTTTGGTTTTCAAAATGGTCAATAAGCTCTTGGAAGTCATCTTAAGGTGACCATATTTTTCCTCCCCCTCAAATTTCAAGGTCTTTAGTCTTGGCAGGTACCTAGTTGATGTTTTCCTTAGTGTTTTAAGAACTAGCTGTTAGAATCCAAGATCACCTGCATGCAAGATGGATACCTGTCACATGCAAAAGATATGAAGAATCGAAAAAGATGTTCTCTGTAAACCTCTCAGTAAAAATGCATTAAGAGAATCAATTATTACAAAGTGATCAATCCTTATGAAGGAGATCAAGAAACCCTAAAAGGGAAACCCTAAATGAAACACTAGTGTGCACACTTAATAATTAATAATTAATTAATTATTAATGTGCCTAAGTTTAGCTTAAGTAATAAAGAGGAATAAGTGACTTAATTAATTAATCAATGTGATGTAATTAATTAAGCATAATAACTTAGTACTCTAACAACCCCCCTTAAGATGAACTTAGGAAGAAGCTAAAACACTAGAATAAGATGCATGTAAACAAAGATGGGTCCCGGAAACTAGGCCTGATCAGGTACCCATTTACAAATGCAATAAGGAGTAAGAGAAGGAAAAACCCAGTGGGACAAAACCCCCCTTACAATGAGATAACATGCTGCAAAGAAGCACTGGAAGAACTCTGTAGAGTAACACCTGAACTTGATATAGGCAAGCAAGGAAATATTCTTCAGAGCCATCGGTAACCGATGAGAGTCACTAATTGGACTCAAGGAATCATGATAAAGCAAATGTAAAACACGGCGCTACCTAACACTTAAACTCCAAACGGGAACAACTCTGGAATCTATGAAGCAGCAAGCAATTATTGAATGATGTATTACTGAAAACGAAGTGCAAAGATGCAAGATGCACTCTCCCAACTGCCAAAACATCCAAGTAATCGCCAAACAACCCATCGGGCCAAATTTGGACTAATTGATAAACCTGGGATAGATACAGAAAAATTGCATGGACAGCAACCTAGAGCTCCTCAATACCTTTTCGACGCTTCAAACGAGGCGAAAAACGGAGATCGTGGCAAAAAGTTATGAGCTCGGAAGCATAAAAAGTACATCTGACTTCAAACAGAAATAAATGCAGGAAAACAGTAAAATACTGAAAAATAAATAGTACTACTGGAAAGTGCTCAGAACTAGCTTTCCGGCGATATCTCGTTTTCCCGATTTCGATACCGTATGCCCAAGTTATGACCAAAAGAAAAAAACTGCTTCTTTAGGGCAAACTAGGGTTAGGAGGGCAAAGAGGGGCCGGCCGTACGCTGACGTCATGCTGACGTCATCAGTTCACGAGCTTAAATTTGACGGTCGTTTGGCCGTCAAGGCAAGAAATCGTCCCCCTGTCAGAAAATTTTTTAGTTCACCGGTATATGCGATTTGGCCGAAATATTCTGCCTGAATCTGCTGTAGCCGGCAGGGGCTGAATGTTGGCGCCTAGTCGCGGATATGACCGCCGGCTGGTGCAGAAGAGCCCGTAGGGGCTAGACAGGAGGCCCCCGGTCCTCCATGTGACCGTGGGAAAGCGACCGAAGCTCGGAAGTGCTGGAAAGAGGCGGCGGATGGGCGGTGCAGTGCGGCGGTGGCGGCAGTATGGTGGCCGCCCGGTGGCGAAACTCATTATTACTGGAGGCATCGGCGCGAAGTCCGAAAAGGCCCTTTTTTTGACCTTTTTTTTTGATTTTTGTGCATCGATTCACAGAAAGTTAGAGTACCGTATCACTTTATAGTCTTTACTCCCATCAATTGTGTACCAAAATAGATGGATTTGATAAAAGCTTTAGGGTTTTGGGACGCCGCTAACGCTGGACATGGCGACTGCTTGTCGCTTCCATAGTGTCCCTAAAAATGGCTACCCCAGATCTTGGCAAAGATGCCCTCGTGGAAACCCTTGTATTTGAAACCACCAAAGGCCATATCTTCGACATCACTTAACAAAAGTGCAGCCTATAGGTCCGGAGCTCGGATACCATGTTAGAATCCAAGATCACCTTACATGCAAGATGGATACCGGCTACATGTAAAAGATATGAAGAACCGAAAAGATGTTCTCTCAGAACTTCCTGAAGAAAAATGCATTAAGAGAATCACTATTACAAAGCTAATAACTTGCGAAGGAGATCAAGAAACCCTAAAAGGGAAAACCTAAATGAAACCCTAGTGTGCACATTTAATAATTAATAATTAATTAATTATTAATGTGCCTAAGTTTAGCTTAAGTAATAAAGAGGAATAAGTGACTTAATTAATTAATCAATGTGATGTAATTAATTAAGCATAATAACTTAGTACTCTAACACTAGCATCCATTGAGTTCCCCGAGCCCGGCTTCCCAAGTCACCCCCCTCGAACTTCTATCGCTTCTTTTCCATTCTCCAGTAGCCATTCTCTGGCAGATCTCTACTTGTTGGGACCTGATCTCCCCAGCTCTGCTTGTTCATCACCAAACAATTAAATGGCTATTCGTCGATGGAATTTTGGCTATTGAACTCTGAAGCTCCTACAATCGTCTTTGAAATTACCGCCTACCAACCCAATGGCCACAGTACATGCATTAATTAGGAGAATTAAAAGTGATTAAATCTATAAATAGACGGCCCTAAACTTCCATTTTCACATGTCAATTTGATCAAAGCAATTTAGAGAAATTCAGAGAGAAATCTCCCACATCACCTCTGAGCCCGATGAGTGCTTCTACCGATCCGACATGCTTGCTAGTCAACTTGAGTACCTCCTTCATCAGGTTCTCAAGGTTAGTTTGTCACCCACACCTTATGTTGCTTTTTTCCTTGATTTTGGGTAAAATGGTGAATTAAAAGAAGAAAAAACACATAGGTTGGATAGAGAAAAACACAAGACACAAAACCCATGTGACAAAAACTTTGAAAAACCTTCAAAATTTACCTAGAATCACCCACAGAACCTTGTCCTCCTAGAATTCCTCTTCAGCTAGAGCATTCATGCTTTGCAAGCCCAGGCCTCATCATCACCATCACCAACCTCTGAATAAAACCAAACTTATGAGTGGTGAACTTACCTCTCAGGCCTGCCCTCACAGGGAGACTCCACCCTTTCGCTGTTGAAATGGTATAAATCTTCCAAACTAAAATGAAGTTCAACACACTGCATAGGTCCACGCCTACGGGACTCCATCCCCGGGGTGTCGTTTGTAATCCACTAGTTATAGACAACATTCTGACCCCAACTTTTTGATGCCTTAGACCCCAACTACTTGTTTGTCGATTGTCCTCTATGCATACAAACATGTTGGATTCCATCCAAGTCTTGGCTAGTGAACCTCGCTTTGTCATCGGGTCGCTACGATGACAACGTCATTCCATAGGGCTTTCAAGTAACTTCCCTCTACTCCTTAGCTCTTGACTCCCTCACGGACATCAAGAAAAAATGGTGAAAATTCTAAGTGCCTAGCCTTCCATGGGATTTTGTCGTTGGGACTCTATCTCGTCCCAGCCATTGCAAAATGGACATTTTCCCCTGTTCTTCCACTGCCCAAGGCCCAATCCTTTGTTTTCTCATTAGCTTCCCCAAGTGAAACAAAAATGAAGACTAAACCCTTACATGGACTTGATTCCTTGGGTGGCTCCCATTATACTTTGACACGTCTTTCACTGTTTTCAAATGACAATCTCCAAATGGCTTTCCACCTCCTTTAACCCAAAGTGCCCAAACACCCAAGTATGATATTGACCACCCTCAAGAGTCATGGGTCCCGCCCAATGGAACTTCGCCCCTGGGATACTATCTCACCAGAGCCATTTTGAATGACAAAAACCAGACAACTAAGCTCCTCCCTGACTTTGACCACCTAAAAGATGATCTAAATGAATTCTAACCTAAAAAAGACTTTGACCCATGTGCCAAAATGGAATATTCTCCTTAGTGAACCCCACAATTTAACCAAGTCCTAGGGTAGGTGGAACATTGTGGGCCAGCCTGCCCTGTTCGCCCTTCTAAAATAGCCATCTAGCCAAGGAAGTTTGACCCCTAGGGCTCGAATCATCCAAACTCCCTCTTGTGAACTACTAATGACAATTTGGATTATATGTTAGATTTCTCAAATGCTTGATTATCCAATCTAACCCCAATTGCAGGGATTTGACTAACGTTTAAGTGATCTCTTACTCAAATATGCTCACCTCTCCTTTTCTGATAGGATATATGGAATTAGGTACAAGACCTTCGAGGCAGCCACGAAGAAGGACAAAGGAAAGAAAACCAAGGCACCCCATGGAATAGAAGATAAGGACTAGATGAAGTATCAGTTCCAAGGGGAACCCCTAAAATTCAAAGTCACCACAGAGTGGAAGAAAGTCTCTAACATAGATATTGGACACATAGACATCAACAAATTCAATCAAAGGGTCAAGATCAACCCTACAACAGAGAATGCAAGACTAATCAGAGGTAGTGGAATAGCTAAGGTTGTGGGCTTCCCTCCTAGTCTCATTGCCCCTGAACTAGTGATGGTCTGTAGGGAGGCCTATCAAGACGAAACCAAAACTATAGTGGACAGGGATGGAAATATTTTGGCTGACATGTTTGCTAAGGAAATAACCAATACTTTTCATATCCCTACCTTTAGGGAAATGGAAATACCAACTAGGGATGATGGCAAGGAAATATGGGAGGAAGACCCACTCAAATGTAAGAAGCTCATAAATTAATTTTTGGCTCAAGGAGAAGAGGGGTAGTGCTACCAAGGTTCCCTAAGAATTGTTCCAAAGTGATTTTTATGAAGATTACCATGATTTGGTAACATTGTTAAGTAGGGTAATGGGCCTTCCAACTGGTACCTTTTCCAAGAATGAATGGTATACTTTGTAGAAGAGATCCTTTGGGGTGAGGCATGTTCTATTGGGCCGAGATAATCAGTGATTGCTTCCATGAGTAGTTTATGGCTGTTAAGAAGACCTCCAAATTCTACATGACGTCTTATTTGGTCTACTCGTTGGCTGAAGGGAGGCAATATAGAGGCTTGTTTAGAGCTCCAAATGAGGAACTTGGTAGGGAGCTAAAAATTTATGACAAATAACCCCAACTGCAATATAGGAATTTCAAGAAGGATTAATACAGGGTCAATGATGCTTTCATAAGCCATATCATTAGATTGCTTAGGGGTGAC
Organism: Sequoia sempervirens; assembly: GCA_007258455.2. Taxonomy (NCBI): domain Eukaryota; kingdom Viridiplantae; phylum Streptophyta; class Pinopsida; order Cupressales; family Cupressaceae; genus Sequoia; species Sequoia sempervirens. The sequence continues at coordinate 527,198,709 of VDFB02000017.1, forward strand.
TTCGAGAGGTGAGTCTCCCATAGTGCCAACACATTTCTAAAATAGTTTACCTTTCTATTTATCCAGTATCCAAAGTTCACATATATTCATGCAAAAGGCTTCTTAGAAAGACCAAACAAGCTACCTTGGTATCCTAATGACTAGATAATATTATTGGAGCTCTCTCGGAGGTTACAACATGTGCACACCCTTTTGAGCAAAGAACATAAGGCAAGGATTCCTTATCCCCTCTCCTTCGGCCAAGGGTTATACAAATTCCATACCTCTTAGTGTGCTGACAATTCAGAGAAGGAATTGGATGAATACCATTTGAGGCTCCACACTACCCGGCCAAAGATCGATCCCCATGGCCATATGAAGAAGATGCCCATCTACATAGCGTTGAGGATTTCTAGGCTAACTGCAAAGATGACAATGAAGTGCGAATGAGGAATTATATGCATATGACCACATACTTTGTAAAGAAGGTCAATATGTTCCTAATGCCTGACCAAGTGGAAGAAGATGAAAGTACGATCATGGATCCCTGGTATAATGCATTTTCTAATCAGCCACTACCACTAATTGATTGGGATGAGCAAGAGGCCGATGACCTCAACATACTAATCAAGCCCATCGAGGCTCAAACAAAAGAGTGGATTGATGGGTAAGTTGCCTAATTGAAGCAACAAGGGGTCACTTTGACCTATGAAGGGCTCAGAAATGAGCCAAGTGAAACAAATAGTGAGACAGTTGCTACCCCATCAAGAGAAACTTTAAAATCCCCTCTAGTTACCAAGTCAAGGAAAAGAAAAGAAACTGATGAGAAGTAGCCTAATCCTAAGGTGTATGCAAGAAAGGCCTCAGAAGGTGAACCTTCCAAGAAACATAAGAGTTCGGGTAGTGTCATAGAAATTCCTATTATTCAAGAAGATTCACTACATGGGGGAGAGGAAATGGAGGCTAAACAACCAAAATCTCCACCTGTCGAATCTGCTGCTACTACTTCTCTACCTGCTTCCTAGGTGTTGGTTGCTACTTCCCCGCCTATGATGGACATCTTGATCCACCTTGCTTCTTCTCCACCTACTGAGCAAATAATAATGATTGAATCTTCTTCCACCACCACCTCTCCACTCTCTTTTTCTTCCATGTCTCCAACCACATATCTCTCATTAGTAATAGCAATGAAACCCATTCCCACACTCTCATTTCCAGAGGAATTCTCTTAGCATATCCAAAAGGTTCTTACTGAGCTTTCTAATGTATTGATGAACCCAACTATTTAGGATGCCTTGGTGCAGATCCTTGCTAGTATCCCCACCTCCACTCCTCCAACTGAACCACCCAAAATGAAAGCCATAATGGAAATACCCAAGGAGTTGGAATGATGAAAGAAGGAAGCCACAAAGGCATTGTAGGAAGAAGAAGATGACTAACATTAACACCTAGAGCACCAACATTTTCAAATTTATAAGGTAGTATGTGAAGGAGAGGAAATAGAGTGCTTTGAGGGTGGAGAAGAAGAAGATGTCAGCACCAAATATATTGTAGAAACCTTTGATGCAGACCTAGAAGAAGAGGTAGCTTGACAGTTAAAGGATGTTGGAGACAAAGTGGAAAGACCACCTCCCAAAGAAGAAAAAGAGTCCATTGATAAAATGGAAGAAGAAACTGAACTTCCAACTGGGGAGCAAGAAGAAAGCCCCAAACCTAGTGAGGAGGTGCCTCTCTCAGAAAGGTGGGAAGAACAAGAAAAGAAAGAACAGGAAGATGTGCCACCTCAATGTGAGGAGGAGGAGAGTAAAGAAGAAGATAAGCCCCAAGAAGAGTCTCAAGCTAACAAGAGTCTAGAAATAGAGTAGCCCGAGGAACATGGACATAAAGAAGAAGAAGAAGAAAAGGATACTAAAGGGGAGGACAGCCTCAAAGAATGCATGCCCAACAAGTCCATCAAATGCACGGTGTTCATCTAGGACTCTGATAAAGAAAAAGGGGAAGACATCATAATGGAGCAAGAAGTTTCAAGCGACAAAGAGATTGAAGTCAGAGGGGACAAAGAAGAAGGTGATCGTGAATCACCTAAAGAAGGATCTCAGATGCCCGAGTGGCTAGAGAAGCAACTAGAAAAGAAGAAAGATCCTGCTCCAAGAGATCCAAGAGTAAGGTGAGAGGCCATCTCTACCTGAGCTTAGATCAACACCAAGAAAGAAAAGAAGCCCAAAGTTAGATCTAAGCTAACAATGGACGCTTCTGGATCTAGGACCGTGTAGGTAGCCATGCCGGTGGTGAGAGAATAAGGAATAAGTTACAACATCTCCACCATCGACTTGGGGACAACCACTAGAGAGGAAAAAATAGATCACCTTTAGGAGTTTGTTGCCATGGTGGTACATCTAATGCAGAAAGAAAAGCTCTCCAAGGAGGAGCTAAAGGCATAGCTGGTTGATTTGACAACCTATATTCAACAATGGTCATTAGTAGAAGAGCTTCTCACCACATCCTCGACACCACCATACCCATTATCCTAGGACCACATCGAAAAGCTCAAGAAAAGGAAGAACTGGACTAAGACTACGAAAGATTGGTTCCAATAGGTCATGTATGCTGGAAACATGGGCATCAATCATGCTATCAGGACAAAAAAAAATTCTTGGAAGTCCAGAAATCCCTTGAGGGCACGAGGAAATTATGCACTAACTTCACAGGGATATATGAATCCACTTACCCTAAAATTGAGGTCATCCTCAAGCTACCTCACAAAATATGGGAAGAAGACCTTGTGTTGGTAGAGGATGATCACTGGCTGGTGGATATGTGGAAGTTGGACTTTGAACATAGGAAAGGGATACTAGAGCAAGTCCTCTACAAAGTGGAGCTAGACATTGATTGGGCCAGGGAAATTAGGGAAAACTTTAT
>VDFB02000017.1:527201706-527215148 GCA_007258455.2 Sequoia sempervirens
TTAAATTCTATCTTTCAAGGAAAAAAAGTTATGCATTATACAGTGTGCGTCACTTTTTAAAAATGTTGTTTTTTGAAAAAAACCAATTTTCGTGGGAGATGGAAAAAGAAGTGCAATCTGATTCCAAAAAAAATGAAAAAAATATTTTTAGAATCTACAGACAAAATGTGACAAGACTCTAGTTTGCATCATCTTCAAATTCCTCACGGTTGAATCGCTATAGGTGCCCGAATGTGGAGATTTTGTTAAAAAAAATAAATATCAGTGTCCAGTTTGGCCAAAAATTGTAAACCACTATTGTGGGATCACCCATATATATATACAATTATTCTTTCATTGAATCAATTTCTTAATAAAATTAATAAGAGAAATATAAGTCCTTTTTTTATTAATAAATAATGTCAAATAAAATAAATATTATTATTATTATTACTAAAATAATATAAATGGTAGTTGGCAATTTTGTGTCAATAGTTCTAGAGATTAAGTCAAATGAAAATACATTTAATATTATTAATGTATGTTATTAAATATGTTTAAAAATATGAGATTTAATAATACTCAAAATAAGTAATGTAGAAGTAAATAGTATATATATATTAAAGGGTATGTGCAGGATCATGATGGGACAAAAAGTGGCAATATTATGGGTATTTGTAAGGTATGTGGTTGACAACTTTTTTTTAACCCAAATTGATGAAATGAAAAGGGTTTTTAGAGGAGATTCTTAGCTTTCCACCAATATAAATTATGCTTTAATTTGAATTTAATAAATAATTATTATTCATTTTCTATTAGAATTACGACTAAAGTCCTAATCGATAGGATGATTGAAAAACATCTATAACTTTCAAACAGTATCACATTTTTTGAATCCGAGATATGCGTCACATTCTATGCTTCCACATACTATAGGATTAAAAATAAAAATAAATTTCACAAAATTTCACCAAGTTAAGGTGGTCAAACATACGAGTTTTCTTTATATTTTTTAAAAAGTTGTAATAAAAATTCATAATTAATTATTTTCATTTGGAAAAAATTAAGCAAAAAATATGCATCACATCCAGTACATCCTCTACTTATATATAAAATTTTATAAAAAATATTATCATTTTGGCTATGGGTTAGGCACCATTTACACCTACTTCTTATTTTTTCCCTGAAATTTAAGTACTACTGCATTAAAATTTCAAATTTTCACCAAATAGATTTTATTTATTTTTAAATAAACCTAGTAGTTTAGAAACTACATTCAATTTTTTACAGATTCTATTGTTACATATTTTTGAAATAATATAGATAACTTATTCAAATTTTTATGTCAAGTTGTCAAACACTGATTTTTCTAAATTTTTTGCCACTTAAGGGCCTATTTTTTCCATGATGATCCTACACATACCCTAAATTGATATAATAAAGAAACTTAAAAGAGCATCTAAGAAGTACACCTGCCTGACATGAGCCCTCCACCTGCCTTCAATGTATTCCTTCCAGTTCATGTGTCTTGTTTAAGCACCCACATTTTGTCAAAAAGTTCACGTGTCCTTCTGTGTGTCCTATTTTTTTGCATGCATATCTTCTTAGGACATCTGTGAATTTGGCTTTTGGGGGAATCCGGTGGCAGGGTAAATGACGTCACAGGTGGCCGGGGCAGAACTGTTGATAGGCAACTAAACACATGAGAAAACTATTGAGAATGGGTTTTGAAAGTTGACTTGAAGGGCATCTTTCAACTCTGCATTTTGCTTGCCAAGGCAATTGATTCTACGGTTGTCTATAATCAAGTTCTAGCTATGGTACATGATTTACCTCAATTAGTGAAATAGTCATGGGAGAAGTTAATAAAATCTGGAGCATGGGGGGGTTCCTGGAGGCCACGTTTTCTAGAAGGATTTCCATATCTTGTTCCATAGCTCTCAATTCGGCATACGCAGGACAAGATGCTCGCAAAAGTAAAATGGGCATGTTGGCAAGTTGTTGAGGTTTCGCTCCTCAAAACTCTTTTCTACTGGTATTGACCTTTCACTCCTCCAATTTGGTGAGCTGCAACATGAAAAGAAGGTTTCAACAAGGTTTTAAAATATGTTTATTAAGATGCAAATTATTATCATACAGTTTACTTTCCTTGTCTATGCTTGCCTATTTGCCTACATGGTTACCTGCACAGTCGCAATTATATCTTTAAACAAAAATCCCCCTTTTTGTTATGCTTGATGGTTACCCCTTCATTATTACCAGATATCTGGCATGAAGCATCTTTTTTCATAGGGAAAGCCTATTCCTTAGATTGTTTCATTTAGAATTACTATTAATCTCCTCAAGAACACTAGAACATAGAATGTGGTAGAGGTTTAAACAATCTCCTTGATTTCATTGTCTGCCTGTCTCAGCCACAGTGCTTGAGTATATAGGGGGTTTAAAAGTTTAAATAACCTCTCTGGTTCCTAGCATCACCTGCCAATTGCATTCGCTTGTGTGTTACTGAGCCTTTAAACAAACCCTTTTTGAATATATTTTGCAATGATAGCATTCCTTGAGATCGCATTCCTTTGAAGAATTTAGCCAAAAATTCTTGTGTCACGTCTCTGTATTTGCATCTGCATATACAAGCCCTGTTTCTTAGCTTGCTTTTGGCATACGCAGAATGTATGCTGGAAAAAGATTGTGGAATTTGGCATTGCATCTGCCATTTGCATTTCCTTGAAAGTTTCTAAAACCTTTTTAATAGACGTATCTCCTGTACCTACGCCCCTATAGCCAATCTTCCGATAGTCTCCTCGTTCTTTTGCATCCATGCAAGCTATGCTTGGCATTGTCGGCGCTGCTCTTCTGTAGTCATCTCCTAATTTTCAGCTCGTAAGGTTGCCTTGGAGATGCCTGATTCCCCTCCATTTACCTCGGCTTTAGGTTTTTTTTTGTTTCACTTCCTCATCTTCAACATCATTGATGCATGAGTATGCAACATCAACGCATATCTTGGAGCTAACCCAGTCGCATTTTCAAGCCTTTATCCTTAACAACCATAGTGTCAGCAAGGAGCGATGAATAATTATGTGTTTTGGGGGTTACAAGTCTGCAACTACAAATAATTTCCCCTTGTACCATTCACAACCTACCACAGGCAACAACTCTTGAACATGGAAGTTTGTAGGGCCGTAAATAGCCTTCCTGATTCTATTCACAACTTGTCCCATTTGCAGTACTTGAAAATAGAATGCTGTAGAAATTTAAATAATCTTCTGATACCATTGTCAGCCTATCTTAGCCGTAGCAGTTGACCATGATAGGAAGTTTAAAGGTTTAAATAATCTGTGCTTTACACCGACCAAATGCATTTGCTTGAAAGTTTCTTAGGCGTGCCTATCTTTAAGGAAAAAGGCGATCCCTTTAAGAAATTAAAACGCTAGAACTTTTTAAAAAGGCTTGAATTTAACTCTAAGCCTCACGTGAAAACACATTTTTATATATCCCTTCAATTAAGGGAAGAGAATATATTAAGGAAGAGAATATACCTTCACTCTTTAAGAAAGGGAATTATATTTATAAAATTTTAAAATAGGGGAAGGGATTAAATAGTTTAAAATGAAAAAGGGAATATATTCATTTAAGATAAGGATATAAGTAAAAATAAATAAATAAAATTTCCCTAGGAATCCTTATAATGGGAAAAGTCTAGTATTTATAGAAATTAGTTAAAATAAAAGAAGATAAAAGAAACTGCTTTTTATTCGTGGGCCTCCTCCCTTTCCTATTAAAAGGAAATTAAACAGTAAGGTATAAATTAATTAATGTATATTTATTTATTTATATGCTAGTTCTTAATCTTATTAATTTTCTTTTATTTACTTTTTAAGAATATATATGGGGTTGAGTAAATAATTAAATTATTAATAATAATAATATAAATAAAAATTTAAAAAACATTTATATTGAGAGATAATTGAATAAAAAAAATAATTATATTCTATCATGGAAGGTTTTACTAATTTAAATTGGAATTGGTCTGGTAAGGATCTATGACCTAAATAATATACAATGATTTGATTATTGGTATCGATACACAATTATACTCTTATGAAGGCTTGATCAACCTCAATCTTAATCATGTACTGAATATTACTAGTGAATTATTGAATAAAAATAATATCATTAGTTGTAAATATTGATGGTTACTTATAGGTTAATACTCGTTGTCGTGTTAAGAGAAGATTAAGCATCAATACTATTTGTGTCTAGTTGGTTAAATAATGATAGTACCTTTCAGGTTGATAACCAAGTAATGATGTTAGGAGATGATACTAACTTCTAGATAATATTAGTAATTTGTTAGTCTTAGTGCATTTATTTCTTGTGTAATAGGTCTATGAACTTAAATAGGCTCTAGGGTGTTACTTTTATACCTTTATTGAAACTCCTACATGGTGTTGATTTGGTATCTCGTATACATAAGAGAAGTGTGAACATGATAAGGAATAAGAAATAATATTCTAAGAGCAATATTGACACTTTCAATATATCTTGTTGTATTAGTAGAACATAGGATAACAAGGTCGATAAAAGTAGGGGTTGTGAAGTTAAATGTTAGAAAAGAATATTTTGGTCTCTTTGAATAAATGGTTATGTTGATGAATTTGAATTAGTTATAATTGTATATATGAGGTATTTATATAAGAATTTGTTCGGATAACCCTTTTAAAATTGGTTATGGATTGGATGATTTATTCTTATATGTTGATTTCATGAGTTTGTTGGTATTATGTGTTGCATGGTCACTTTGTTTATCCATTTATTTGTGCTTGGTGTTCAGATAGATCTAAAATATGTTTCTTTAATTTCTTTAATTGTTTTAAGTGTTTTCTTGTTGAGTGAAAAGATAAATTGTGATGATGAGCTAAACATTCTTGAAATTGACCATTTTGATTGTGTTTCAAACTGAAAGGTTGACTTTTACGTTCTCATGATTGATTGCATTCTCCATTGAATTATCTTTTGTTTGACGAGTTATAGTCCAATACATGATGTGAGTTTCTTTGGGAACCCAAGTATTTGCATACCTTTTAGTTGGGAGTATATGAATATTGGTGTTATAGTATCACTTGCTTTTCCCTTTGTATGCCTCTAGAAGTAGTCACCTTGTAAGTGGTCGATGAGATTTTAGTTAACCTTCTGGTTTGGCCTTGTGATCGTTTTGCTTGTCTATCTTAGTCGTGGGTCCTTTCTTGTAATCTCCTAGCACAGGGGGTGGGCCTTTGGGTCCACATGGTCAGGTGGAATGTGCCATGCACCCCATTGGATTCTCAGGATGTGTTCGGATGCAGAGTTCCATAGCTTCCCTTGGTTGGAGACTAATCTCCGCCTTGTACCTTATTCTTCATTGATGTAATTACTCTTTTATTTGATGTACTCTTCTCGTTGATATAAGGGAAGCAACTTGTAATTGTACTATTGTACCCATGATGTGTTATATCTATGGAAATATGCTCCAAAATTGTACTATTGATCTATGAATTGAATTGTAATTAAAATGATGTATCACATTCCTCTCTTTTGATCCTTAATGGTTGTATATCATCATTATGTATTCTTGGCTTTTATGTGCTCTCATTTGATAAAATTTTATGTTTTGTAATGACCGTTCCATGTACCCTAGAGGACGTAGATGACTTTGCAAACCTATAATTACTTTTCATGTTAAGAAAATACATATTCACCTTATGCAATGTTTCACTTTATTAAAAAACAAAATATTTGTGCAGTGTTTGTTGTCCTTTAGGGTTCACATGGCGGGGTGTTATAGTATCTCTTATATATTAGATGAATTAGATAAAGGTTGGGTATAAGAGTCTTATAGCTATTGAGTTGCCTTTGGATCTTTGATTGGTGATACTCCTTTAAAAAAAAATTCTCTATAAGTATATTGTAATCTTGTCAATTTTAAAGTAATATAATGGTTGGTTTGTAGAGTGTGGGGTTTTCCCCATGTAAATCACTATGTTATTTTTAAAGTTATATTTTGAAAATTTTATGTAATTGCTCATATTTGAATTATTTTTTGCATAACTCTCTCAAGAATAGTGTGGGAAGTTATCTTGCTACGTTATAGTAACTATGGCATGGCATATTCACTTAGGAGGTAACCCCAAAATCTCTGTATCTCTATAGACCTATATCCTAGGAATGTATGCATATGCATGTAAATGTTTGTAGAGAGATATATTCACACACATATTGTAGATATGTTATGAATTACAATACATTAAATTCACATAATTTATTTTATGCTATTGGTGGAGACTTATGTATTAAATTCCAATTTGGTATTGGTCTGCATTGGTATGTCTGCTACAAAGTATAAGCTAATATTTTGTGATCATGATATTGGTATTTATTTACATTGGAACTTGTGCTAGGAGATATAAGATAATGTTTTTTATCTTCTTAAAGTATTATTTTTAAGCTATTTTTTTTTTGTTTAAACCTCTTGTCTTGTGGTTTTAAATTAGAAAATTATTATAACTTTGTATTTTTTTATGGGCACAAAAATATGTGAATGGCAAGCCATATGAATTGTGCAACATGGTATTTACAAAATAGTTCACATTCCTTGTCTATAATTCCACATTTTGGATATATGATAGATATTTTATGAATTAAACATGTATAAAATTCCTAAATATTTAAAATTTGGATACACTTACCATTAATATTTTGAAAAAAAAATGGGCTTTATTTTGTATGTAGAAATTTTTCTTTTATAATTATTATAGTGCACACAAAAAATCTATTTGACACATGATGTCAAAATTTTCATGTGCCCAATCTATGTTTCTATATCTATCACACATATGGGTAGTTACAACTATGAAATTTGATAAAAAAAAATCCCTTTCCTTTTCTTTTGATAAAAATCCATATATTTTGGCGAATTCCCATTTTGGCACTTCACATAGAATGCCATGAAACTTTATGAAATTTGAATGTAAACCTACCAATTGCATTTGGCCAAAATTTGGTAAATCTTTTTTACAAAATTCATATTTTCCATATCCTTCAAGCTTCGTATGCAATGAGACCACATTTATTTGAGGATTTTCATCAAATAGTTTAATGCAAAAAGATTCTCTCCTCATCTAGCTTATACTTTTCCTTAGTGTGATTTTTCAACAACAACTAGATCAATGAAATTTAGAAAAAGAAGAAAATGTTTTTTTTTCCTGATCTGATGGCAAAGAGAAGATGAAAAACATGCATTTAAAAGTGAGTTGTGCTACATTGATAAGGCACTAGGACGTTCTTTTCTAAAAGAACTAAGATTGCATCGAATGGATCTAGCCTCAAAGTGGATTATCAAAGAATTGGAAGGGGATGAACCATGGAAGGTCCTTGTGAGGAACAATATATGGAACATGGTACCTAAGCAAGCCAAAACCTAGAAGTATCTCCCTTTGCATTCTAAATATTAAGTATCGCATGTCTCATGTAGGCTCAGTTGTGTTTAGAAGCATCTAGCGATGTAGGGCAATCTTGCATCACCCAAAAAAAATGTTTTCTTTATTTTCTTCAATTTTTTTGAGTCCCATGATGGCACTTAAGGGGTATAAGATTGTCAGACATTAAAAATAGCAAAAAACGGGCACTTACTATTTTTAGTAAGTTGGCCAAAATGGGCTCATATGGATATGAAAATTTACCCCAAGGAGTAAAGCTGAAGAACATCTTTGGTCGTGAAAGGATCACCTCAATACCTTGCATGATTTGGTCAAAATTAAAGTTTCCGTCTAAGGAAACTTCTCCATTGTAGCTTCAAATTTAGATATAAAACTATGGAGGCCCTGAAATAGCTCAAAAAGTGGTTGAACCAACCTATGGTCACTTTATGTGTTGTAGAGCTTGTCGAGAGCTTTCCAATGATATCCAATAATAGCAAATCAGACACCTAAATCAAAATTTATGGCCCCACAAAGTTGACCCTCTAAAAAGTGAATTTCATTTATTTTTCTTCCTAGGCTAGAAATCAAATGGCAAGACTTTTGGAGCCAAAACATTAGGGGAAATTTGATCTTTCTAAAACATTCCAGGGTGGTTATTGGGGAAAATAAAAAGGGTTAAGTGGGGGTTGTAGAAGGTGGCCCTGATAGTGTAGATTGTGGCTCCAAATAGTAGATTTTCTTTTCAGAGTTGATTTTGTTGTAATAAATCAAGCCCATGAGGCTGTAGCATGTAAGCTTTTAATCTATAATTTCATTTTCTGAAAATAAATGAAAGTGAATCATTTTTTTGTCTCACATTTTCTATGTTGGTATCTATTGTTGTGATTTTTGTGGGTTTTGGGTAGTGTGGCCCTCATCAAGTGGTATGAGAGTAGGAATTCCTAAGCTTGTAACAAAGCGTCGAACATGAGGCAGTTGTAGTAGGAACTATGAGTGTGGGTTGGATTCAAGATGCCTCCAAGAGTTGCCTAGTATGGAAAAGGTAGAGATCGAGGTGGAGGAGGTCCATCTAGAGAGATGAAATCAGAGCCCTTAGAAGGCAATTAGAAACCTTGCAACAAGAGGTTCAAAGAAGGGATGTGCAATGAGACAGAGATGACAGTGAAGAAAAAATGAAAGACGAAATGGAAGAGGAAGAGTAGGATCCAATGGATCTTGGAGAAAGAAGATTGCTGCGAGGGATCTCAAGCAGTGGGAAGAGACCTAAAATGGAGGTTTCAACTTTTAGTGGAAATCAGAATCTTGAAGAATTGATTGATTGGATCAATGACATGGAGGAATTTTTTGATTTTGAAGAGATTGAAGATCCTCACAAAGTGAGGTTTGCAAAGAAAAAATTGAAAGGTCATGCTAATATATGGTGGAAAGAGGTCCAATTAGAAAGAGGAAGACAATGGAAAGATAAAATTTCCAGATGGGACAAAATGGTGTCAAAATTGAAGAAATAATTTATTCCAGTCGATTATGAATTGGAGCTTCTCAAGAAGATGCAGAGCTTGAGGCAAGGGACAATGACAGTGAAAGAATACATAGTGGAATTTCATAAGGTTCTGATTTAGACATGACATTATGAGGTGAATAAAGAGAAAGTTGGTTGTTATATTAACAGGTTGAAGCCAAGCAAGGAAGAATTGGCACTGGTAAGAATGACCACCATTGAGGATGCTTATTAGTTTTCTCTAAAGGTTGAAGAATGACTGAACAAGAGGTTTGAAAACAAACAACGAGGTGGATGTTGTGGAGGAAAGAATGGTGGATGGTCATATGGAGGTCAAAATGAAGATCAAAAGAAGGGTGAAGGCTCTAGTAGAGGTTAGAACTAGAAAGGAGATAACACCTACTGTCCTCGTGATTAGAATAATGGTGACCAAAGAGAAAGGGGAAGATATGGACGAGGACTAGGAAGAGAAGGATTTCATGGAACCTATTTCTAGTGTGGAGAATGACATAGAGCCTATGAGTGTCCTCAACATCAAGGACAAATAGAAGACCTAAGGGTAATGCACAAGTTGCACATGTTGATGAAGATGTCGAGTCTTCACATTCTAAGGATGCAAAAAGAGGAGAGGTTCTTGTTACTAGAAGAGCCTTGCTGAATGAGGAGAATGAGCCAACTCAAAGGAAGAATTTGCTTCACACCAGATGTAAGTGTGAAGGTAAATTTTGCAATTTTATTATTGATGGAGGTAGTACTGATAACCTTGTTTGAAAAAAAATGGTTAGTAAATTGCGGTTGGAGAGAAGACAACATCCAAACACATACCAGATTGCTTGGTTGTAGAAGGACCATAAAGCCTTGGTAAATGAACAATGTCTAGTAAAGTTCAAGATTGGAAATTACCATGATGAGGTATTATATGATATTATGCCTATGGATGTTTGTCATATGTTGTTAGGCAGATTGTGGCAGTTTGATCAACGATCAATACATGATGGACATTCCAACACCTATTCTTTGAAAAAGGATGGAGTTTTTCATAAGTTGAAGCCCATGAAAGAGGTAGAGGAAAAGGTATGTAGTAATGCAAGATTTGTTTTGGTTGATGGAAGAAAGTTCCTAGAAGGTATGAAGCATGAGCATATGTGTTTTGCATTGATCCCTAGAGTTGATAAATAAGATACTACTAAGGTACCTGTAGAGGTTTCAAATTATTTGAATGAGTTTCAAGCTATTATTTTTTATAATGTACCTAAAGGTTTGGATCCAGTAGGAAAGATTATTCATCAGATGGACCAAATTCCTAGAGCTAGTTTTCCAAATAAGGTAGCTCATCATATGACTCCAACAGAGAGTGAAGAGTTGAACATACAAGTGCAAGAGTTATTAAGAAAAGGATTGATTAGGGAGAGTTTGAGTCCATGTGTAGTACTTGTAGTACTAGCACCAAAGAAGGATGGGGAATGGTAGATGTGTACAAACTCTAGAGCCATCAACAAGATCACCATCAAGTATAGATTTCCCTTGCCAAGAATGGATGACATTATGGATTATTTGAGTGGAGCTGAGTCCTTCATGAAGATAGACCTGAAGACTGGATATCACCAGATCCAAATTAGAGAAGGAAATGAATGGAAGACAACCTTCAAAACCAAGGAGGGCTTGTACGAGTGGTTAGTCATGCCTTATGGGCTAACCAATGCACCAAGCTCATTTATGCGGCTGATGAATGAGGTATTGAAAGAATTTTTAGGAAAATTTGTTATTGTTTACTTATATGATATTTTGATTTTTAGTAAGACATTGGAGGAGTACTTGATGCATATCTGAAAAGTTTTTGAGAAGCTAAGTGAGGAAAAGTTGATTAATTTGAAGAAATGTAGTTTTTTGAAGGGAGAGTTGGTGTATCTAGGTTTTTTTGTCTTAGCAGAGGGTCTCAAAATGGATCTAGAGAAGGTGAGATCTATCATTGAATGGCCTACTCCAAGGAGTGTTACAAAGGTAACATCATTTCATGGTCTAGCAAGCTTTTATACAAAATTTATTAAGAATCTCAGTAGTATTTATGCACCTCTAACTAAAGTAATGAAAGGGGATAGAAAAGAGATTAAGTGGACTCTAGGAGCAGCCAAAATTTTTGACATGTTGAAGAAGAAAGTTACTGAGCAACCTATTTTGGCACTTCTAGATTTCAATAAGGTTTTTCAAGTAGATTGTGATGCTAGTGGCACTGCCATAGGAGCTATTTTGAGTCAAGAAGGTAAGCATGTTGCCTATTTTAGTGAGAAGTTAAATGATGCTAAGAAGAAATATTCTATCTATGATTAAAAGTTGTATGTTATAGTTCAGGCTTTGAATAAATAGAGACACTATTTTCTGCCAAAAAAAATTGTTTTATATATTGATCACCAGGCTTTGCAGCATCTCAATAGTTAAGGAAAGTTGAATCTAAGACACCTAAAATGGGTTGAGATTTTGTAGAGTTATACTTTTTTTTTTGAAGCTCATGAGTGGAAGGTCAAACAAAGTTGTAGATGCCTTAAGTAGAAGGAAAAATTTGTTGATAGAGATGAATATAAAGGTTGTTGGGTTCAATGAACTCAAGAGTTTGTATCCAGAAGATCCAAACTTTGCAGAAGCTTGGAAGGATTTTTTGGAACCTGTTAAATTTTGATAGGACAAGATGGTTGAATTTCTTAATCCAAGATGGGATGTTGTTTAGAGGAAGTCAATTGTCCATTCCAAGGAGTTCTATGAGAGAGAATCTAATCAAGGAGAAGCATAGTGGAGGATTAGCTAGACATTTTGGTCAAGATAAGACCATTGCTTTTATCAATGAGAATTATTATTAGCCACTGTTACAACAAGATGTGAAGAAATTTGCACAAAGTTGTAGAGTATGTCAGATGGCAAAAGGAACAAGTCAAAATACTAGATTGTATCATCCATTACCTATACCTGAGAGGCCATGGGAGGATATTAGCATGGATTTTGTTCTTGGCTTGCTAAGGATACAAAGAGGACATGATTCAATATTTTTCATGGTGGATAGATTTTCAAAGATGACACATTTCATTCTATGTCATAAAGGAATGATGTTCATTTTGCAGATTTATTTTTAGAGAGGTGGTGAGACTACATGGTCTACCAAAGAGTATAGTTTTAGACAAAGATACCAAATTTGTTGGTTATTTCTGGAGGATATTATGGAAGAGGTTGCAGATAGATTTAAAGTTCAGTTTTTTGCACCATCCACAGACTGATGGACCAACAAAGGTGGTGAATAGGAGTTTGGGAAACCTGCTAAGATGCTTAGTTGGAGATAAGCCCAAGGGATGGGATTTGATTATACCACAGGTAGAATTTTTTTACAACAATTCTATCAATAGGAGCATTGGTAAATCACCATTCTAGATTGTGTATGGGAGTAGTCCAAGAACTACTTTCGAACTAAGAAAGATGGATAAGGGGGAGAAGAGGAGTTCTAAGGTTGAATATTTTGTTGAGCACCTAAAGAATTTACATGAAGAAGTGAAGAAACACATCAACAAGATGAACTCACAATATAAGGCTTGAGCAGATTAGAAAAGGAGGTATAAGGAGTTCCAAGAAGGAGATGAAGTCATGGTTCATTTGTGAAAGGAAATGTTTCCAGTTGGTACATACAACAAGTTAAAGATGAAGAAGTTTGGACCATGCAAGATCTTGAAGAAGCATGATTCAAGAAATGCTTATGAGGTAGAGTTTTCTGGTGGAATAAACATTTTTCTTGTGTTCAACATTGTTGATTTGACAAAGTATCATGAAGGTGATATAGAGGAGGGGTTGATAAATGAATAGTTGAAAATTCTAACACCTACTTTAAAGAAGGAAGAGATAAAGTAAATCTTGGATAGTCATGTGGGTAGAAGCACAAGAAACATGCAATATGTAGAGTACTTGGTGAAATGGAGAGGAAGGCTTACTGGAGATTCATCATGGTTATCTGACACTAAGGTTAACCATCTTGGTTTCCCTCTAACTCTTGAGAAGTGACAGGGTCACTTTTCAAATTAACTTGGGTGTTTGATGTAGGAGCATCCAACGGTGTAGGGAAATCTTGCATCACCCAAAAAAAATTGTTTTCTTTATTTTCTTCAATTGTTTAGAGTCCCATGATGGAATTTAAGAGGCATAAGATTATTAGGTGTCAAAAATAGTGAAAAATGAGCACTTACTATTTTTAGTAAGTCATCCAAAACAGGCTTGTATAGACATGAAAATTTACCCCAAGGAGAAGAGCTGAAAAACATTTCCGGTTGCAAAATAATCACCTCAATACCCTACATGGTTTGGGAGAAATTAAAGTTTCTATCTTGGGAAACTTCTCCTGGAATGCAGCTTCAAATTCAACAAAACAAATCAAAAAGTGGCCAAACCAACCTATGGTTGATTTACATGTTGTAGAGCTCGTCGAGAGCTTTCCAACAATATGGAATAATATCAAATCAGACACTTGGATCAAAAGTTAT
>VDFB02000017.1:527815248-528000162 GCA_007258455.2 Sequoia sempervirens
CAGGTATTTTCGTAGCCAAGTGCCAACAACCACCACCAATCCTATCGGAAAACATGGAAACCATCATCAAATAAGTTCTCAAAATTTTCTTAAGGGGTTCAAAGACTTGTTCTAAAAATTTTCTTAAGGGGATCAAAAACTTGTTATCAAAATTTGCTTAAGGGGATGTCTTAAGGGGATCACCGTACTTGTTAGATAATGATAGCCATCATCATCTTCTCAAGGTGCTATTAACTTATGTTTAGTCTCCACACAATGAGCCAACCAATTTTTTGTTTGCTCTTCATTCCCCTCAAGGGCAACAACAACATACAAATTTCTTGCAAACAAAATTTGATTTAATAATTTGTGCATATCCATATAAATAATTTAGTATTACAAAATAACTTAATAAAGTGAAATAAATTGAATTAAATTACATTCTTATACAAGGTCTGAAACATGGTCATAGTCTTTAGATGCAAACACTTGATCATTTTATTCAATAATTCTTTCATATTGATCATGTGCTTGTGTAAGTGTCAACAATCTTTGCTCCCACTGTTCAACCCATTCTATATTTTCACATGCTTCCCAATATCTTGAGATACAAAACTGGCAAAAAACATGCAAGCTCCCTTGTTCAAATAGTCCACGTTCTTTTTGTTGAACTCCTAAATGAATGCCATTTAGTAGATCCACTAATTGTCTCACAGTCAACTCTAGGTACAATGTTCTCTTCTTCAACCAACCAAAAGAATTGATGAAATGTAGAGTACTCACTCGAACCAAGTGCAAATAATATTGTATTACACCAATCCACAATCCCACATGCATCTTTAAATTTTACTGTACACCCAAATTTTAATTGTTCTCTAGTAAGAATTCTTTTGACACACAGACTAGCTCCATCATGTTCTCCTTTACCATGCCCAGCTTAAAAAAAACTCCATATATGTTGGACATTAAGTTCCTTGTAAACCCTACTTAACCAATAGAACATTTGAGCATTCTTGAACTGCCTCGTACAATTATCTGACCATATGAGGTGTTCTTTCATCTAGATTTCTCTTTCTCTTAAATTTCTATAAATTATACTAATATAGTATTGAACAAACTCTGACGAGTGTAACCAATTGTCACTCAAATAAAAATGATACTCCCTCAAAACTTTTCTATCATCCTTAGTGCTATCATCTACATGTCTATAAACAATATGGAAAAACATGGCTACTTGCACTGAATTATAATACTATGATTGAATTTCCTCTTGCAGAGATAGAGTATAATTCCCCACAAAATCAACCATTGAAAGTATATTACCAATTGGAAATGTGTTTCTACATGCACGAAATTGGCCATCAAGCCATCAAGCATGTTGAGAGTGCATGCCATATTTTGGTACAATCTTATTCTTAAATTCACTCATGAATGAATGCACACTAACTTTTTCTGTAACTAAATCACAACAATTTCCTATTCTTAAATCTTTTAACATCTACTAATTGTTGTCCAAAATCATTATCATCACTTTCATGCATACAAATTCTTAAGAATGAAAGATTTGCATAGTTAATACATTGTCCAGAAATACAAGAACTTAAATAAATAATTATTTATTAAATCTTTTACAAAACAAACCAGAAATAAGCTCCCTTATTGCTTTAGGTGGCATATGAATACCACACTCCTGTATAATCATGTTAGTATGCAAGGTACAATGTATATATCGAAAAACATCATAAAAATAATGAAATTGAACATGCATTTTACAAGAACAAGATATTCATTGCTTATTAATTTTTACATACCAGGGTTTGCATTTTTCAAAAGACCTTTGACTTATTTTAATATTACTAGGTAACACTAAATCACCACAAAAATTTCTATAAAATTCATTTTGTGTTGTATCTAATAAGTTTTTTGGGTGAGGATCACGAACTTTGGACCCCACCCTTAATTTTAAAACATCTCTAGCATTAGATGAAACTCTAGTATTATCATGCCAATATTTTTCGATTAAAGATTTAATTTCAACATTCAATTTCATATCAGACCTCAGGAGTCAATCACTCAAAACTCCAACATTGGTTGATAGGATCATTTTCTATACTTTCTCTTCTTTTTGCTGCTCTTGGCAATGTTTTAGGATGTATTTTTAAAACTTCACTAATATTGCTTACCATTCTTTTATTCAAAGTTGCTTTATTAACTATAGTATTTGTTATAGCTCTTCTTGTTGCATTTTTATCTTTAGATCAACTATTTTTCCCAATAGATTGAATGGCACTAGCAACTGTAGACATAACATGTTTTAATAATTGATCTTTTCTTTTTGGTTTAAAATAAAAGCCTAACCTTTTCATTACTTTCCTCATTTTTTGCATTCTCATCAATTGCATTATTAGTTGACATTGAAATGCAAATTTTTTACGATAAAAGAATTTGTTGTACATATTCTATTCACGTGTGTTCTTATTTTCCTTTAAGAAATTTGACCAGGAAGATTATCAAAAACACCACTTTCAATTTTTTTTAAAAAGTATTTTCATTAAATTCAACATCACATTATAGATTTTCATCTTCATCTTCATTTTCATTTTCATTTTCAACTTCAAAACGATTTACACTTTCATCTTCATTTTCATCAACGAAAAAGTTTTCATTTTCATTTTCATCAACAAAATAATTTTTGTTTTCATTTTCAACATAAGGATCATTCTCATTTTCATTTGCAACAAAAGATTTTTCTTTTTCATTTTCAACAAATTCTATAAAAGTTTCATCTCTCTGAATATTATCAATGTCAACATCATTAAGTCCAGCATGTTGTAAAACTTCTACATATGAATTTACCATTTAACTAACATGTGGATTTGAAGAGGTGCTTGGATTTGTGCATATTGAAACATTCTCCACATCATTGAAAGAGGGATTTGAAGACATGGTAGGATTTGCTTGTATAATTATATTCTTCTCCAAATTGACTTCTTGCAAATTAGCTTCATCTACAACCATGGTCTCCTCAATGTTTTCATCTTCAATAGTTGTGGAATTGGATGTTCCACCATCATTCATTGATTTAATTTTCATTCTTCTTTCTCTTTGTCTTTGTTTCTCCTTCTCTCTATTTGCTTCAACTTCTTGAGGAGTCAATGTCTTCCTCCTCTTATTACAAGCCTTTGAACCCATGATTATAAAATTCTCAAGCACAAATGAATGTCAATAGTGAAATTATTCAAAAATTCAATCCAAATTGGAAGTTGAAGACCTATAAGGACAAAATTCTTCCTCTTGTGTTCCTCAAAACAAGTAGAAAACTAGCACAATTCCACTTTAAAAATTGTTTTCTTCATACCTCTTTTGAAAAATTCAATCCATAGTGCAAGTTGAAGACCTTTTGTTTCTCCAAACAAGTACAAAACTAACACAATTCCACTTCAAAAATGGTTTATATGATGCATCCTTTGAAAAAATCAATCAAAAATGCAAGTTCACCACCTGAAAAGACAATAGTTGATGAAAAATAGCCCAATTTCACTGCTCTTGATTGTACATGTGAAGTTGCAAACTTCACAGTAAATTTTGGTAGTAATTTTAAATAAAACAGTTAAAAAAAAAGTGTGGTCCCATTTATTAAAAATAGGATCCCATTTTATAATTAGGATCCCATTCCCCAATATTAAATGTGGAGACCATTGACAAAGGAACATGATCCCATTTATAAAGAAGGATCTCATTTCCCTGTCAACAATAACCACATTTAATATTAAGAATCGAGATCCTAATTTACAAAATGGGATCCCATTTTGTAAACAGGATCCCATTTCTAAAAAATTGAAATTGGATTTGCTTTGTGGTCTGGTTTTTGGTTTGTATTTTGGTTCGGGGAAAACATTGGGAATCTGAACCTAGGCCTTCAACCTAGTTTGACCTGCAAGTTGAAGGTCCTAACAATGTCACAAAAAAATACTGAGTTTCGACATATGGTTGATGACCTTTTTTGTAGAATCTTTTGATGAAATTAAAACCCATTTTAGATGAGATAGTGTAGATTCCAAATATGTAAATTTTTTGACAATAGGATTATTTTTTCTATTTTTCAATTAAAATGAAGAAAACTAAGAACAAATAAATAAAATAAAAAGAATGTGTGTGTGTGTGCATGTGTGCGTGTGCAATATTCAATTAAAGATATATAAAATAACCCATTATATATTTTTAATTGAAGATACAAATAAAGAAACAATACAAACAAAAAATACAACATTAGAGCATAATCAATGACTAACAAAGCAAATAAGAAAGAAAAGGGAAAAAGAAAACTAAAGGATAAAAGGTTCTAGAAAAAACAAAACAAGAAAAGAAAGAAAGAAGATAAAATATACAAATAAATATATTCAACATCTTTCCAATAAAGGGAGCATAATTTTATAAAAAGAGCATAAGGAATCAATATATAAAGAAGGAAAAATACAAACAACGAATATATAATATAAATAAAAAGATAAAATAACAATTAGAACAAGACTTCAAGATACGACAAAAAATATTAAAAGAGAAAAAATAAAAAATAAGAAGGCAAAAGAAAAGAAGAATAGGGAGAAATATACTAAAACAACAAAAACCAAGATACCAAAGAAACCCTAAAGATAAAAAAAAAGACAAAAAGAGGAAAGAAACCAATTAAGAGTAAGCTAATGCAATGGGAAACAAAAATAAACAAAATAAAACAAACTATTAAAGGCCCAAAAAAGACAAAAAGGAGAGGAGACTAAATAATAGATGAACACTAAAGAAAAAACAAAGAGAGCAATAAGAGAAGCACCTATATGAAGCAAAAGAAATTGAAGATAAGAAAAGATGAGCAAGGACAAAAAAAAGGTTAACGACCCAAAAAAGGAAGAGAGACAAAGATCAAGCAAGAGAGAAGAGACAAGCAAGGAGACAAGGAGAGCAAGAGAGAAAAAGGAAGGGGTTAGGCAAGGAGGGGGGAAGGTAGGAAGCTACTGGGGAGAGGAAGTCCTAGAGCTACTAGAAGGGAGACCTTTAAAGTTATTCAGAAGTGGTTTCAAAGAAAAACTTAAATTCCAACCCCCACCTCGATTAAGGTTAGATGGGTGATTATTGATTTCAATAGCTTCTTTCAGATTCCTCTTGAAATAGTTGTCTTCCTTGAATAGAATTTAGGTATCTTCTAAAGAAATGTGATTTTTGGTTTGAGAAGAGTGCTCAACTAAGGCATATTTTGAGACCCGCTCATGCCTAATGTCAGCAACATGTTTTTTGATTCTCATGCTAATCAAGCAACTAGTTTCCCCAATGTAAGGGATGCCACAAGAACATGACACTTTGTAGACACCCGAGTTTAGGAAAGCGTCTAAAAGGTCCTTAGGGGAAGGTAAACAATTTTTAAGGGTGGAGAGGGGCTTGAAAGTGCAAAATAAACCCTTTTTAAGGAGGATTTTGGAAATTTTGTTGAAATTTGATTTATATTTTTATTATATTGTTTCCCTTTGTTTTAAGAAACAATTAAGGGTGGCCAATGGCTTATTTGTTGATGTGTTTTTGTTTCTTTTCTATTTTAATTTATACCTTTATCGTTATGTGGTTTTGTTTCATTTTAATTTATTTGTTTGATCTTTTATTTTGTTTTTAGAATTAGTTTGGTGTTTTCTTTGTTGGAATTTGATTTATATTTTAATTATATTGATTCCCTTTGGTCTTTTTAATAAATTATGTTCTTCTTATTGGAATATATTTATTTGCATATTTTATCTTCTTTCCTTCTTTTTAGTATCTTTTTTTCTAGAGCCCTTTCTTTTATTTTTCTTTTTTCATTTTCTTTTTTAGTCTTTGATTATGCTTTAATCTTGTATATTTTGTTTGTATTGTTGGTTTATTTGTTTCTTCAATCGAAGATATATAATGGGTTATTTTATATATCTTTAATTGAAACTACCTTTTATATATATATAATGATTTATTTTTTTTGTTTATGTGTTTTTTGTTTTTTTATCTATTTTAACTTTTTCCTTTATCATTAGGTGTTTTTGTTTCATTTTAATTAATTGTTTTGATCTTTTATTTTTGTTTTTAGAAATAATTTGGTGTTTTCTTTGTTGGAATTTGATTTATATTTTTAATGACTTTTTGGACTGGTTGACCTCTTGCTCCCTCATGCTTCTCACCTTTTTAAACTTCCAAGTCTGCTACATTATTCTTTCTCTCTTCTTCTCGCATGCTTGTTTTTCATCCTGATGATGGATCATGGAGTATGATCTGAAATGTTGTTTCAAAAAATTGACACAACTTAATCTAGAAATTTTTCTCTCTTGATTATCATGGACTATGGAAACTTTATGCTTTTAATATATATTTCCTTTTGACAAGAAAAATTATTGACTTTTTAAGGAGAAATTGTGAAAGGAATTGGGGAGCTAGAGAGGAAAAATCACATGGTTATAATAAGATACTAACATAAGAAAAATAAGTTTTAAATATGCAAGTTTCACGAGATTATATTTACACATAAATTAGTTTATGAATAAATTTTAATTAATATTTTTGTTAACTTCAATATTCAAAATAGAAATATTATTTTGAGTCTTAATTACGAATTAGAGTGTACTAATGTGGAATACTGCTTCCACAATCATATTATGTCATGTGAACTATTTTTCTTTGAATTTAAATGTATTGCGTGTAAGTAGATAGAGTTAATTATTTTAATGATTTTTATTGTAGATAAATTCTTATTGTTTATTGTTTCTTCTTTAGAGTATTTTAACTTTTTTTCCTTTTAATAATAACAGGAAGAATCATACTTTCCTTTCAATATATTAAAATTTTATTTTCAAAAATTTTATTTTTGTCTAGAAAGTTATTGTAAAATTTTGAATGTTTAAAGATTTTATTCATTATCATTTATTTTAAATATTTTCTCTATTTTTTATGAGCAATTCTATTTAGTTTTTCAAATTAATTATAAACATAATAGTATAATATTCATTAAAAAAGTGAGTAGTAAGAAGGTGCATCCATAAATGAAAGGAAAATATTGTAACAATAAAAAAATCCCACATAACTCTAAAAGAAAAAAGATGCAAACAAGTATTCATAATCTATTATATAAAGAATAGACAAATATATCATGGCATCTACACTCAATTTATTATTCATTATAATAAACTTACAAAGTTTTGATGAATAATTCTACACAAGAAGCTCCTCTCCAACACATCTTCCATGTGCTCGTAACCATGCAACCACACATCCCATGCCATGCTTTACATATGCACTCTATAAGAGATCTCAATACAAATGACAATGAACCCAAGGGTGCTAAATAAATTATTGCTTTTAGAGAAACAAGCTCACATAAAACTACCAAAATATATTGGTTAAACCGTATATCTCAAAATGATAAGATAAAAAAACTATCAACCTCTAACATTTACTTTTTGATACCAATTTTTTCAATATTAAGTATTTTTCCAATATATAACCCACACATAAAATATCTAGAAAATATTATAATGCAAATTTACAAACAAACCAAATAAAATATTTAATGTGGCTAAACACATCTCTAAGGTTGAAATATAAATACATATTTATTTTATATAATTAAAATATGTTTTCTTGTACAAGGTATGCAACAATATTTTTCCTAAAATTCTCCCACTTGTTGTATATATTTCATAAGTATCAATCAATGAAATGCATCATCATATCCATCCATGAAACCACATTAATCTCTAGCACGCTCTCATGTTTTATCAAGATATCTACAATAACATCCAAGGTGACTATCATTTCAAGAAATAAATCCTCTCATCCTCCAACATGGCACATATAGAATAAAAATAATAAGCTAAGGTGAAGAGGCATTAATCCAAAGAACATAAGAATCAAATCTAAGTGATAACAAAGGCTCCAAGTCACTATCAAAGAAAAAATCCACATGACTGGAAATGAAAACCATAAAAAATAATATATCCAATCACCCATTATAATATTTGGTTGAAAATCCACCCAAGAATGCAAATGGATGAAGAAAATAAGAGATAGAAATCATAAATGAATAAGAATAAATTATATTCTATTTGAGAGGGAATGCAAAGCATACATTGAGAATGAAATGTTAATATGAGAGCAAGAGGTGGGTATATATAGGATATTCCACCCAAGAGACTAAAAACATGCAACTAATATGGGATAAAGAAAAAATTCCTAAGTAAAATTAATCTAGTAAAAAAAGGACCTAACTAGAGAACTAGCTAGGAAATGAATTAGTTAGATAAAATGCCATGTTCACCCTAACACCTTGCCTTAAACTGCGCAACTTAGGAGAAATGTAAACAAAGACAAGTCTTGGCTACAATGACCAATGAGGTACCCATGTATAAAATATTCCCTCAACTATAAAAGAAAGAGAAAATACATTAGGAAAAAATTACCCCATGAGAGGATGAAAGAAGGTCAAAGTGACCCCCCAGAAGAAATTTCTCAGACCCCCAAGAGAGATCAAATATAAATATATTATCTCTCAATAAAGGGTTTGGTGAATATATCTACAACCTTACAACTTTGATATAAGATAGTACCAAAAATTAATGACCTACTTTTGAACCAACTCTTAGAGAAAATGCATGTGGATCTCAATGTGTTTGGTCCATTGATGAATGTATATTTTGAGATTTTTATGGTGCTTTCATTGTCACAATATATGAATGATGGATTTTGAAAAGTTACACCAAGTTTAGTAAGGATATTCTAAAGCTAAATAGCCTCAATGGCAATATTGACAACCCCATGATACTCAATCTTAGTCAAAAAGATAGTTATGGCATGTTGATTCTTTCTCTGTCAATAAATAATACTAGAACCAAGATAAAAATTGTAGGAATATGTGGACTTGTGATCATTAAGATCATTAACCCAATTAGAATGTGTATATCTTATCAAGTATAAACCTATGTCTATAACATAGTGAAACTGTTGCGTATGAGTGTCTTAGATGTAGTGCAAGTTGCATTTATCATCTTTCTAATGAAGCACAAAACAATTCTAACTACCAAATTTTTTTTGGTTCAAGTATGGGTCAAGTAGATGAGGCTACCAATGTGTTGAAAATCATACAAAGTGGCATCAAATAGTGGTGTGGAATGCTTCACCTCAAGCTTGATGCAAGACTCATAGATGGAGGGTTTAAAAAGAATAGTCCAAACCATGCAGCTTAGAGTCAACATAATGGAAATAACACAAGAAAATTATCTACAAATATGAATCTTTATTGAATTGGTAATCTTACATGCAACATATGCCTCATGGGTGAATAACCTAGGGCTCATAGGTCTATCGCAAGGGAATTCAACATTACAACTAGCCAAAGGCCTTATTACAATCCCCCGAAGGGTTAATGCAAAAATCTAACTATTAATTTATCGAGCTATCTTAATGGATAACTTGACCGACTTCCCAATTATTATAAATGCTTATAAATATTTTTCCCAAGCTCCAAAAAAGGTCCATGTCGGCCACAAGGTTTATATAAACTGATGAATGGTCACACAGGAAGGTTGACCTCAAAATATGAAAAGATAATCCCTTGCAAAATGGAATAACTTGTGAATCTCCAAGATGGATCCCATTGGACCCAAAATGCTTATATGATATCCCATGAAGCTTCGTACATTTTGGAATAGGTCTACACTAACAAATGTAGACCAGGTCAACCCCAAATGCTCTAACTAACTTAGCTACAGTGAAATTCTAAGAGTGATGAATTTCTAAAAACAAATAAAAATGATCTAAAATCTAGATACATGTGATAGATGTCTATGTGTAGATGCTATATCCTACTCCGCGAGATCAGAAATAGAATTTCAGTGAAATCTGGAATGAAATATTGAAACTACTATTGTGTGAAGTGCAAGAAAATAAATATTTTTGGTTGATACAATATTTCTTTAGAACTAGGGATGCTCTTGCATCAGATAGCCGAGGTTGGAAGCAAAGTGAGTCCCTCACTTTCTAGGGCTAAGAAGAAAACCAAGATGGTCCACTTCAGCCTAAGAAATCCACGATGAATCCTCCACTAGTTTGCCTTTCTATTTCACTAGATATTCTTTGGTCTCCTCTTCTTCACCCTCTATATATGATAATTAATTTGACCTTGATTTTTTCATTAATTATTTTCCACTCATTCTCATATTCTCACTTTCCTAAGTTCTTCCTTCTAGCCAATTTTCTCTTTTCTCACAAATAATTCTTTTCTTTCATTTCTTAACTACTATCCTAATTCCATTTCACCACCTTCACCTTTCATTGTCTCCTAAATTTCCAATAATCAACTTGAATTCCCTTCTCCATGACTACATGACAATATTTCTTGTACATTGCCTTCATTACCCCCTCCACTAGATCCAAAGTCTTCTCTTTCTTGGAATTACTTACTCTCATCATATTACTAATACTAATGTACTTTTTTTTCCCTTGATTCCTAGCCACTTACTCTCACTAAAATTTCTAATTTCTATGACATCAATCCATCCATATACTCGATTCCTACGATCCTAGAATAAGTTGTCAAAATATTTTGGTGGCATTATGATTGGGCTACAAACTACAAATCAACTCAATAACTCCTACACACCAAAAAAACACTTAAAATAAAGGATGTAGATCAAGATTTTAGATTAGAGTGGACTTCAAATTTGATTTTTTCTTCATTAGATGAAAAATTACAGCATATAGAATCTAGTATACAAAATATGTAGTCTAAAATGAAAGGAAAACTGACATGTACCAAATCTGAAATGAAAGGAGTAATCAATAGCATCAAGTTTTAAATTTAATTTTTTATTAGTTCATCAACCTTTCTCTCCCTACCATTCTCTCTCATTTCACTATTCTCTATCTTTTTAGATCACTCTCTCCCCCTCCCCCTCTCCCCCTCTTATCTCTTTCTATATCTCTCTCACCATTTATTTATGTGTCTCTCCATCTCTATCCATACCCCTCTTTATCTCTCTCCCTATCCCTCTCTATCTCTCTATCTCTCCCTCTCCTTATATTTCTCTCCCTCACCCTCTCCCTCTATCTCTTTATTCTATATAACATCCCTCTCTCTCTCTCTCCATATATATATATATATATATCACATTTCTCTCCTTCTATCTCTCTCTCTCACTCTATCTCTCTCCCTCTCCCATTTTGACTATATTTCTATATCTCTTTCTGTATCTCTTTCCCTCTCCCTCTTCTTTATATCTCTATCTCACCTTCTCCATATTTTTTCTATGTCTCACTATCTATTTATCTAGCTCTTTCCTTATCCCTTTATATCTCTCTATCTCTATATTTCTCTATCTCCATCTATATTCCTCCCTATCTTTATCTCTCTCACACACCATCTGTGTGTGTGTGTATACACACATATATGTTGGAATTTTTTCATTGATGTTAATAGGGAGATGTGTTGTCATTTATTTCAATAGGGAGATGTGTTATTAATGTCAGTAGGGAGACTGTTGCACTATGTTTTATTTAGTGTTTTCATTGTTATCAACCTATGTTAACCTCTAGTGTGGTGTTGAGAATGTATTGTAGATGGGGATATTAGTGAAATCTCTAGTGTGGTATTGATGAGAAGGTGTTTGTGATGTTGTTTATGTAGCCGGTTCACTTGGTTTCCAATTTCTTTTGAGAAAATTTGAATAGAGAGTGTACATGGTGATAGAGTTATGTTTTTAATTGTGCTTTGAATTTCTTCATGGTTGAAGATATGCTTGTATAGTTTGGATGGGATGATCAGAGGCATTCAGAGGTGTTATATCTAGAGTTTCAAGTTTTGGATCATTTGGCAGTGGAAGATGTGTCTGATAGAGTGTTTCATATGAAGAAGGTTGTTTGGGAGAAATGGAATTGCTCCACATTTTTCCGCGTTGAGGTTTCTTGTCTTGTGGATTTGGTAAAGTTATAATATTGTTTGTGTCTACCTTCCCTTGCATTATTTGGTGTTCTGTTGTTTTGTAAGTTTTGTTAGTGAGTTGTATGTATGTGGTAGTGTGGCTAGTTGCACAAGATAATATTCTCAACTACAAGTGGTTGTGTAAGTACTATTGAATATTATGATGGTGTTGGAATATTTTGGGATTTTTCTTTATGTTGAATCATGGTTCACATGATGTTTTTGGACTTGACAAAGAGTGAATTAATTTTATTGGTGTTAATGTGGGTTTGGCTGACCTGGCTTGTTAGTGCTAATTATGGAAGTGGTTTTTTTATTTGTGGAAGCTTGGTGTAGTGTGTTGGTGTATATTTAGGTCCTAGCTAAAACCATTAGTGTGGTCCAACTTCACTTCTTTCTACTATGGAAGTGTTTGGTACTGACCTATTTGTTGGATGCACATTTGAGGTGCATATGTTTCATTGAGCCCGACCTAAAAAAGGTTGTTTAAGGTTGTAGAGGATATATAAGAAAGGTTAATTGTTAGAGATATGTGACATGGTACAAAGTTATGTGAATAATTACACAAATTTGATTAGGATTTGAGACCTAAGTAGGAGCTTAAACGCCTAAGGCTACCAAAATTAGTGAGCAAAAGGTGTCTACATTTTTACTATATTTGAAGTTGTTGGAGGCAATGATTCAAAGGTTGCAGATGGTAGAGAGTTTTTGTGGTGGAAATTCTTGTTGCTTTGAGGTAGTGAACCTCCTTGTAACAATTTTATATTTTCTTCTATTTTGAATAGTGAGTCCTTTGGGCAATGAGCCCTTGGTAGTGATCCATTATTTTCTTCTAGGTAGTGAGCCCTTCTAGCAATGAGCCTATTGTATTTAGTGTTTTTATTCATATATATATGAGTTAATCCTACCATATTTTTTCCTTGATTAGGGTTTTCCATGTAAATCTAGAGTTATCTTGTGTATGGTTGTGAATGTGTTTATGTTTCATTAGTTTACATCAATGTTGATGCATAATAAGGGTTTGAAGATTACTGAGGGTTTGAACATTTTAATGTAAAAATAATTCACCCCCTCTCAGTTGCCCTATTTGTTTAACAAATGGTATCAGAGTAGTGGTTCCTTGGAAGAATATTAACTACTTGAGGTAGATGCAAATGGTGCACAAGAATAGTGTCAAGGTCCCTATATTCAATGAAATAAATTATACTTTTTGGAAAGCCAAGATGGAAGCCTTTCTTGTCTCATTATGGTTTGTTGTTTGGAATTCAATTGAAAATGGATACACTATGCCTACTAATCCTCTAGTAAGTGATGATGAGATCAAGGATTATGAGAATAATGGCAAAGTAAGGAATGTTATCTTGAGTGGACTTTCTAATTTAGAACTTGTGAAGGTGATAAGCCTAAAAACTGCTACAAAGATATGGACAAAGTTGCAGAGCATTTATGAAGGAGATGATAAGGTCAAGCAAGAAAAGATGTAGAATTTTAAAGCCAAATTTGAAACTCTAAGGATTCCAAAAGATGAAGATATTGCAAACTACATGCTTCAAGTGGATGGTATTGTCAATGCCATTAATGGTCTTGGTGGAAAACTAGAGGAAAGTGAAGTTGTGAAAAACGTATTGAGCACTCTTCTTAAATATTATAGTGCTAAATTTTATAATATTGAGGAAGCTCAAATTTTGGATCAATATTCTAGAGATCAGATGTTTTGTGTTTTAACTAATTTTGAATTAAGAGAGTTTGACAAAAATTCTCCAAGAAAAGAAACTACCTTTAAAGTCAACAAGAAGGAAAAGAATGATGAATCTAATTAGAATGATCTTGATAAGTTTTCCAAGTAAATTTTGTAATAAGATTGAAAAAGAGCACTAGAAAATACAAATATAAGTTACCCTTTAAGTGTTTTAATTATGGAAAGATAGGTCATTATACTTCTAAATGTTCAATCAAAGTTTCAAATGACAAACATAAAGATCATAAAAGTGAATTTTTCAAGAAGAGTTTTTATGTTAAAGAAGATAGTGGTGTATTTGATGATGAGGAATAAGACTATCTAGATGATGAAAGTGATGAATGCTTGTTCACGGCTCTAAATGTTGGAACTAATTCTACTAACCCTAAAAGATGTAAAAAAGAAATTTCTTTGGAAATAGGTCATAGTATTGAAGGAACTATGTCAAGTGCCTTTCATACAAGAGAGGAGAGAAACTACTAGATAATTGATAATGGATTCTCAAATTATATGACAGGTGATAAGAGTAGGTTTCTTAAGTTTTAAAATTATGATGGTGTTCTTGTTAATTTTGGTTATAATACATGTATCCGCTAAGATCTATGGAAAAGGTACAATAGTTTTGATGAAAAGGATAAAACAAATGATGTTATTTATGTCAAGGGTCTTTGACATAATCTTCTTAGTGTAGGACATATGTTTAGTAGAGGATACAATTTGGCATTTTAGGATGATGGTTGTGAAATCATAAATGGAATCTTCAGGACAAAAGGAAATGTTTATCAACTCAAAGGTGGTGGTGTTAAGTGCTTTATGTCTCAAATCAATGAGAGTTTGATATGGTATAGAAGAATGTGTCACATAAATTTTGATATCCTAGTGAAGATCAACTCTACTAAAGTTGTGAGAGATCTCCCAAAGATTACAAATCCTATCAATGCAATCTAGAAGGAGTGTCAATTTGGAAAGCATCTACAAAGAAGAGGTTCAAAATTAAGGAAAATTCTACCACATGACCTTTGGAGTTGGTGAATACAAACTTATGTGGACCTACAAAAACAAGAAGCTCTTGAGGTGATAGGTATTTTATGTTGTTGATAGATGATTACTCTAGAATGATTAGGGCAACCTTTCTCAAATAAAAATTAGAAGCTCTAGATAATTTTAAAGAATTTAAGTCTATGGTTGAGAATGAAATGGATTTGAAAATCAAATTTTTGAGGTCTATCAGAGGTGGCAAGTTCACCTCCAATGAGTTTAATAACTTTTTCAAATATCATGGGATAAAGAGAAATTTATCAACTCCTAGGACACCTTAGAAAATGGAGTTGTGGAAAGGAAGAATAGGGCAGTTCAAAAAGTAGAAAGAACCATGATGAAGGAATAAAATCTACCAAATGTTTATTGGAGAGAAGCTATTCATACTATAGTATAAATTTTTAACAAAGGACAAGAAAGAGTGAATAGTTCAAAGACCCCCTATGAAATATGGTATGGAAAATCTTCTACTGTGAAATATTTTAGAGTGTTTGGAAGTAAATGTTATATTAGAAGAGATGAAGAAAAGTTAGGAAATTTTGATGTAATATTAGATGAAGGAATCTTCCTTGGATATTCTACAAAAACCAAGGAAGATAGTTGAAAGTGCAAGTGTTAAAGTGGATGAAGGATCACATCAGAGCTCAGTACAAATATAAGATATGAATTTGATGAACCCTTTGCATAGAAGAAGGAAAAGAAGAACAAGAGGAAAAAGAGATGGTAGTGGAAGAGGAAGAAGCTCTAGAAAATAATCCTAAAACTCATAATTATGTGTAGAGGAATCATTATAAAGATCAAATCATTGGAGATAAGAGCAAACATGTGCTAACAAGAAGAAGAGTTGTTATGGCAGAGGAATAGGTAAATTTTGTTTACTTATTGAGATAGAACCTAAAATAGTAACTGAAGCATACAAGGATGAGAGTTGGATCAAGGCTATAGAAGAAGAATTGAGGTAGATTGAGAAGAATCATACATGGGAACTTGTCTCAAGACTAGCAAAAAAGAATGTGATAGGAACTAAATGGGCTTTCAAGAACAAACTGAATGTGAATGGAGAAGTTAAAAGATTGGATAGACACTTATTACAACATGGATTCAAAAAGGGTACTAAAGATAGCAATATTTAGGGTACTACAGATAGCAATCTTTGATTCAAGGTTGAGACAGATCAAATTCTGGTTGTGGTTGTGTATGTTGATGACATAATCTTTGGAGAAAATGAGGAAATGTGTAAAAGGTTTGCAAAGGAGATGCAAAATGAGTTTGAAATGTCAATGTGTTGAGGAGATGAATTTTTTCCTTGGGATGCAAATCAGTCAATATGATAAATGCATATTCATCTCAAAATCAAAGTATGCCAAGGAAATTTTAAATAATTTTGGAATGGATGGCTCCAAACTAGTATGTACTCCCATGGTTACTAGTTCTAAGTTGAGAAAAAATGATGAATCTCCTAAGACATATCAGAGAAAGTACAAATCCATGATTGGTGGATTGTTATATCTAACTGATACTAGATCATATATCATGCATGTAATGTGTCTTGTGGAAATATTTCAATAATCTCCTAGAGAATCACATGTGGCAACAGTAAAAATGATATTTAGATATTTGAAAGGCACTCTAGACTTTGGTCTATGGTATCCTAGGGATACTGATTTTTCTTTGTTATAGATGTATATTGGGAAAGTTGTACATATGACAAAAGAAGTACAAGTGGAGGTGCTTTCTTTCTTGGAAGCAGATTGGTTTCTTGCTTAAGTAAGAAGCAAGATTCAATGTCATTATCTACTACAAAGGGAGAATATATTGCAACAAAATCATATTGCACACAAGTGTTGTGGATGAAGTAGACATCGAAGGTTATTAGAGTATCATATGATGAACCTATTTCTATCTTGTGTGATAATACAAGTGCTATCAACATTTCAAAAATTTGGTGATGCATTCAAGGACAAAGCATATCTCTATCTAGTATCACTTTCTAAGAGAGAAAGTTGCACATAATGAAGTGAAGTTGAAGTATGTTTCTACAAAGGATCAAATAGTATATATTTTCATAAAGTCTCTTCCAAAAGATACATTTGAGTATCTCAAGTAGACACTAGGGTTTATTGCCCCTCCTTTCTACTAGATGCATAAGAGTGTGCATCTATCTAGGTGAGCAACTCAAGATTTATTCTTTATCTTGGACTAATGAAAGCTACCTCTCAGGGGGAATAGTTAGTGGTGTCTTTGGTTGGTGTATTCAAGTGGAGCATATCTTGTGCCCCTAAGGGGGGGAAAGTAGTGGAAAGAGAGCAGTAGAGAGAAAGTAAATGGGAGAGAGTTATTTGTAGGTATTTCTTGAAGTGAAGTATGTAGGTGTTTCCCTTTTCTCCATTGATGTCAAAGGGCGAGAGAGAAAAGTCCAAAAAATAGGGAGAAAAAGTAGTTTGAAATGAAAGAAATGTCTTGATAAGGTGGAAAGTTGAAGTAAGCAAGGAAGTTGGAGCTTCTTGAGAGGTGGAGATCAAATTTTCTTTTTCTTTTTTTTATGGTTTTCAGAGCCGGTGTTGCCATCAATGACAAAGGGGGATATTGTTGGAATGTTGTCATTGATTTCAACAAAGTTATTTGTTGTCATTGATGTCAATAGGGATATGTTTTTTCATTGATATCAACAGGGAGATGTGTTGTCATTGATGTCAATAGGGAGATTGTTGCACTATGTTGTCTTTAGTGTTGTCATTTTTATCAACCTATGTCAACCTCTAGTGTGGTTTTGAGTAGGTACTATAGATGGGGAGATTTTTGGTGTTGCATATGGTAATATTGTTTCAATCTCTAGTGTGGTGTTGATGAGAAGGTGTTTGTGATGTTGTTGATGTAGTTGGTTCACTTGGTTTGCAAGTTCTTTTGAGAAAATTTGAATAGAGAGTGTATAGGGTGACCGAGTTGTGTTTCGCATTGTGCTCTACATTTCTTCATTGTTGAAGATGTGCTTGTGCATTTTCAATGAGATGATTAGAGGTGTGTAGAGGTGTTATATCCATAGTTTCACATTCTACATCCTATTGCAGTGGAAGATGTGTTTGATAGTGTGTTTCCTATGAAGAAGGTTGTCTGGGAGAAATGAAATTTCTCCACATTTCTCCGCATTGAGGTTTCTTGTCTTGCATATTTGGGAACATGATAATGTTGTTTGTATCTACCTCCCCTTGGAGTATTTGGCATTCAGTTGTTCCACAAGGTTTGTTAGTGAGTTATATGTCTAGGGTAGTGTGGTTGGTTGCACAAGATGATAATATTCTCAGTTGTAGGTGGTTTTCGTAGTATTTTTGAATATTCTGATGGTGTTGGAATATTTTGGGAATTTTTTTTATGTTGACTCATGGTCCGCAAGATGTTTCTAGACTTGGTGAAGAGTGAATTGATTATTTATTGGTGTTAATGCAGATTTGGTCAACCTGGCTTATTAGCGCTAATTATGAAAGTGGTTTGTTGTTTGTGGAAGCTTCGTGTAGCATGTCAATGTTTATATGGGCTCTAGTTAACCCTTAGTTTGGTCCACCTTCACTTCTTTCCATCACAAAAGAGTTTGATGCTGACCTGTTTGTTGGATGAACATTTGAGGTGCATACATTTCATTGATGCTAACCTAAACAAGGTTGTTTGAGGTCGTGAAGGATATATAAGAAAGGTTAATTGCTATAGATGTGTGTGATACAGAGGGGTGTGAATTATTATGTGAATGTGATCAAGTGTTGATACTTGATTGTGATATTAAACACCTAAGGCTACCAGAAGTAGTGAGTAGAAGGTGTCTACATTTTTAGTGTACCTAAAGTTGTTGGAGGTAGTGAGTCGAAGGTTGCAAGTGGTGTAGAGTTTTTGTGGTGGATCTTCTTGTTCCTTTAAGGTAGTGAACCTGCTTGTAATAGTATTCTTCTATTCTCTTCTATTTTGAATAGTGAGTCCTTTAGGCAGCACGAGCCCTTGGCAGTGAGGTATTCTTTTCTTATAGGAAGTGAGCTTATTATATTTGGTGTTTGTATTCATATATAACTGAGTTGATCCTTGATTAGGGTTTTCCATGTAAATCTGGGGTTCTCTTGTTCATGGTTGTGAATGTGTTTATGTTTCATTAGTTTACATTCATGTTGATGCATAATAAGGGTTCAAAGATTATTGAGGGTTTGAATTTTTTAATCTACAACTGATTCACCCTGCTCTTAGTTGTCTTGTGTGTCTAACAATAAATATATCCCCTCTCTCGTTCTCTATATTTACCCCTTTCTCTCTACCTCTCTATCTCTCTATATCTCTATATCTCTATCTCTCACATGCTCTATTTCTCTCTCCCTCTTTCTCTCTATCTCTATATGTCTCTCCCCCTCTCTCTCTCTCCCTCTCTCTCTCCCTCTCTATCTCTTTATATATATATCTCTCTCAATATTTCATTGTCTCTCTCCCTCTCTTTCTATATCTCTCTACCATCCCTCACTTTATCTCACCCTCCCAGTTTATCTCCTTCTACTCTCTCTCCCTTCATTTTTCTATGTCTCACTATCATGTTTCTCCCTCATATCCTCTTATCTCTCTCACCATTTTTTTTATGATTCTATCCCTCTCAATCTTTATCTCTTTATCTCTCTATCTCTCTATCTCTCTCCCTCTCCCACTTTCTCTCTCTCACTCTCCCCCTCTATCTCTCTATCTCTCTTTCTCTCCATCTCCATATCCTCTATATCTTTCTATTTCTCTCACCATCTATTTGTGTTTTTATCCATCTCCTCACACACTCACCCTCTCTCTCTTACTCTCTATCTATCCCTCTCTATCTTTATCACTCTCTACTCCCTCCTTCTCCCTCCTCTCTCCATTTCTCTCATTTATCTCTCTCTCTATCTCACTCTCTCCATCTCTATATCTCCTCCCTCTTTCATTTATCTTTCTCCTCCATCTACCTCTTTATCTCTCTATCTCTCCCTCTCCTTGTACATCTCTTTCTATCTCTTTCACTATCTATATATCTCTCCCCCCTCTTTATTCTTTATCTCTCTCTCACCATCTCTATCTCTCTCTATTCCTTTATTTCTCTCTCTCCCTCTATCTCACTCACTCTATTTCAATCTATTTCTCTCCTTGTATATCTTTATATATATATATATCCCCTCTCTCATTCCCTATATTCCCCCTCTCCCTCTATCGTTCTCACTCTCTGTCTCTCCCTCTCTCTATCTCTCACACACTATTTCTCTCTCTCCCTCTCCCTCTCCCTCTCCTATTTTCTCCCATTCCCTATTTCCCCCTCCCTCCTCTCCTTTCCCCTCTCTCTTTCCTGTCCACACTCTCTCCCTCTCTTTCTATATCTCTCTACCATCCCTCTCTTATCTCTCTCCTCCCTCCTCTCCTCTTATCTCTCCAAAAAATTCTTTTATAATTCTCTCCTCACTCTTTATCTCGCTATCTCTCCTTCCCCCCTCTTTCTCTCTCTCACTAACTCTCTCCCTCTATCTTTCCTCTCTTTATATTCCACTATCCTCCAACTCTCTCTTTCTCTCCATCTCCATCTCCTCTATCTCTTTCAATTTCTCTAACCATTTATTTATGTTTATATCCCTCTCCTTACATAGTCTCCCTCCCCCTATTAATCTCTATCTTTCCATACTCCCTATCTATCCCTCCTCTCTCCATCTCTTATTACTCTCTCTCTCAATTTCTCTCTTTCTCTCTCTAGATCTCACTCTCCCTCTCCCTCTTTGACTCTATAGATTTTTATCTCTCTCACTCTATCTCTCTTCCATCTCTCTTTCTCCCCCTCTCCCTCTCTATCTCTATATCTCTCCCTCTCCTTGTACATCTCTTTTTATCTCTCTTTCACAATATTTATATATCTCTCCCCCTCCCCCTCTTCTTTATCTCTCTATTTCATCCTCTCTATCTCATCCTCTCTATCTTTTTCCCTCTCTAACTATCTCTTTATATGTCTCTTACCATCTCCCTCTCCATATCTCTATCTCTCTCCCTATATATCTCTATATCTCTATCTCCCCCTCTCTATCTCTCCCTCTCTACCTCCATTTCTCTATCCTCTCTCTCCATCTCTCTTCCTCCCTATCTTTATCTATATCTCTCTCACACACCATCTCTATCTCCCTCTACATCTCTCTCTACCTTTCTTTCTCTATTTATCCCTCTCTCTATCTCTCAGTCTCACTTTATTTCTCTCTCTCTCTATCTCTTTATACACATACACACATATATCATCCTCTCTATTTTCTCCCTCTCTCTCACTATCTCTTTATATGTCTCTTACTATCTCCCTCTTTATCTATATTTTTCTATCCTCTCTCCCCATCTCTCTTCCTCCATATCTTTATCCCTCACACACACACACACATCTTTATATCCCTCTACATTTCTTTCTCTATCTCTCCCTCTCTCTATCTCTCACTCTCACTTTATTTCTCTCCCCCTCTCCCTCTATCTCTTTATATTTGTGTGTGTGTGTCCCTATATCTGTCTATCCCTACCTCTCTCTCTCTATCTATTTATATATCTCATTATTTCTTTTTCTCTCTCCCATCTCTCTCCCTTCATCTATCAATGCCTCTCCATCCTCTTTCCATCACCCTCTCCTCATATATCTCTCTCTCACCATTTCTTTATTTTTATCTCCCTCTCACTATTTATCTATCTCTCTCCCTCCCCCCCTCTTTCTCTCACTCTCCATCTCTACCTCTCTATCTCCCCTCTCTTTCTCTTTCACCATCCTCCCTCTATCTATTTATCTCCATCTACCTCTACCTTCATATCGTTCTATCTCTATCACCATTTTATTATGTTTATGTCCATCTCTTTCTCACACTCTCTCTCCATCCATTTATCTCCCATATCTCTCTATCTCACTCTCTACCTCTCTATCTCCTTGTCCCTCTCTCCCTCTCCCTCTTTGATTATATCTCTCTCTCCATCTCTCATTCTCATTCTCTCCCTCTCCCTCCCTCTATATATCTTTATCTCCTCCTCTCTATATCTTTCCCTCTCCTTGTACATATCTTTCTATCACTATCTCTATATATCTCTCCCCCCTTCCCTCTTCTTTATCTCTCTGTCTCTCTCCCTATCTAGCTCTATATCTCTATCTCCATTTGTCTATCCTCTCTCTCCATCTCTCTTCTTCCCTATCTTTATCTCTCTCACACCATCTCTATCTCTCTCTATCCTCCCTCTCTCTTTATCTCTTCCCCCTCCCCCTCTTTCCCTCTCCCTCTCAATCTTTATAATTTTGTAAGC
Organism: Sequoia sempervirens; assembly: GCA_007258455.2. Lineage (NCBI taxonomy): Eukaryota > Viridiplantae > Streptophyta > Pinopsida > Cupressales > Cupressaceae > Sequoia > Sequoia sempervirens. The sequence goes on from VDFB02000017.1 coordinate 527,837,268, forward strand.
TAAAAAATGCAAGCACATTTTATGAGCCATAAAAAGTACTTGTGTTTTGTGTCTCACCAAACATGCTCATGTTTTGTGGCTCATAATGTGTGCTCATATTGTGTGGCTCAAAAAATGCACTCATATTTTTTGGCTTACAAAACATGCTCACGTTTTGTGTCTCATAAAATCTGCTTGTGTTATTGCTTGGTATTTACTAAGACATAATGTGATTGTTTTATGTGATTTTGAACATAAAATGAGTGCATTATGTATAAAATTGGTAATTTGGCCACATTTGTACATCATTTCCATGCAAATTCACAATTTTTGAGAAGTTAATTGATGGAGACTATATATTCTTATTTTGGAAGCTATTGAGCTCATAATATTTTTTTTAATTTTAAAATTACTCACATATATCATGAAGGAGATCGAGTAGAAAATTGGATTGTTAATCTCAATATTTAGGAAATTTATCATGATTATTGTATAATGGGAAAAGGTTAGAGAAATTTCCCACTTTTATTGAACATCAAAAGTTCTTAGAAAAATATATTTTAAAAAATAAGAAATTAATGCAAGTTCTTTCTTGGATTCTTTTTTTTCAATGGTTTCTTTAGTTGGTTTTTTATTGTCATGGGTATTGGGAGATAAAGATCTTCAAGATTTATATGCAGACATTTATCTATTATATTGCTTTTTATAAACTTTTTAATGAAATTGATTCTTTTACTATGGTTTATAATCATGGGGTTGGTTTATCTATCTTTCCAATTGTGGTGAGAGTTTTTTGTTTTTGGAGTACAATGGATCAAGGGTGATAGTTGGTGCTTCTAATTTTTTCCTTCAAATGCTATTCATATTTTATATTTAACACTTGGGAGGTATTTGCATATTATTTAAACTCTAGCTTTAAAATTTTCAACAATCTTCTTCCTTTGGGAAGAGATTTGATTGTTTTTAATTTATCCTCTTATTATGGGTGTGTGAGTAATAGTCCTTTTAGGGATATCTTTTATATCATGAGAAGTAAAGGAAGGGTTAAGTGATTTCACCCCTTTTATTAGAAAACTAAGATAAACATGACAAAAAATAATAGCCCTTACAAATGAGACAAATGATATTAAATAGGTTTTTCAAAAATAAAAAAGATATACAAAAATAATTGATGAACTAAATTATGCCTAATTACTTCCCATCCATGTGAAAATGTGAGAAAAGAAGCATAAAATGCAAACTTGAGTTACATTTTTATGTTATTTCTTACACTTTTACATAGGAGTCCAAATTCCTTCATCGTACCCTAAATCATTGATTGATAGTTGGAAAGCATTTGATACTTGGTAAATCTAGATTTTATGAATTTCCCTCTATAAGGGAGATTTGAGTTGGGAGGGGGTGTCTCCTCTTGATGGGTTGTGATAAAAAAAATTCTTTCTAAACTTATGGTGAATTTGAAGGACATGGTTCTTCGTTTGTTTTCATGACAAAGAGGTGATGTGGGAGAGAATATTTTCACCTTGTGGCATGACATGCCAACTTGTGTCTACTAATAAGAAAAAATTCAACAACATGACCTATATCATAGTATATCAAAAAATGAAATGGAAACCCTTCAAAGTCTACAAGTTGAACCAAATATTTGCCTGCAACTCTTAGGATAATGTCTACAAGAAGATACTTAAAGATATCTAGATCTACTAGAATCTTATCATAAGCTATATGAGTAAAATTTGAATTAACCTTATCTATAGCCAGAAAAATACCTAATGAGTTGTCGATTGCTTGAAATAAGGAGTTTAGCCAAATTAAATTGGAATATTAGGAAACCTAAGTCAATAAGACATTGAAAGATTCCCTAAAGGTATTGAATGTTAAAATGGAATATTAGGAAACATCAGTCAACAAGACATTGAAAGATTCCCTCAAGGTATTGAATGTTATATGCCACAATATTAGTATGGAATTTTTTGACCTTAAAACCAAAAATGATTAAAAATAGCCTTAATCTTTGATAGATTCAAATGCTTCAATGAAAAACCCTTGAGCACAAGGAAAAATTGTAGACTATCTTCCATGAGTGTTTGGTAATTGAAAGAGATTCACTTGTTTAGATATAGAAGACTTGGCAAGAGGTGGTTGAATTTGATAATCAATTCATGCATAGAAAAAAAACTCTCACCTTCAATTAGGGTTAGAAACATTTCCTTCATGATATGGAATGGTTTGATGATTGGAAAAAAATCAAATGAGATTGGAATGATTTCTTTCCTAATGAGGATTGGATTATGATTATATTATCTTCTAGCATTGGATGCTTCAATTCGTTTTCTAATTAGAATCTTTACAAGCACAAGAAGTGGTCTTTTATTTTATATTGTCTTCAATCTTGTCATATAAGTTTATTTTTTATGGCTTATTGGTCTTTCCATTCTAGAAGGTGTAGCTTTGGAATGGTAAGAATATTATATTTTGATTTGGAGTGGTCATTGACCATTCTTCAATTTCTATTTATATTCTTTATTTTTTATAATGCATGAATTGACATCAAGATATTTCTCAACATGTCTTAGGTTTTCCTCATTCATGTACGTTATTTCTATTTTGGAGTGTATCTCTATGGCTTCCTTTTTATCTCACTCTAGTTTTCTCTACCATTTTTCTCTTTTTCCTTCATTTTTGGTTTCTTTCCTACATGAATTTCTCCCTCTCACACCTTATGTAGACTATTGTGACTGATCAATTGGATCTTATTAATTGTTTCTTCATTGTATCCTTCTTTCTTCATAGTTTCCTCTTTCTTGAGTTTATTTTTCTATGGATTTTTTTTGGATCATTTTTTCTTTGACCTACTACTATTGTGCTACCATACGGTTGTATGTAGGTGCTTATGGAACCCATTTCAATTCATTTCATCCCTTATGGGCCTTCTCATTATGGTACAAGGCACTATTATCATGTCTAATACCATGCATGAGATGTTTAGAAGCCTTATGGATGGAATTAAAGTGTAGGAAATAACTACATGAGTATCAAGGAGACCTTATGCTCTTTCAAGGATTCTTGTTGATGGAAATATTAAATTAGTACTTTGGTATGAATACCAATGATCACATTAATGAGACTAAGTCCATAGTAATGTGACTAGTAGCATGTTTTTGGCAAGAAAGGGTATAGATTAAGGCATTAGGACTTTGGATAATTTTAGTAATGAAAATATTGAATATCTACATCACCCATCTTCCTCAAAAGGAAAGAAAAGGGCTAGCATTGAGGAGCCTTTTTTGAGTAAGAAGGCCCATATCTCAAGGGATACCTTGCATTAAAATACTACTCATCATCCATGGACTCTTAAACACCTTGGTGCTAGAATGATAATTTGTATAAATCCATAACTCCTATTGTTTCTATTATTTACAATCTAGTTACCATTAGAAATGGGTGTATCTAGGAAACCAAATTGGGAAGAATAAATCTTCAATACCTTACCTTAGCCATCATGGATTTACTAGAGAATGTGGATACTCAATTATTTTATTCAAGAATAGAAAGTGATGAGAAGGCACATAATGGACATGAGCAAATGGATAATTTGAACCCTATGAATATCATCTCCAAAGATTTCACAATGTGTTACTATCTCAAGGCTTTCATTCAAAAAATTAGACCCCTCATTCATGATAGTCATCATAGACTACATCATAATAGCCATGACCCAAACCCATGCATTGGTAATCAAAGCATAAAAAATAGAAAGAAGATTCTATAGCAAATTTTAAATGCTAAACTATGATCTTACTCAAATAATATTTTTCCTTTATTGTCTTTTTATAATCAACTTCTAGCCTATTTTATAATTGAATAAATTAAATAAATTTATTATTTTAAAAAGAAATAATTTAATATTGATTTGAAAATTATATAGACAATGCACTAAACAATTTCAAAAAAATGAAAATCACATAAAAAATATATTGAATAAATAAATGATATTATTCATTTTTCAACAGCAATATGACCCAAATCCATGCATTGGTAATCAAAGCATCAAATAGAAAGAAGATTCTATAGCAAATTTTAAATGCTAAACTATGATCTTACTTAAATAATAGTTTTCCTTTATTGTCTTTTTATAATCGACCTCTAGCCTATTTTATAATTGAATAAAATAAATAAATTTATTATTTAAAAAAGAAATACTTTAATATTGATTTGGAAATTATATAGACAATGCACTAAACAAATTCAAAAAAATGAAAATCACATAAAAAATATATTGAATAAATAAATGATATTATTCATTTTTCAACAGCAATATGACCCAAATCCATGCATTGGTAATCAAAGCATCAAATAGAAAGAAGATACTATAGCAAATTTTAAATGCTAAACTATGATCTTATTTAAATAATAGTTTTCATTTATTGTCTTTTTATAATTGACCTCTAACCTATTTTATAATTGAATAAAATAAATAAATTTATTATTTAAAAAATAAATACTTTAATATTGATTTGAAAATTATGTAGACAATGTACTAAACAAATTCAAAAAAATTAAGATCACATAAAAAATTATATTGAATAAATAAATAATATTATTCATTTTTTAACAACAAAAAAAACTTGCTTTAAAAAATATATATTAAACATATATATTCAATGCCACTTCTAAATTTTTAAAATAACCCATTTTTTAAATCCAAACTATAATAATACATGGTACATATCCTCTAATATAAAATTTGTTAAAAAAAAAATTCTTAAATATCTTTCCAAACATTAGCGTCAAAGATTTTTAAAGGAAGCAGCCGCCTAATTATTTGGCTCTGCATTATACATTTCAATTAGAAGATGTAAATTGTCCAAAGATGTCAGTTGTTTAAAGGCATTGGGTAAAGTTTTTAACTTAAAACAACAATCTAAATTTAAGTTTCTTAAAGCTGTGAGTTGTCCAAAGGTGTCAGGCAAAGCTTCTAACTTTTGACACCAAGATAAATTCAAGTCCGTTAAAACTGTGAATTGTCCAAAAGTATCAGACAAATTTTGGAGATCACTACAATAGAACAAATCCAAATATGTTAAAGTAATTAGCTGTCCGAAAGATTCTGGCAGACATTTTAAACGCCGGCACATTCTCATACTTAGAACCTTTAAAGCAGACCGTTGACAGATTTCCGCAGGCAGCTCCGACATTTTTCTCTTGCCATCTAGAATTAAAATTTTCAATGCCACTAACTGATTAAACCCCTCCGGTAGCTCCGACATTTCACTGAAGTCTAGTTTTTCCAAAGGGCACGAAGAAGCTCCTGTAATCTGAGAGTTTGTGCATTCAGTGGAATCAAATGGGCCAATGACCTTCATTGACAATAAACTTTTAGGATGCTGCATAGAGATTCAATTGTCAGAACATGGCTACCAAACAATCAAAATGTATAAATAATAAAATGTAATCGAAACAGAAGACTTGCCTTACACAGACTAACTCCACCTTCGGTGAAGAAAGGCCCATGGAACACCCTCAATTTATCAAGCTTCTCCAATTTCACTGGTAATTGAGGAAACTCATAGGATAGCTGAAGAAACTTCAATTCTTCAAATCTCATCTGACTTACTGTGCTCACTTTCATTCCTTCTCCCAAGGCCAGAACTCTTAATGATTTTCTCATTAGATTTAAGTGGCTTTCCTCAATAACGTGTTCAGATTCCTCGTTAACAAGCCAGACTCCTTTAATTTGATTGAGCCTCTGCAAAAGTACTAACTTTGGTTAGAGTAAATAATTTTAAATTTGTATTCTATCCGATCACGTAATTGGAAGGGACACCTGGCTAAATATACCTGTTCGTCTGCCGCTTCACATAGGGATTGATAATCTAAGATTCTATTCCCTTTTGCTAAGCCTTTGCTTTGATGATATCATGAACAACTAATTTCTCCCCAAGCGAATCGTAGGTCAAGAACTCATCTGACTCCTCCTGACTTTGCTTAGGAGTTGAAGTGACCAATCCTGCGTCAAGAAGAGATGTAACTGCCGTTGCTCCCACAATATACTCCACATTTTCACGATTCCACTTGCTGAAGAAGTGGCATATGTCAAGTAAGCTTCCTGAATGTACTCATCTAACTTACCATACACAAACAGCAAGGCGTTCGCTCAGCTCTTCCTCATTGATTGTAACTCCCTTTTCGAAAGCTTCCAGTAAGTTCTCACACTTGTTAACTTGATACTTCTGCTCCTCTAATTGAGCGCCAACAATTGTGAGGGCCAGCGGTACCCCGCTGCAAATTTTTAGGATTCTATTTATATCTTTTTCTTTGATGGTTGCACTTTGAATTGGATCTTTTAACAAAATTTTCAATGCAATTTGATCGGGCAGAGTGTTGAGACAATAGTCATTGCGCACCAGGTTGGGCTGTTCTTTAAACATATCTGTAGCTGCTAAATTTCGTGTTGTTACCAGAATTCTGCTACCTTGGGGAAGGCCTCCCAAGTCCTGCGGGAGCAGCTTCTTCAGGTCTGCTGACCGTAATGCATTATCAATGAAAAGAAAAAGAGGTTTTTCTCTTTGACATTTAAAAGCCTCCATCAGATGACCTCTACCATCTTTACAATTCGTTAACATTATCAGGTTCCCACCATTATACTTTGGGAAACAATCTTTCAGAATTCGCTGCTGTGATGTTGTAAAGTCATTTTTTTGTTGCTCTTGATATATTTCAAGACTAGTGTAATCATAATTCTTGAGATCTATTTTTGAAACCACAGCTTCTGCCACTGTGGTCTTTCCAAGGCCTCCAAAACCATAAATTACTACTGTGATCTATTTTTCACTTGCTTGTCAATCCCAACTGTTAAGTGACAAACAAATGTGTCATTATAAGTTTTGCAATGCTAAACTTGTATGCAGTATTATACTAAATAAATTAAAGATATATAGACAGAGCTATAAACAAAGGCCATAAACATTGAAGCATAAGCAGCTTTTAGAAAATTAACTGAGAAGGTGAAGATCTGCATTCCAAATACAAGATACATTTTGCAGTTGGCCAATGCTTGACATGCATTTCCTACTATAAATTTTAATTATATAAATTTTGATCTTGTACCAATATATATTGTCTTAATTCATTTAATTTAATTTTTTCTTTATCTATTATTTATCATTTATTTCAATTTTAGTGGCATGAACTCATCTTGAATCGTACTGGTTTTATCATTCTAGATTGAATCACAAGTATAATTTTGTTCTCTAAAAAAATTTATATTTATGATTATGTCTTCTTTATTCAAAATACTCTTTTGTTCATCCCAAGCCAGCTCTCTTATCAAATTTTGATCATAATGGACCAAAATATTTAAATTTAATGTATAGGATGTCATATCTAAAGTCAAGCCCTAGAAAACTAGAAATCATCTTAGAATTTGAAAATAACTTATTTACATTAAATGAAAAATAAATTGAGACGTCTACATTACAACTGAACAAATATTATACATAAGAAACTAGATTGATATATATTTTATGTCCTTTAATCTTATAATTTTAAATTTTAAAAGAGACTATCTTAGACCTAGGAAGGATTCACATTTCAACACTTGCACAAGAGACTCCCCAAGTTGCTTTGTAGCATCACACCAAATTCAAAAAGAAAGTATCATCACAGATATTAAGACTCAAAAGTGAGCAATACAAAAAGATAAAACCACATCTAGAAAGAGTAAATCATACAAGATCAAGAAAACTATTAACCAAAGAATAGACAATTGTCCAGTGAATCTTTGAACTGGCCTATCATTTGACCCCAACTTTTGTACTTCCAATAAGATAAAATATTTTTTTTAAAAATTTCAAAGTTTCTTTTCTTTGATCAATTGGGAAAGAATATTACATTTAGAATTTACATGATAAGGGGGTATTTAATTTGAATTTTTTGCATGGGGTCAATTTTTTTCATGAGTGCATGTTTCAAAACAGAATTATTTTAATCAAATGCTTGCAACAAAAATATACTAACAAAAGAGTTTACAAAAACAAATAGAGAGTAATATATATTGTAGCATTGATTGATCTAAAGGAGGGCAATGTTGGCATAAAGAAAACACGGAGTACAAATGATATATACAATGCATTTTATAAGGGGAAAATTTAGTACATTCTATTTTAATATAAAAGGGGAATATATATTTTATAAAAGTTCCAAATTCTTAAGTTTGGTCTTAAAAATACTTCAAAAATTTCTTAATCAAAGTTTATAATGAGGGTTTGGGAGTTGCAAAAAATATTATGGGAAAATATGGTCTCAAATATAAGGATTCTGTGAGTTCTTGTGTTTCTAATTTTTTTAAACTCATCCACTTTGTGTCTAGTAGTACTTTAATCCAATCCTTTTTGAGTCTTAACATGTGTGCCCATGGATTTCAACCCTCTGAGATGTCCATAATTTGACCCAAAATATTTATTAAACTATGGGTCTAAAATCCTATAACATCTGTTACCTTCAAGGCCAAGGATTTATTTTTAAGAAGGTAAAATTGGGGTTCACCAATAAACTATAGAGGGTTCAAGGAAAATGAATGAAAATGAATAGTCTACCCTACACTTTGGGCTTAGTTGGATGTATGAGGGCGTTCCTAGAGGTAATATTTTATAATATTTAACTACAACTAAAGATATTACATAATAAGAAAACATTAGTACAGTATCTAGAAGTATGATTTGACCCTAAGTTCTATCACTAGATCAAATACTAACCTACTTTTATGACCTCCATTAAATGAATATAGACATTTAAAGCATGACTCACCAAAATAAAAAACTACTAAGCCTTGATTAAGATATTTCCTTGGATATAACACTAAATTATGAAATGTATAGAAACCTACTTCTTACTCCTATATTATTGGTGAATGATTTTGTTCATTTTAAGAAAATTGAGGGTCAAATTTTCAAGACTGGTGCCTTACATGGGTTATAGAGTTGCATACAACCATATGAACAAAACATGAGAAATAACAATGTATGTATGATACCAAAAAATCAAGTCTACTTAAGAATCCTTCTCGAAATGTGAAAACACTCATATATAATAAAAAATTGACCATTATAAATATAATTTATATTTAATTAAAGTGTTGTGGAACTTATCAAATTTAGATTACAATCATACTAGAAATGTGGATAAAGAAAACTATAAACAAGGAGAAACTTATCATATTTTTTCTTAGAATTATGTAAGATGTCTACAACTAGCCAAGGAAACATAAGATTACATATATATGCTTCAATTAGCTACCTCTCTACAACTTTAAAATGCACATCCCAAATGGTGAATAGATATGTAGCTATTGAAACCCTATAATACCCTCTACAACCTATGTTCTATGGAAATAAGAATGACAAAAACTTTGATTGTGGAATGAACTGTTATTTATAGTTCACATGTGACTGTCATTTACCATAGGAGCTTTGGGTGGAAGTTAAAATCATGGATCTATCTTGTAGGATTTTCCCAAGACCATGGATGTCACATGTGGGAGTTATCTAGATTCATGGGACCTCAAAACTCAATGGAAGAGATTAAGTGCAAGTTGAAGAGGGTGATTGGAACCTCAATGATCATATTTGTGGTAGCATGTCCACCTATGTTGTATGCAATTAGATATCCATGATAAATGATGGCATTAGGTTTTAATAGATGTATTTTAGGAAAGAAATGAGGAATTGGTGGTTTTAGGGTCAAATTTGGTATCAATGGAGTGATAGGAAAGCATTGAATGTATGTGAAATAGGATTTCAAGGTTTCTATGTCAAAGCTAGCCACATGATAATTTTTAGGTGGGACTTAAAAAAAGATTGAGTATTTAGGTATCTAGCAAGAGTCCAACTCGCAAAGGGACTTGAGGAATTCGAAAGGATTAACCAATTCAAGTGAACTCAGAGTAGGGAGGGCAATGAAATTTTGAACATAATAGAAGGGTTGGGTTCTAGGGATTAGGAGGAACTTGGGAGAAGGAAGTCAAGAAAAGGAGAAGGCCAAGGGTTAGGTAGAGAACATGGATGGAGACCAAAAGGATTAGAGGAAGGATTAGGCTATGGTCCCAGGGAGGAAATAGGGACTGACAAGAGAACATAGACCAAGAATGGAACCTCATGGGAGTAAGAAATACATAGCCATGGGGAGTGGAGGAAAAGAGGGGTCACTTCAACTAAGAGGAAGAGGATTGTAGGGTTTAGGGACTAGGGAAAACCATGTATTGAGGACATGGTGCCAAGATTTGGAGTCCTCAAGTAAAGTTTTAGGTTCCAAGGGGAAGTGCATAAAAATAGGATTGGAGGTTTCATGGTTCTTTGAGAGTTTCAAAATTTCATGAGTGGAGTGCATGTGAGAACTAAGACTAGAGGGATGGGAAAGGAAAGAGCAAGGACTAGGATATAAGGAGGAATTGGCATCAAGGATATGGTGTCAAATTATAAAGTTCTCTTCAAGCTTCAAGCTTTGGGAGACAACTAAGAAACTACATAGGAGGTGACATCTATGGCTCGTATCAAATGGACTTGGCACCAAGGAATCAAGTGCTAAGTTTTGATGTTCATCCAAGGAGCTAAGGCTTGATGAGGAAGGTAGAAAGAGAGTAGGGAAATGCAAATGGGTGGGGATCAATGTTCTAAGGGAACCTAGAACCCTTGGACTTGGTCCTTAGATTCAAAGTTTTCCTACAAGCCTATAGCCTATGGAAGGAAAATCAAAGACCATAAGCACATAAACACACCCAAGACCCATATGAACAATTGAAAAAAATTAAAGGAGGACCCATTTAGGTTTTTTCTAATTAAATATTAATGGTAGATAACTAGGTGGGTGCACAAAAGGATTTAAAATTAGCTAATTATTCAATTTATGAGTCCCACAAATTTGAGCATCAATAGTGGCTCTAGTTGGGGGTCACATGTGCCTCTTGTATGCATAGTGACAATCTATATATCTCTAAGAGTAAAAAAAAATAGGGGACCAAAAGGAGATGGGGTAAAAATGCTTATTCATGTTTAAACAAGGATCATGATTGCACAACTACACATACAACACAATGTTTAAAAGATGAGACACAACATGAAATAAAAGATAATATGTAAAGGGTGAAACCAACCCTTACAAAAGCACTACTAATCAAAAGTATCATGGATCAACAACCACACCAGTTCTTTATCCAGTCGCTTGAGGTACTATGCACAATCATGATACCCCTTAGAATATTTATATGGCCATGTCATGGGCCATATTATTCTCCACCCAAAAAAATTGAGTGAAAACACATCTTGACTATTCCCTATCATCAACACATACCTCCAAAGCTACAAATTAGGTGCTCATTGTTAACTATCATTCTATCTAGGGGATAGCACATGTTATCCAAGAAAAATATTATATATCTACCTCTTGGATCATTCTTCAGGTAAGAAATGGTGGATGCATGTTTTAAATATATGACTCACTAAATTTTATTGCATCTAGATTTACACAACATTATGTAGTAGAATGACACAAGATGCACTGAGCTAATTGGTGCATCAATGTATTCTTAATAAATTATCTCAAATGAGATCCTACCCATATCTTCTTCAAATATTATCTTATCATCCATGGTGCAAATATCTACTTTAAATCATGTGATGACCTATTGATCAATGAAATGGGTTGTTCATGCTCATAATCATTCATTTGGAGCATAACAATAGTAGCTTATGATGTGGTAGAGAGGAAAAATGAGAATGTTTAGAAAAAAAAAAACTTACCAAAGTTGGTATACCTTGAATAATTTCCTTGGTTTGCAAATACACATCAACCAACTCCTTCCTCCAAGTGATTGATTCTTCATTTTCCTCTTCAAAAGGAATACAGAAAAAGAGGAAACTAATAATGGTCTATTCATCATCATGACTTTCGAAGAGAAAATTTGAACTAACATTAATAGATGAAGTTTTCTAATATTGCAATTGTCCACCTCAATGTGTAGGTATTCCTCTTTAGTCTATATGGTGACCTTTCACAAGATATGTTCATTTGATCATATGGGAATATCAAGTCATTTGTATCAAATATGCAAGGAATGCCTTGACTGCAAGAAGGAATATTTGTTTCCTCCAACTCATTTCCTACACATAGCACTCTAGTGGAAAGGGTTGAAAAAATTGTGCCTCATCAATTGAATTTTCTCCCTCATGTGCTTCATGTTCATGATTCGCTAGCACCTCTTTTATTTTTAATACTTATTGTTGCACCAAAACCTTATTTTTCTCTATCACCTTCTATGTAATATTATTGTCCATAATCTTATCCTCTACTCATTGTAAGTTCTCACTACTACACATCAAAATTATACTTAATCTAGCAACACTATCACATTTTTGTGCATGCACATGTCCATCCTCTAGCTATTATTCTTTTTTGTGCCTACCTAACTACCACATCTATAAGGGATACCTTATCTTCACATTGAGGTTTAGACTATTGGTATATCTTGATGAGTTCTCTTTAATTTTTTTTGTGAGTAACTTATATTGATATGGTTCAACAATATATTCATCTTGAAACTCCAATTCTACTATATCATACTCACTACATTCATCTTCTCCTTTAATAGAGTTATATCCCAATGCATCATGTTGATCATGTTCTCATCTTCATAGTGCTAAAAAAAATATGTAAGGAATATTTTCCTCTTTGATCACTTAGTAAAAATTTGAATTCCTAGGAGTAGTAAGTTGAGCTCTTTAAAATTATAGCTCTACAAGAAGCCATTGTTCTCTCTCAAGATGATATAACACCTCTTCTTCATGTTTAACTTCTTCTCTATGTGAAAAAATGGGAGAAATAGGATAACAAACAATAACATGTATTTCCACATCTTGAGGTCTCATGCTAAAATTTTATGCATTGAAATATCTACCTCAATATATGCTCTACCAAAAATCATAACATTTTTTTTCTATTTGAGTCTCTTGTAGTTCATGTTTTTCTATAATTTATTGTTCCTCTTTTTTGATGTGGTCTAGCAATTATTTTTGTTTAATATCAGATTTATATGACATACTATGAGAATTAGGACATGGGTGAGGGAATGTGCATCATAATATTCATCCCAATATTTGCTACCAATAGTCATATTATCTATTGATATCTGAGTGTCCTTATCACTATGATCTTCATAATCATCATAATAAAAAAATTCATTTTTCTCATTAGGAGAACATAGATACATTTTAATGTTTCTCTTTGAGTTTCCAATAGTTCAAAGTGTGCCAATTCTTTTTTTGAATTTCATCTTCACATGAAATGTTGGGAAAAGAGGTATATTTGTCATCAATTTCCTAATATCTTCTAATTTGTTGATTTTGGGTTTAATAAAAAAATATATCTAGGTAAGTGCAAAAAATTTCTTCCACTTTTAGGGGAATTTTCAAGCTTGAAAAAAGTCTTGGCAAAAATAGTTACCCATTTCATAAAATGGGTACCCGCTTTTTGTTTTAAAATGGGTACCCATTTTAAAACAAGTATCCATTTGTAGATATATTATATTCCTGCTCTTTTTTGGAATGGGTTTGTGTTTTATAGTGGGTACACATTTCATAAAATTTGGAATTAGAAACCAATGGCTTTTCTTTTTCTTTTAGGCTTAGAAACCCACTCGTTGACCTTGGACCTACAAGTACAATGTCATGAAAACATCAAGAGAAAAAATGACTTTGGCAATATGGCTAACGACTTCTTTTTCAGAATTTTTTGATGAAAATAAAATTATTATAGATGACAATCTCTAGTTTTTAAATATGTATTGTTTTATGATTGATTTTTTTTTCTTTAATAATTAATTTATGAGGAAACTAGTCCATAAAATTCAAATTTCAGACGTTTGTATTTTTTCAATTACTTTTAATATTTTAAGTTTCTTTTTAAAAAAATATGTCATCAATCTACATACAATTCTTTACACAATGAAACAAAATTAAAAAATAATTAGTTTAGCTCAAATTTTTTAATTGATTTTTGAGGAAACTATTCCATAAACTTGGAAGAGGCACGATTTTGTCCCAACAACTAAAAATTTAAAGTGCTAAGAAAGAACATGTTTCACTATCATTTTACTACACCTTTACATTGGCATAAGTGGATAGGCTACCAACTTATCCAACATCGTAGCTATAAAATTTGACCTAAAAAGGTCTTTAAGATGTTTCTAATTACCTATAACTTGGAAATGGATAAACCATTCCTAGCAATGACTAAACCATTTTGGAAAAAAGATACATTATCCTTGGTAATGGTGTCAACTATTGGCATAAGTTGACAACTAAGAAAACTCACCAATAAAATAGATGGCTATAAATTTCTAGCAAAAATAATAGAATTTTTTAGTGAATATATTATCACACTATTCAAAGTGAATTTTAGGTAAACATTTCCTCAAGAATGGCACCATTTGTCAATTCCCAAAATTGTAGGCCAAAAATCATCGAACATCTATTACCTTCAAGGCTAGGGATTTTTCATCAAGTAGCTTAAATATGAGTCCATCAATAGATTATGTAGGGTTATATGCAAAAAAAATGAGTGGATAATCTCTCCTACACTTCATGCTTAGCTATCTAACCTAGGAGGGTGCTCCTAGAGGTAATATTTAATAAGATTTAACTACAACTAAAGATATTGCATGATAAACAAAATATAATAGTATCCAAATGTATTCTTTTGCCCCAAATTCCTTCACTAGATAAAAGAATAACCTATTAATATGACCAAGATAAAAAATACTAAGGATCACTAAAGATATTTCCCGAGATATAACACTAAATCATGAAATCCATAGAAACCTACTTCTTACTCCTATATTATTGGTGAATTATTTATTCATTTTAAGCATATATGGAGAATTTCATTTTTAATACCAATGCCTTACGTGGGTTACAAAATTGTATTCAACCATATGAAAAGCACATGAGAAATAACATCAAAGGTATGATATGAAGCAATAAAGTCTACCCGTGTTGTAAAAATTCATATATAATAAGTAAATGGCCATTACAAAGATAATTTGTAGTAAGTTAAAGTAATACAACATTTATTAGATTCATATTATAGTCACACCAAAAAATGTGGAGAGGGGAAACTACAAACAAGGAGCAATTTGTTACACCTCTTTGCTCAATTATCCAAAATACCTACAATTAGCTAAGACACAATTTATTACATATATTTGTTTCAATCAACTACTTGTTTGTAACTTTTGGAATGCAAGTTAGCCATATGAAAATAAGAATAAACAACCATTTTAATTTGGAATGAACTTGTATATCTCACATGTCCATGGCATATAGTGGCTTGCAAGAGGTTTAAACTTGGAAGAGGAAATTGTGAATTTGGTGTGTAGGATTTATCAATTATATGGGTGTCACATGTGGGAGCCATCTAGATTTGTGTGACCTCAATAATCAATGGTAGAGATCAAAGATAGATTTAAGAGGGTGGCATGAACGTTCATGATCATATTTATGATGGAATGGTTTCCTATATTGTATGCAATTAAATCTCCATGAGAAATCATGCCATTAAGTTTGAATAGATGTATTTTGGGTAGGAAGGAAGGAATTGGAGGTTGTAGGGTCAAATAAAATACCAATGGGGTGGTGGGCGAGCCATAAATGTAGGTGAAATATGGTTTTGATGGCTTTTGGTTCAGGTTTAGATACTTAACATATTTTTAGGTCCAAAAGGGACCTTCAAATGAAAACTTGAGTATTTAGGTGCTTGGTAGGAGTCTAGGTCAAGGAGGTACCCAAGGAATTATAAAGGATGAAGGAATCCAAGAGTCAAGGGTGGGGATGGGAATGTAACTTGGAACACAATAGAAAGATTAGATGCTAGGGGTTAGGAGAAATTTGGCACTAGAAATTTGAGAAAAAGGGAAGGTTAGAGATCAAGTACAAAACATGGATCAATACCAAAAGGATCAAAGAAATTATTGATTCAAAAGTTTGAGGAAACAAATACTAGAAATATATGGGATGAGTCCCAAGTGCAAGAAGGGATCACATATCAAGAATGAGAGTCTCATGGGGAGAAAGAGACATGAAGTCATAGGGAGTAGAAGAAAAGAAGGATTGAGGACTAGGAGGAAGAATACAGTGAGGTTAAGGAACTAGGGTATATGTAGAATTGGTGACATGGTGCTGGGATTAGGGGTCTTCTTAGAGTTTCAATCTCTAGGGGTGAGACACGATGGATTTTGGGGGGGCAAGAATTAAGGGATGGAAAAGAGGATGGGTGAAGATTTGGGCATGAAGAGGATTAGGAACTATAATGGTGCCAAATTATGACTTCCTCCTAGAGGTTTTTGCTTCAAGGGGACAAAGAGGAAATGATAGAAAAGATAGGGAATGGGAGCATTAGATAGACTTGGCACCCAGGGATTGGTTACCAAGGTCTAGTGTCCATTTTCAATCCCAAGGCCTAATGGGGATGCGAGAAGGAGAGTGGGGAAATTTAAAAGAGTGGGGTTGATGGTTTTTAGGGAACTTGGGACCTAAGAGTTGGTTCTTATATCCCAATTCTATCCACAATTCAATAGCCCAAGGAAGGACAAGGGGAGACTAGAAACACAAAAACACACTCATGACCTAGACTAAACAATTAGCAACCATGAAAGGGGGAACCACATAGTATTTATTTGATTAGTTATTAATGGTTATTGACTAGGGAAGGTGCACAAAAGGAGACAAAACTTAGTCAAATATACATTTTAGGAGGCTTGTAGATCTAGGCACCAATACTATTCTCTCATTATAATTGTCATGAACATAATTCATTATATTATTTTAATCTAAACGTATGTTTATTTTATGGTACAAAAAAATATACTTCTTCCCACTATTTCTAAAAGGAGGTGTTGATACTTGTGCTACATGTTGATAACTCTTACTTTTAATTCCTTTTGGGAATGCTTTTATTACTACAGATGTTCAAATTTAACACCTCTATCAAAGATCGTACTAGATGTTTTGGTTGATTATTTTTATTATTACATAGTTTATATTATTTGGGAGGATATTTCCTTCTGATCAAATTTGGCACTATATGGGGGATTCTTCAGTGACCAATTCTACTAGATTTTAAATGTTCCTAATCTAGAGTCAATTTCAATTAGAGGATGTTGTACTTGGTGTGATTTCAAATATCAGTGTCTTTTGTTGCTCAATTTGTGTGATCTATTTTTCTAGTGCATTTGGTCTCTTAAGTTAAGGAATTGAATGAGTGGCTTAACTTAAAAAATTATTAAGTTGAAATATTAAAAGGGTAAGTTAGTGGATAATTGTGATAGAAACCTAAATGGGCATCATTGAGTTGATGCATTTTGGATGAGTAATTTAGATACATATGTTTTGGTATTTCCATACAAGGGGTCCATATAGTGTTATCTTAATCTACTCTTTCTTCATCAATAATATATTTTAAGCATGATCCTATATCATAAATCATGGGGAATGTTGTGTGTATGCCATATTTGAGTGGAGACTTTTGTGGCACAATGACATGTGATGTTGTTGAGAGGAATTGTGTTGTGGTTTTACTCAAATACTTCTATTGTGATGGAAATTCCTATGGATACTTCTATTTCTATACAAATTCAAATTTAAAATTTCTTATGTTGCACTAATTGTAAATCTAGATTGATTGTGTGAGTTCTTGAGGTGCACAATTATGAGTGATATGTTACACATGGCAATTAGTTGGTTAATTAATTGGTAATTTTAAGAGTTAGATTTTTTGTTGTAACTTCTTATATATTGGGTCCTTCATATAGATAATTGGCTAGACATTGTATATGTCTTGGTTGATGCACTTCTTATTAGTGTATTTCTAATACCAATTTTGAGACATGTTACAATATTTTAAATATTATAGTTGGTTCTCAGATATTTATTTGGTTCTAGATAGTTTCAAAAAATGCACATGTTCCTCTTCACTATGTACCTATTTAATTTGGGTGCAACCATACTTTTACCTAATGAGTGATTAATCTTTCCTTGAGAAGCATTGATCAAATTTGATCATTTAAATGTGAACATGATGACATAAAAATCTAGTCTTTTAAGGATGATGATCATAAATGTATTACTAAAAATTATTAAATATCTAGAGAGGAAATACCACACCCCTTAATCTTCAACTTTGATGTGTTTTTATCTTTCAATATATAGAAGCCTCTATTTTTAGTGATTTCTTAGTGATGATTATGATAATAATGCCATTTCATTTAGAATTTTATCTAATTAAATTATTTTTTACCATTAGTGTTCTCTTATACATCTTGTATCTTTGTTTTGTGTAGCTACACTTAACAAAACTAGGCAAGGTAGATATCATGGAGAGGAAGGAATATAGTTTTATTGGTGATAACCCTTACTAGATGACATGTTATAGTACAAATATTGAAGAACATAGAAACTACTCTAGAATCTATACTACCCTATCTGACTTGTTAAGGGAAAAGAGATACGAGGATAAGAATTCAAAAAAAGATAGTATTAGAGAAATAAATAAAAAGGATGAAAAGGAGCATCGAATAAGGTTGGATTGTTAATTTTATCTATAACACACAACCAACTCTCCACATTAAACATATATATGTCTATGACAAGGCTACCTCAACTTATGCTACATAAATCCATGTGTTATTGAATAATATTAAGTGACATATATGACTAGTGAGAATTTATTTCATATAAATAATCTTCTTCAACTTGGAGACATAGGTAGACAAACACACACACACACATTCACAATATAAAATTGGGAGGCAATATCTAAGACAAGTATTAAAGAACACAAAATGCTAAAATACATTAACATTACTACAAGATAACAAACCATGATCAATAAAATCTTTAATATAAAAATCCAAAATTTGATTCAATATTAGAAAGCCAAAAGATGTTTACAATAATTTGTTTCCCTTGTTTACACAATTGTAGGAAGCCTTGTGTAAATTCAACTAAAGAAACTTGAAAATATTTTATAAAATAATGGATAATGATGGAGAGGGAACATATGTCAAAGGAGCCTCAATAGCTATCAAGGATGATCTTCAATTGATACTAGATCCAAATGTGAGAGACAAAACAAAGTAGTTAGAAATATTAGCCACAAGTAGTTAGAAGTATAATGGATTCCTTTTCATGCATGTGCCACCTATTGCTTCTAAGAGAAGATGACTTGTGTCATCTAGTGAAGAATTAACCTTAGATAGTCATAATAAATATTAGGTGGTTGCTCACAATCAATGTTCATTATAGATGGTAGGGTGAATTCTAGAAATGGTATGGAATACACCAAATCAAATCAATATCAATTAATTGAAATGGTCAAAAATATCTAGTAGAAGTGGGAAGAAGATGGTAGAAGTGAGAATATTTTCAAAGAGATGGGGGGTATGTACAGGATCATGATGGGCTGAAAAGTGGCAATATTATGGGTATTTGTAGGGTATGTGGCTGACAACTTTTTTTTTACCCAAAATTGATGAAACAAAAAGGGTTTTTAGAGGAGATTCTTAGCTTTCCACCAATATAAATTATTCTTTAATTTGAATTTAATAAATAATTATTATTCATTTTCTATTAGAATTATGACTAAAGACCTAATCGATAGATTGATTGAAAAACATCTATAACTTTCAAATGGTATCATATTTTTTGAATCCAAAACATGCATCACATTCTATGCTTCACATAATATAGGATTAAAAAAATAAAAATAAAATTTCATGAAGTTTTGACCAAGTTAAGGTGGTCAGACATATGAGTTTTTATATTTTTTAAAAGTTGTAATAAAAAATTCATAATTAATTATTTACTTGGAAAAAAATTACAAAAAAATATGCATCACATCCAAACATGAGTCCTCTACTTATATATAAAATCTCATAAAAAAATATTATCATCTTATTATGGTTAGGGTGGTTAAATAGACACCTTATTTTTTAACTGAAATTTAAGTACTACTATATTGAAATTTCAAATTTTCACCAAATAGATTTTATTTATTTTAAATAAACCTACTAGTTTAGAAACTACATTCAATTTTTTACAGATTCTATTCTTACATATTTTTGAGATAATATAGATAACTTATTCATTTTTTTATGTCAAGTTGTCTAACACTGATTTTTTTGAATTTTTTGCCACTTAAGGGCCTATTTTTTCCATGATGATCCTGCACATACCCTGGGTCTAGCCTAATTTGACAAAGAAAAGGACCAAGAAATCCAAATTATCAAATGTCACCTTAGAATGAACAAATAGTGCACTCCAAAATATTCTAGAATGAAAAGAACTTAAAAAATTCTTAAAACTATTAAGAGTAGTCTAAAGTATGCCCCCAACTAATATCATATAAGAGGGGATGATGCAAAGGTAGCATCATCATCATATTATTTTAGACTTGAACAATGGCTAGCATGTCTAGGAAGATGCCAACATGGTTATAGCCATCACACCCTTATAAAAATGAAAAGAGGGTGAGAAAAGAGGCAAGTCCCATGTGAATAGGATGTTCAAAGGAAGAGGAATTATATGGAGCTAATGAATATGAAAAGAAGATCTTTAGAGAGGCTAATAACATGGAAAAAATAGGGGAAGGGGATAAAAATTTCATTGAAAAACTAAAAGCTAAGGAAAAGCTTCCCATATCATCATGACATCCACAACTAACCACTAAGTCACATGAAGATCACAAGGAATGATCTAGGGCTTAGAGAAAAGGAACCCAAAAAATCTAAGAGAGATCTAGAGCTCAAATGAATCTATTTAAAATAACCCAACATATCCATACATATTATCAATGATAACCCATAGGGAGTGTGTTTAGGAAATAATATAAGTCTCACAGAGAAATATGATAAGAGAAACACACACATATACACATTATTTTACTATTTGATGTAAGTATTATAATATGAAATGGATGAATTATTGTTTACCTTATTTGATTGTGTTTTCCTTATTTGATGTGTGAATCCATAGCCATATAGTTGAAAGGTTTTTTAAAAGTTAGGGAGTAAATAACTCTTTTAATATTCAAGGAATTAAGAAGGGGGGTTAATCTAATGCATAATTTTGGATATTAGATAGATAATTATAGACTCCTTGGCTTTATTGTTGGTAATTATTTTAAGTCAAATCTCTTAGATCTCTAGTGATTCAAAAGATTTTGTTGTTTATGTTATTTTTTGTTAATAGATAGGTGGTTCAAGTGGTTACATATGGGAATGAGTATCTTAATAAAATTTATTCTATTTATTTATTTTAAATTATTTAACATAGTTAGAAAAATCATTATAATCTACCCCCCGCAACTGCCAAGTGGGTGGTTTCGATTTTGGTGTCATCGTGGAAATGTGGCCCATGACATAGGCTTGGTTGGTGCAATGAAGCAGGGTGGCGGCGGAAGGAATTAAAGAAATTAAATGAAGGAAGGTGGTGGTGGGAGTTTACAAGATTTCTATTCGGTTGCATTTATGGGATGTCTTGTTGAAGGATGGGGTGGAGTGGGATTTTGAAGTTGATGGGATGCTTGCTCAGGTAATGATGTTATATTGCCTTCATACTCTCGATGTTCCTCATTATCACCATCCATAATGATGGAGACCCGAGCTTGCTTGCCTTCTGCTAGAAAGCTATGGGCTTTCTATGGGAGAATCTGGCATGGGAAACTGAAATCAATTTTCAAGGACTGAGATGACTTGGTCTTGGGGGCGGTGGAATTGCTTTTGGGTGAGGAGTTTATGAACTCGACGAAGCGTTGGTGGACAAATGCAGATATTGCCGCACGATTTCTTGCTGTGCTTTTGGACCTGGAGGTGCTGAAAGCCATGGTGTTGCTTATGGAAAGAAATTTGGTTTGGGATAGCTTGCTGGAGGGAGCTATGGTGTGGTGATCATCACCGAGCTAGGTGTAGGGATACCTCAGCCTTGAGACTTGTAGCGAGCTCTTCTTCCTAGCGTGAGGGTAAATGTAACGCCCCACCGTGTGAACCCAAAGGACAACAACACAATAATTACTGCACAATTTTTTTTTTTTAAACGTATGGCAAACATACATGTAAATGCATTAAGTCATGACATGAATTTCATTTAAGTAGATTCATTAACACATACATCCCTTGGGGTACACGAGGAATCATTACGAAACTTAGATCCGCACAACGATAATAAAGAATAAAAGCCAAGATATAATCCATAACAAAATAATCATTAACAAATACAACACATACATGATAAAGCATTGATAAGAAACCAACAGATTACATAAATACAACATATGCATGATTAACTTAACACATTGAATAACAACTGCCAATAGCCACATAAGATTTAACGTTACATTATAATACAATGATCAAGATGTACAATGATACAAAAGTGGTCCCAATCATAAATGGAAACCTTACATGAGATAACATGATACAAATGAATAAAAAATATCACAACTGGCTCCAAGACAAATACAACTCTGGAGTCGCTGCATCCGCACCAATCCGCACCTCTTGATCCTCGACTGGGGACCCAATGGGGTGCTTAGCACGTTCCACCCGACCATGTGATTCCAAAGACCCACCCCCCGTGCTAGGAGCTGACAAGAAAGAGACCTCAACCAAGAACATCCAAACAGGGAACCACAAGACTCCACAACATTCAAAAGTATCATAAAACTTAAAGATTATAATGACATAATCAACAACATCCAAGAGACAACATAATAACTTAAAGTCATAAATCTCATCACACTAAACAAAGCGGTAATCAGTAAATAAGTAACCAAAGGAAGATCATGAAACACTTTCAAATCAAACTAATTTAATAAACATAATACAATTCCAAATTTCACTAAACAATACAATAACATCATAACACAGTACCATAAGAGTACAAGGTCATAAATATCAATGAGAACATACAAGACCACAAAGTACATCAAAGATATATTAAGGCAATAATCAATATAAATCCATATATCAACAATCTAAATCAACTCCCATTACCTACTTCTAGAGGAACACAATAAAGTAAAACACATGGGCAACTAGGGGAGAGTGTCATCGCATAGCCTACATGGGTTCTCCTGGCCCTTCCTCCAAACTAAGGCGCCGACCCCCATCTATGGATCTCCTAGCCCTTCCTCCTACTTGAGGCACCGGCACCATAGGGTAGCTCATGCGGAGCCGATAACCTCTCATGAGGACGAGGTTACGACCTTGCCAACCACAGCCTTCTCAGCCTTCCATTAGTCTGCGGAAGCACTAATGAAGATGAGGCATCCATTTTTTTAAAAAAAAATTTGTAATGATATTACTACCCAACCCTCCTAAGTTAATTATTAGGTTATCACTTGTTTACTAACTCACTCGTGGGTTCTCCTGAGCCCTTCCCCTTAAACGGGGCGCCGGCCCCCACTAGGAGCCACTCTCCCTAGAGACCCAACAACATAAAAACAAGGGTTGTACCATCATAATCTAAACAAAGAATCACAACATAAAAGCATGCGAGGCATTACCCATCTCGCTAACAAGTACAAAATCAGAGTCTCAACAATTCTCGTACAACCCTTTTCAAAATTCTGATACCAAAACACTTGCCACTTCAAAGGCATATAAAAAGAGAGAACATCAAAAGTCAATCATCTCAATCCTCTGGAAGCCAAAAAGAATGAAAACCCACAAACAAGGGGTAAAGTGAAGCAACATGATTATTTCTCCAATAATTCCCACACAAGGGTAAAATTTCATCAAATAAGGGAGTAAATCAGAAAAGCCATAAAAAGAGAAGATTCATCAAGACCCATCCACAAATCAACAATGGTGTCCTCAAATAGGAAAACGCAAAAGAAAATCAACTTTTAATTCCACGAAATCACTTAACAAAACCTAAAGCCACCAACTAGGTATTCTACAGGAGAACTCAATTTTCTCCTCACAAGAATCCCTTAGGTTGGTACGTAAATATCAGAAAACATGGCAACAACAACAATTATCTATTCACATTATCAATCAGAACAAAATCAATCTCCTCAACAAACAGGCCAATTATAATCTCAAGTTCTAAATAACTATCCATATAAGAACCTCATTGATTAGACACCCGAATTGTCATAAAGTGATCCACTAGCTAACAAACCAAATGAAATAATTAAGAATGTGAACCCAATTCAAGGAATAATTTTATTTCGTTGAATGAAATCGAATAGAATTTAATTATAATACTTAACCATGGCCAAGGATACACAATTCCATAAAAGTTCAGTACAAACACCCATGATACTCAACAATTTCTTAATTAGAATATATAATTAAGAGAATCATTGTTCCTAGTAAATTTCTATAAGATGCGAGGAGTTAGATATTAAGATAATATTTATTTAATTCTTAAACTAAAAGAAATATAAAGGAATTAAAAGATGTCACCAAATTAATACTATAAAATTAGAACACCAAATAAGAGATCATATAAGAAGAAGTAAATATGTACTTCATATTTTAATTTCCACTATATTAAAAGAAATCCCAAGTTAATATTTTCAACCTACCTTTCCATTTAAATTAGATACAATAATCAATAATATTCCTTATCATTAATCTCATATTTAAATTAAAAGATTATTTCTCTCGAATAATAATATTTGAGACAATCTTAATACAATTTCCTAGTTATTTAGCTTACACACTAATCTTACCATTCCACTCTAAAGGTTATAAAATAACAATATTCACCTACAAATTAACAAAGAATAAACCATACTAATTGTGGTAATAATAATATCCTAAATTTCTTATTCTTCTTAGACAAATTCGCTAATCATTTAATAATGGAATTAACCTTCATTCAATTTTCAATGTCAAGGAACCTTAACTTTGTTTATCTTTATTTAAGTAACAATTTTCAACCTAAATATAGTCTTAATTACCTTATTAGTCCCATACATTCATAAGTATATACATTAACAATATTAACTTCAAAACTGCGTCCCTATTCCTTAAATTCACTCATCTTCAAAACTAGCCATAGACACAAATAATTCTTATACATCTTATCCCTACCCTTAATATATACATGTATTTTAACATTTACAGAATATTAGAGCACAACAAAAAGACAATCACATTAACTGGCATTTAACTCAGCATACAAATTACAGCCACAAATTCGACAAAACATCTAGTGAAACTAATTTTACTTCTAAGTCATTAATGGTAATCAAATTAGAATTCTCATTGTACAAACATAAACAAAAGAATTATCTAACTTCCTTATTTATAAAATCTATATTCTTAAATAACTAATTATTCACCAATATGTACAAACATCCATATATATTTGATTACGTGAATATATATTCATCTAATAGAGCATCCTTAATTAGGTTGACCGCTAAATGATAGAATTAATGTACAACTTTTTCCTCTTTTGAATTTAATACATTCCAGTTTGGTGGCGAGTTCCAGAGACGCACTCAAGTTTGAAATCTGGAAAATAAACTCTACCTATTCTCTCTGTCATGTTAGATCCTTGAATAATATTTTACTTTCAAGTGCTGCAACTGTGATGGATTTCCAGTGGTATTAGCGGGGTGATTTAAATCTTTAACCTCCTATTAAGCTCAAGTGCAGCAGCTGCGTTAGATTGACAAAGGAATCAGAGGGGTTATTTAAACCTTTTAAATTTTCTATTAAGTTCAAGTGCTTCAGCTATGACAGGTTGCCAATGAATCGGGGAGCCTATTTAAATCTATACAATCTACCAAGTTCAAGTATTGCGGCTGTGACAGGTTGCCAAGGTATCCGGGAGATTATATAAATTTAGATTACCAGACTATGTGAAGGAGCTCATCTAAACACTGTATCCAATAACATCAATTTCTCTCAGCTTCGACTGAATGGAGGTAACTGGCAAAGGCTTGAAACATTGCGCAGACCAAGAGAATTAAATAATCTGCTCATTGGTCCTCAATTTCTTCACTTAAACAATCTTCTCAATGACGGCATCAGAGAAGACACACGAACCAAGCTTCCTCCAAGTTTGAGATGGTTACGATTGCAAAAACGTGAGAAGCCATTATGTTCAAGCGCCAAAGCTGAGACAGGGAGACTGGATATTCTTTCAATGTTCAATCGGGTCAGCAAAAAGGTTCAAAAATAACAGCATCAATTTCTAACATGCTAACCAGGCAGTGGCTGATAGAGGTAAGAGGTTTGCACCTCATTTCAATAATTTTAGTTTCCAACTTCGTAACTATCGAAATCCCCAAGCATAACAAAATCGTCATACCAAAAGGATCTGAGACTAAGGCAGGGGAATAAAACTCTATGGCTGAAGCAATAATGATTTATTTTTATTCCTATTAACACACGATTTCAGAACATACAAATGGGTTAAGAGAAGTCTTGTAACATATAAATCAAACCCAAATCTAGAGATTGAAAACGGCCTAACGGAGAATCCATCACATGCCATGCAATAATACCAAGGTTTACACAACACTACTGGATATGGGCCTAATTCACACCCATATTAAATTTTGTTATAAGGATTAGTTCTCCATAATACATTACTGATTTGCAATAAAAGATTAATAACGAGAATATACTTAAGGTAGAGATTGGCAACAGTTTGCGCATACCGTACATAAAACGAATGCATCAAATAAAGGAATTTGCTTGGCTGGAGAAGGTGGTCGAAGCTCCCTAGTGCAGCTCCTACGCGAACCACCAATTTGCCTTCAGAAAGAAGGGATCCTTTTTCCCGATAGTTCCCAGCATAAATGTGGGTTCCCCCCAACACAAAAGCTTTTCTTCTTCCTCCTCTCATCATCCCCTCATGCTAATGCTATCCGATATCCACTTAAAAAGACAAGTCCTTATTTTCGCCAATTTGTTTCAGGCCCGAAAGAGGCGTAGTTCCCTTTCCAAAGCTGAATATAGCTATTATTTATTTAGTCAGCAATAAACTATTCACCTTCCCTTTTCCAATTGCTTTCCTTGTATTAAAACACTTCAACTTCCTATCTATTTAAATTCCTTATTATAATAATGATCTTTGAACAACTAATGAATTATTAATTATTATCGAATATGATAAAAGAATACTTTTACAAAACAATTAGTTTATTTATTTATTAATAACTCTTTACTTATTATTTTATAAAACTAATTTATTTAATTTTCATCTTAATTTCTAGTTTTATTTATTCAATGTTATTTTAATTAATTGAGTACAAATTCCATCAAATATTATGTTAACACTAATCACACACAAAACAATAATAACACAATTAAACACTTACAAAATCAGGAAAGGTCACAACGGAGGGCACTACAGTAAAACAATATCCTTTCATCTTGGACATTAAAGGTGAGGCTTTGTGAAGGCATCGCGAGTAGGCGCATTGCAATATGATTTTCTTAAAGCACCATTTGTTTCTGGAGCCGTCTAGAGGGGTGTATTGGCATCATCTCTTCAGGGATTTCTTGATTGCCAACAGTGTGATAATGGTGTCCAGAGTAATTGGTTTTCTTGGCTTATGGTGTTGTGTTTCGATGCTTAGTCTTTTTGTTGATTGTAAGGGTTTCTCCAATTGCTTGTGTTGCTATATATGTATGGGGTGTCTGGTAAATGTAGTTTGGTCTTGGTTCATTTGGCATGGTAGCTATGTCTGGTCTTGGTAGTTTGTGGGGTGGTTCTAGGGATGGTTCTAGAGTTTTTTGACAGCATAATGAATTGTAATATAATATCTTTTTCGCTATCAATATAATCATATTTACAAATAAAAAAAATCATTATAATCTACATTTATCTATACCAATGCTTCTTATATCAATCTAAGTTTGTTTATAATCATTTTAGAAAGAGACACACAAATGCTTCCTATACCAATCTAATAATGAGAGCATTATGAAAATTATTTAATTTTCATAACTACAAAAGTAGAAACACATATGAACATAAAAAAATAATATACAAACATGTATAAGTGTATGTGGGAAAAAATATTTTTGAATAAAACCCCACACTTCAAAGGAACCCAATGTATTATTCAGTAAATTAAATGGTAAATACAATACAGTTGCAAAGAAATTCTTTATAGGGGTATCACTAACATTTAAATCTATAGTAATTATGGTAACATAACAATACCTAAAAATCAACCATACAAACTATAACTTTGAGCATTCAACCTATCATAGTTTAAAATTGGCTAGGGACAAGGGGGTTTCTAATATTTGGTTGGAAGGGGACTTGTTGAACATTATAAACTACCTCAAGAAGCTCTCTCCTCCTTCTCGGTCCATTGAAAGACTAATCGTTGATACTATTGTGTTGTTGAATAACTTTGATGAAGTTTACATTTCCCATGCTTTCTGTGAGGCTAATGGTGTTGTAGAATTCTTGGCCAACCATGGTTTTTCAATGGCTAGGTTGTGGGAGACTAATGAAAACCTACAAGTGGAGCTTATCTCTTTGCTTAATGATGATAGTCGCTAATTATTTGAATGGGGCTGAATTTTTTGCTAAACGTAAGGGGTGGATGTGTAATGATTACCCTTTGATGTCGATTAGACATTTGATGGCCATAGCCCTTATTGGAAATTGTGGGAGGATGTGGTGTGTTCTCAAAATGGATTTGGTCATTATTTTTAGTTGTACCTCGTGAGTCAGGAGTGCACACTTTTTGGGTGCAATTTTCTCCTTAATGTTTTTGTTTATCTATATTTGTGTTGAATTGGGTTCCATTTTGCTGATTTTCTCACCGCAATTGAAGATGGGGGGTGACAGATGTAGAACAAAGCCCTTGTCATGTGCTTCAAGACTAAAGCCAATGGCGAAGTGTGGAAGATTTTGCAGAAAGGTGGGATCACTCCTTTCATGGAGAAATTGCATGGGTTTGAGGCTAAGGCCTCACAAGAGTTTTTGGAAGCTTGGAATGGTTGGGTTCTTAGTTTGTTTGGCATTGACATCACTGTTAATGAAGAGTTTATTGTAGAAGTTACTAGGTTGTCGACTTAGGGGAGGAAATTCTTTCGAGAAAAATCAATGTCTAGGGTGGAGAGAATGAATTTCCTAAGGGATAAAGAGAAAGCTAAAATGGTCAGATTCTAGTGTGGTGGCTTTAATCACACCAAAAATAAGCCAATTTGGGGAGATGTTGCTATGGCCCTCATGCAGTATTTTACACTAGAAGGGCGGTATACAACTCTTTATGGGCACCATTTTGTGATGTTGAACCATTTCTACCACGGTAAGTTAATCTCTTTTTCATTTTATCTCCTTTCTTCTTTGGAGAATGGGATTATGGATTATAGGAAGAATCCCAACAATCCCTTTTTACATGAGGGATTGATGATGTTAATTATGGAGCGTATCAAAGCAAGATATCTTATTGCTTCCCTTGTTCCTAGTAAGGTCTACAAACCTAAGAAGAAGGCTAAGCCGAAAGGGAAATGTTAGCCTCAAGAGGAGGAAGATGATAGTGAAATGGAGTTTGATGATGAGTCTATGGTCTAGTCTGATGGCTACTAGACGGACTTGGATTATGTAAACCCTCTTGTGGGGGTTATGAAAAGATCTAAGAAAAAGGAAAATCCCTCATCCTCACATGCTAAGTGCAAAATTTAGGTTGATAGTGAGGAGGCAGTTGAGGAGGGAAAGGGAAGTGGTAGAAAGGTTCCTAAACAAGGGTTGGAGAAAGCTACAATTTCCTATGATGGAGTGGCAAATTTGTAGGAGGGTGTTGGGATTGTTGAAGATTGTGAGGTGGCAAAAAATGTTACCGATGAAAATATTCTAGACTATGGTGGGGACAAGAGGATCCTAGTTGATGGGGAGATGAATTTGCAAAATTCCGTTGATTTGGATGTGTCCCCTGCTATGTCATTTTCTGAAGGAAAAGGTAAGGATAAGTTTGTGTCGCATGCTGGTTTTTAGGAGGATCTCCCAATGAGCTCTCATCAAGGGAGGGTTTTTTATTAGGGTGTGATGGCTTTTACTCAAGCGTTGGGTTTGGTGAAGGAAGGCGCATATGTCTTTTTTAACCTACTCATGTGGCTTGTTCAGGATGTCCAAGATCTTTATGATAAGTATGATACAATTGATCATTGTAATATCTCTACTCTGAGAAGCTTTACAGAGCAAGATTCTATTTTTAGCATGGTTAGATCTTTGAACTCTAATCTTGGCCTAATGGTGGATGGTATGGCTAATTTGAAAAGAGACCATGATCTAAGGCGATATGGCTAATCTAAAAATACCATGATCTAAGGTTATCTACTTTGGAAAGGAATACCTTGCAAATTCGTAAAGATGTTAATGCCTTAATTAATCAGAGCAAGGATTTGTTTGAGAACATGGCTGAGGGTTTGGTGTTACTGAATGAGAAAGAAAAAAAATGGACTGGTAAGCCCCTGTTTGATTACCCTTCAAAGCAAGGGATGGATGAGGACATTAGGATGGGTAATCAAGCTACTGATTTGGGTTGGTCCGAGTGTTAGGACTTGCAACAAAACAAAGAAAAGCAATATGGTTCCCATGCAGGATATCAAAGAGATAATGTAGATGCATGATAGAGTGATTACCAAGTATGTGGAAGCAACAAGGATGTTAAAAGACCTCCTGTAGTTGCTACTTTGTTTATTTTTTGTGCTTCTCTTTTTTGTTGTTTTGTCTATTTGATGCTAATGGTTGGCTAATTGTAGTTTAATCATCCTGCTATTTTTTGGGGCAGTTTTTATTGTTTTTTCTTCAAGCTGCATTTCCTTTTGTATAGGGTTTTAGGGTCCCTTCAAAACCTGTTTTATGCTAATCAAAAAATATAACTTTGAGCATCAAATAAATTGACAACGGTTTAAATTAGAAACCACAAAGGTTTAGGAGAACCATGAAGAAAAAATAGAAGAAGTATGGCTCCTAAACTTGGGTCCAAATGATAATGTCATCTTCTTGGTCTTGTTCCTCTTGGCTATTTTTAGCATATTCTTGAAACATCTTACATCTATCATATTTTTCATATTTGACCACCCAAAATTGGGAGCCCTAATTTTTCCTCATTCAACCTACTCAAATATGATCCATTAAAAGTGTACCAACCTATCATAATTATGGTCAAGTTTATATTATAACCTCCATCTAATATGCCCTTACACCTCATATGATGTATTGTATGTAACTCCCTTCATGATGACCTTACACACACCACAAGATGTCAATGCATCACCAAACCATGCCACCTCAAAGTGGGACAGCTACCTTCTTGTGAGAAGACAAAACTCATTGAAAGAAAATATGCAATAAGCCTCCAAGAGGGACAACAACTCTCCATAAGAAGAAAAATTGCTAGAACATGATATAGAAAATATATACAATTTGTTTAAATAAACATTAGGATTTCAACATTGAGACACATTTTTTCAACATTATCCCATTGTCAAACACCTTACAAGAGTAATGGGGAAACTTACCAACACAAAAATATAACTACTAGAGGCCAAGAGGCCTATAAATTCACTACACCATTTTAACTTTATGTACTCATAGGCCTTGTCAAATAATTTAAAGCCCTCATCAAAGTGTCATTCTTCTCCAACATCATCATCCCATTCTCCACCATGTCATAAATAAAATGGTACTAGACATCAATATGCTTTGTCCACACATAGAAATTTGAGTTATTTTATAGGCATATGGCACTCTAATTGTCACATAGAATTATAATAGTCCTTTCATCTAGACCAATATTAGAAAATATTCTCTTAAGACAAATAACTTATTTACAAGCATGCACAGTTGCCATATACGCTACTTCGATCTAGTAGAAAAAAT
Source organism: Sequoia sempervirens (assembly GCA_007258455.2). Taxonomy (NCBI): domain Eukaryota; kingdom Viridiplantae; phylum Streptophyta; class Pinopsida; order Cupressales; family Cupressaceae; genus Sequoia; species Sequoia sempervirens. Next base: position 527,869,166 of record VDFB02000017.1, read on the forward strand.
AACCACAATGTGTGGCTTACTCATCCAACTAATGACACTACTAAACATTAATAAAATATATCCACTTGTGAATCTTCTACCATAAATATCACCATTCTTATTAGAATCTACATATCTATTAACTCATATTAAACATTGCGTCCCTACAAGATAACCATGATAATATAGAGAATACTTTGAAGTACTTTACAAATATTTGAAGACCCTCTACATCCTAATCTACCTGTCTAATAGTAGACATAAATTGACTAAGGACTTCCACTTCTTAGGCAATGTCTAGTCTTAAGTACAAACCATGACATGCATCAAACTATCAACAACACATAAATTATGAAATGTTCTCATATCCTCTATCTCACTAGAATATTTTAGAGAATTATCAATTGATAACTTAATTCCCATCATAATAGGAACAAACAATGTTTAGTCTCCAAGTTCCCATGCTAAATATCCCCCTCTAAATTATAAGAGGGAGTTACATGTGTTGACTAACTTATGACCCTTGTTATGATGTTCTATAAGGCACCTTTGAATAGAGAGAATGGAGTTAAAATTGAGTACCCAAGTTAGTGAGTGCATTATGACTAACTTATGTTAGGTGTAAAAATATGTTATTTTTAGCATACAAACACATCTTGGGATTTTGGTGTTGGGTTTTTTCACTAGGGATTTGAATGCCACCGTTTTTTTTGGTAGTTTTATCTCACGATTTCTTAATTACCATTTGCTAGTTTCATGCATTTTCTCATATTTATTAATTTTTGAGATAGAGGTTTGTTAGGGAAAGGTGTGTTGTACACATTACATAATGTTTATAATATAAAATTGATATTTATTTATGATGCATGTATGGAATTTTTGATGTGTGTAGACACATGAGTTAGACATTCTTGGGGACACTTTATGTTGTATGTAACATTAGGATAAATGTTTAATGTATGGGTTACACATTAAAACTACATTTAATATTAGGATGCATGGTTTCCCATTATTCTTGGACACATGGAGGATGCATTTGAGGAGCTTGGTGTTTCAGAAATATTCATGGAGGCTCTATAAGTGCATTATAAATTTCATTATTGGATAATACATTGATTGTGGAGTTTTTGGAGGTTATATTTTTTCCCATGAGGGTTTTCCTAGAGTATATCATGTGTTATCTTGATGGTATATTTTTCTATTCTTTTGTATGGTGGATTCTAAGTACTTGTTTGTATATTTATCTCTCTAGGGGCTACGTGGAAATGTTTATTATTATTATTGCAGTTTTTCCTTTCAAAGTTTAGTGTTTTATAAAGATTCTACAAGTACACAAGAAGTTTCCAAAAGGCTATCAACTTAAAGAGAGAAATTTGTTACATATGTACTCTTGTGTTGAAGATTAATATATACTTGTACCTCTCTTTGATGGTAGTGTTTTTTCTTGTGAGAATTTATCCACATTCACTTGGTGTCGTGTGCTTATTTATCACGAGTTGTTGAATTCTACGTGCTTCTATATAATTTGATAATGGACAAATCCAATTGTACATTAATAAATCATATTTCCATATTTTTTAGAGGGGTAAAATTTGGAGTAGTTTACCTTTCTTTAACAATAGAGGTTACATCTAAGGGATTTTTATCTAACTCCCTTCAATCAAGTCCCCTTAAATAGAACTCTTCTAGGCTTAAATCATTATTTTTTTCTAAAAAATATATTTAGGCAAAAATCAAGATGTCCCACAAGTGGGACACACTATCATGGGATTTCCCTCTATCAAAACCATCTATTTAAAATTAGTGTACCCAAGAGAACTGCTACTTTCCATGTATGTGGGATAAATCTACTATGAAAAAGAGATGAATCACAAAGCATATGTGTCGAATGTTTTTATTAATAGAGATTAATACAAAATTAATTAACTAAGAATAAATAGTTGATACTGCATTTCCTAACAATAAAAGCCTTGAAATGACCTTAATTTAATTTATTGAATAAATTTTGTATTAGAAATATAGTCCCTTTTATAGATTGAATGATAGTAGTTGTGGAAATCATTCTTATTCACCTTCATATCTCTTAAGATATCTTGATAAATATTGATGAATCAAATCCTCAATATATGTGTAGGAAAAAGAACCAAAAGAATAGAGTATGAAAAATATCCAATTTAATGGAAGGGGAAGGCTAAGAAGAGGGCACATGGATTCCTAAAGAAGTAGATTGGCTTGGGTAGATGAAGCAATCCTCCTCACTTTCTTACCTTTGAACACCCATCTCATAATTTTATTTCTTAAGGTGTTTGATGTAGGAGCATGTAAGGGATCATGTAATCTTGCATCACTTTGAAATATTTTCCTTAATGTTTTTTTTGTTTTGTATATTTCCTTCCTTATTACAAGTGTTTTGTTTTGACCATAGATCCAATTTTTAATCATAATCCTCTAACTATTCACATAGAATTACAATAAGTCATCTTTCGTATACAATATTGCATATTTATGTTGTATCCTCCAAAATAGAACCAAAATATTTTAAGGGGCCTTGAACATGTCCACATGTCCTAATTTGTATCTTGTCACTTGTTGTAAGTTGTGGCATGCTCCTTTTGTAAAATAGGCCTCATTTAGACAATACACTAACATATATTAATCTCGTACCAAATTGAAATTATTTTTAATTGTATCTTGGTCCTAGAGAGTTCATTGGGCCAAATCTCAGTTTTGTCAGTTTAAAAAATTATTGAAAAATGATCTACTTTTTTAGTAATATGATTATTTCAATAACCTGAATATTATATAAAACTAAAACAAATTGGAAGAATTTTTTTGTTATCCAGATTGTTCTCCCTAGTTTAGTTTTTAGAAAGGTGTCTAGTTTTCTAACCTAGAAGTTCTCACCAAATAAGGCAAGGGAAAACTTATTTTCACCAAGTGAGTAGGAGCTATCTTAACCTATAGAAATAGGATTGCAATATCTAATGTTTATGGAAAAGCATATTAAATACTCATGTAAAGCGAATGAAAGTGACTCATAAATAACTTTACAAGTAAAATCAAGCTTGTAGTTACTTCATAAGCCCGACCACCAGAAAATAAATAATCTAGTTGAAGTAGATACATAAATACAATTATGAAATTAGAAAATCTGAAGTAGAAATACTTGTTTAACTCACAGACTTACTTGCTTTCTCCGGATAGACCGACTCTGTTATAGGAAGGTAAGTGGGTATGTCCTTCCTTATGTTCATGATACCAGTCAACACAAGATTTGGATACAACTTATTTATTCTTTCATGAAGATTCATCAAGTTTTCAGAATTGACAGAAGATTTGATAAACCTACAACACAAAAAATAGTTAACTATCTATAAATGATTAGTATCCTTGAACCCATCATATAATTGTTCTAACCTGAAAAGCATGTTATCCTTTAATTGATAGAGGCAGGTTATTGAGCCTTCAACAATCAATTCAATGGCTTTCATGAATTTTTCCTCCTCCTCTGGAATAATGTTCTTCAAACTTTGAAGATGCCAAGCAAGATCAATCAGATCTCCCAACACTTCTAAACATTCAGGTTGATTATCTTGCATTTTTTCATATTTAGATAGCACAAATGCAACTACTGACAATCCTGCCACGGCTGAATTTATTTGACCTACTTGTTGGAGTGTTTCTGCGGCAACTTTTATCCCTTGATGCAACCCTTCCTGTAATGAAAGAAATTGTAAATGGTAAGCCCTCAGTCTAAAGACAAACAAGTGCACATCGCAGATCAAAAAATAAAACACACCTAGAAAAGGATCTTAAAAAAAAAATAGAAGTTAATTAGTTTGACCTAAAAAAAACTTACAGAGGACCCAAACTTATTTAAACACTCTAGGAATAAGGGAGCCTTTATTAGTAATAGACGTCCATATGCCACTTTTTTCTTCTCTTTCCTGGGTTAGTTGAGAGCTTGTGCTGGCATTTTCAAGGTTATTTTTTTGCTCAGACTGCAACAGGTATAAGTAAATAAAGGTTAGAGGATCGATTATTGCTGTAGGACAAATGGAAGCAGAGTTACATTCCAAGCTTTTGAATGGTGGGGTATATACTGACTTTTATCCTTTGGAGGAGTTGGTGGATCATATGGATTAATTCATCAATGTTGCCTGTATCTTTGATTTCCTTAAAGAGGCCAATGCACTCCCGCAGCTCCTCTAGGTTTTCTTGTGGGAGCTCTGTGAAGCAGCTCTTGCACTTTGTCCTTGTCGTGTGGGTTCCAGACACATTCCCAGCCTCACGGCTCCCACCAAGGCCCCACAGACAGCGCCGACGGCAGAAACTAGAGTACGAATCATTTCATAACATGTCATATACCAAACACAGTTCACAGTAACATTGTCAGATTCTCTTTGATCTGTGTTTGTGATCAGATTGTTTTATGTCCATCGGATAGTTCACGCTATGTTACTCTGTCAAATTTCTACTGTTATTGTCTTCAATACCAACCAACACTCCTCTGTATGATGTGACTTCACAGAGAAATGTGTGGTTTTTTAAGAAAGGACGACATGACTATCTAGAGGAATCCAGCTGTAGACAACTAATTGCCACACCGCCCACACTTTCCAAACGGCGGGAGTGGGGTACAGACCATGTGATCATGCCTTAATTTTGTACATGTAGACAGTAGAAGTGATGTTACAATTTTGTACTGCTACAACTTTTGTTTTGTTAGGAGTACTCGCCTTTGATTTGCAATTAGATTTCTTAATGGTTAAATTTTAAACTGTTCAAAGTTTCTTTCTTTGATTATAAATTCAAATTCAGTCTATGCAATATTAAGTATGATATTAAGTTTAATGTCTTTAGTTGTTATATTATGTTAGAAGAAAAATATATTTATATTAATGTTGTATTTGATATGTGACTATTTTTTATGTTTGAATAAGATTTTAATGACTATTGTTCATGTTTGAATTTAGATTGTAATGACATAATTAAGATTGAAAGATTTTTCCTCATCATTGTAAGGGTTTCTAATTCAATTAATGGATGGACGTGTGTGTGTCTGTTTGTGGGTGTATGTGTTTGCACACACACATGTGCATATGTGTCCAGGCCCTCTCATGGATTAACAATATATTATTATATCATATTTTACATTTGATGGGTCTTCATAGTATAAAGATTTGGGTATTGACTATATCATTAATGATATCATAAATCAAACATCTAATACTCCAACCTTTAAGGGTGACATTAGTCATAATGACTTAACCAAATAGGAATATGCATGTATTCAAGCTACCAATATCAATGTGAAGACAACAATTTTTCTTTAATATTTGAATAAATTTATACTTTGTTTAATGGATAGACATGGGTGCACCTAAGCTCTTCCATTGAGTTAACATTGTTCTAATGATCCAACTCATCAAACATTTTTTGTTACACTTTTCTACATTTGCATGCTTTCTCATCACCTACCATAGCATGAAGAGCTACTTCTATGGATGAGAATTATTTTACAAACCTTCTCAAGTATCGAATTACTACAATGGATCTCCTTATTTCAATAACAGTTTTTGGCATAGACCATTTCACTATGGCTTCCACCTTTGAAAGGTACATTGAAATAACACTTCTTTTTCTACTATGTCAAATATACAAATTATGGTCATGCAAATTTTCATTTCATACCTTTTAATAGAAAATTTTCCTCTATTCAAACTTTTAGTAATCTCCCGGGCTGCTCTAGGCACTCCTCACATGTTCTTCTAAAAAATAGTGTATCGTCCAAATAAATAATAACACATTCATGAGTCTTGTGAAGGTTGTAAGAGTGTTCCATAAACTAAATGGGAGTACTAGACACTCCATGATGCCATATTTCTTGATATGACATTATTGGAAATAAGGTGTTTTATTCACATAAAGAGGTCATGAACATAGTTTATCTATATATTGTTACATGGTATAAATTCTTATCTTAATCCATTAGTGCTATGTTCTCAATTATAACTCTTTTTAGGATAACTCACATCCACATAATTGTAGGTGTCTATTGAAGAAAAGGTGTAGAATACACTTCCTACCCTAATATATGAGAAGAGGTATGTGAAAAATTAAATTGACCATATGGTTAAAAGGGAGTGCACTCAAAAGTAGTATATACCATAGTATATTGTTATACATGAGAAAAAAATATTACACTCCAAAGCAAATCAATGTATTCTATAGTAATAAAAAAGTTATAGTACACTTACAAAGTATAAGCCTTTACATGAATATCAAAAACAAGAGATCAAGAGAAAATTTTGGTAGCATAATAGTACCTATAAAACTTAATATAAAAATCGTTGGACATATATATGCATAACACTTTATGAAACTTTAGATTATTTGCTTGGTATATGACAATCTATTTGCCATAAATAACTATAATAGCTTACTAACTTAGGCCCACATTTGAAAATAATATCTTAAGCACTATGGCCTCCTTACAAAAACAGGGTGAGTTTATTTGCTAATTTCCATGAAAATTAGATCATCTTACATATTATTTAATTCATTGAAGACAACATATAAATTATGGAAAAAAATATAAGAGAAAAGAGCACAATTATGCAATTTTTTGTCATTAATATATTAAATATTAAAATTTACTGTATAATTATCAAAGAATTTTCCTTCCACAAGAAAGAAAAACTTGGGGAGTGGTCATTTCCTTCACTATACTAGCTGATTAGTGCACAAGAGAATATATACATTCATCAGAGAAAATTAATAAGTACTATAGCTCAAGAATATTGTTAATTTTTCCAAATATTATGAGAGTGAGTTGTTGAATCAATATTATTGATGATTGCCACTCATCCATCACTTCATTAAGAACCTCTGACCCATTAAACAAGTTCTATGCTCAAATAAAAGTGAAGGTGATTCATTTAACTTCAGTCACCATGAACACAACCCAAGGACTTGAGCAAGCATTTGAAAAAAGAAGAATTACACAAAGACAAAGATAATGAAACATACTCATTTTAAAAATTTATTGGATAAGTTAATTAACCATAATAAATATTGAAAACATAAGATTCTTTTGACATAAAAAATTAATAGAGTGCAAACATGTGGCAACATACCAAACTAGGATTCAAATTTATTAGGTTGAATGTCAATTGAAGATGGTATAGACACCTAAATTCGAGCACTTGAATTTGGTCAAATTTATCCCCCTTTTCATCTATCGTCCCTTCCTATCCATGTTAATTAAATAATATTGTTATTATTTAATTAATATCATTAATTACCCTAAAGCCTCATAAATCCCTAAGATATTTAATTAATTAAATAATTTATCACTTTAAAGCCTTCTTCTCTAAATTAAATAAATATACCAATTTTTATTTAATTTAGTCATATATCCCATAAAAATAAATATTTAACTCTCCCCCATTGTGTCTTGCAATCACATCCTCCATAATTCTATCATTAATCCTAAATCACTTTATAATCCCATCATTAGAGATGTGCACATTCCTAATCCATGACTAGGAGGTGTCACATCCTCCAAATTTTGCAAGTGACCTCTAATCATGTTCATTAGCCTAATCCCTCACCTAATCGCCCTCTTTAACCACTTGCACAATCTAAACCTTTTGATTAGAAGAACCTAATCTAATTAGCATTTATGGCACATATCCCTTGTCCTCTTATCAGTAATGCTTTCTCTTTTTGGAGAAGCCATCCCATATCTTGGAGGAATATTTAATTCCCCTTTATTATCCCCAAGCATCCCTTAAGGAATTTTTTATTCTTTTTGTTTCCCCATGTACACTAAAATGAATTTTTAAAATTTTCCTCTTGTCACATCCTCACAATTATTTGAGAAGATTGGACAAGAAATCCCTTTATGAGGGAGATCTTTCCCATACTCCCATTGTAACATCCACCCCAAGCTTAAACTATATTATACAACAAATTAATGATATTTAGGAAATAATTAAGTGAAATAGAAGTAAATTTACCTCAAGTGGCTCAAATTTTTTTGTGACCCTTGAAGGAAATTTACCAGCTAGAAGCCACTCACCAATATAAGCTAAAATAAATCTAATACAAATTATTTATTAGACCAAGAAACTATTGGATATTGCTAATATGTGGTTGTCAGTGATGTCAACACTATTGGCATTAATGTCTTTAAGGCTATATATGTCAAGGCTATTGAGAAAATTGTAATAAAATAAGTTGCAGGTTGTCAGTGATACAATGAAGTTCAGTATGGTGGCTAGCTCAGTATATTGATGATAAGAGGTTTTGGATTAAAGGGTTTGTTGTAAAGTACATCTAGTTTATCCACATGATGCTTCAGAGGTTTGGATGAAGATTTGATTGAGTTATGAGTATCTATGTTCTAGCAGTTGCTCTATTGCTTTAGTTGGTGTTCCTGAAATAAGATGATGTGATTCCAGTAATTTGAGTTGTTGTGGATGTCTCTGTAGTGATTCATGATGCTTGTGGATGTTTCTAGATTGTGCTCTATCTGTGTTGTTAGTCTGCATTGACCGTTGTGCTTGCGATTGGTATTTTATTCTGTGAGTTCATGTTTTTCATGATCATGGCCAACAAGGTGATTGTAGCATGTTGCAAATCTCTGAGGCATAATTTTTGAAGGTGTTTCATATTTGAGGATCTTGTTTTGGGTCCTTACTATGTTTTGGCCAACATTGTTTGGTTCACATTGATAAATTATTTATTGATTTAGGTCGACAATTTGTACACATTTCATTTTTTTTTGGGCCAACATGTAGTTGATGTTATCCTTAGTTGTGGATATATATGATCGATTATTTATACCATTTGAAGGTATGAAGTATGAATAATGTTCTAATCTTTCAAAGGTGGAAGTAAAGTGTGAAGAAGAGTTTATGTGAACATTTAACCAGAACTGTAAGCAACCATTAGAAGATGTTATTTTCTCAGTTCAAAATCTTTTGGATGTAATCTAAATGTGACTATAAGACAGTGAGTCTTCTTTTGGGCAGTAAGCCTTTTTTTATTTGAGTAGTGAGCTCTAGGTAGTGTGCCTAAATGCATGTGCATTCCCCATTTATAATATTTGTATACTTTTAACAGGGTATAATCTTGTGGATTAACCTCCACCGTGGTTTTTCCCCTAACAGGGTTTCCACATAAAAATCTTGGTGTTATGTGTGCTTTGATGTGGTGATGGTTTATGCTTTCATGTTTATTTATCAAATTTGAGAATAAGTTTAATTTGTATAATTTTTGTGACAACTAATTCAACCCCCCTCCCAGTTGTCTGCCCTTGTGTTGCCAACATAAACACCCTATAAACTATTATAACAGAGAAGGATTAATTGATAAATTGTAAATACAAGAATTTAAGAGTATGGATTTACCTGAAGGCTTGCTGCATCTTAACCCATTTAAGAGGAGGACAACTATGTTTTTATTGCCAAATTTCACCACTGAAGTTTACTATGCTATAATTATCCATGCAAGAGAAGTATGCATCAAGTATGAAAAAATGCTTTCTTTATAGCACCATCTAGATGGGTAGATGAAAATGATACATAATCATAAGTAGTTCAATGAAATGTTGATCAAGCATCACACTCCCATGGTCTTTACCTAAAGTGAAATTCATAAATGGAGGCCCATGTCTTGGATGCTTTAGTGTGATTGAGATGGATGGAAGCATATGCTTTCCTAGTATTTATTTAATGTTGCTCTGATGCTTAATATAGGAAACCATAGCTTACACAACCACTCTATGATAGTAGAATTATCATGGTTGTTTGCTAACTAAACATAGGATATATATATATGCTCAAATCGATGCATTAAATTAAGTGTATTATCCAAAAAAAACTAATAAGAGTTTATCTTTCCAAGTAGTACACTTGGAGAAAAGGTTAAGACAACACAATTTTAATATTGTAACAACTGAGACTCCACAAGTTCATCACCAGCCAGGAACATTGAAGGGGGTCATGATAAATACAGCTTCCTTAATTAAAATAAAAGACAATTCCCTATGCAGAGTAATATTGGAATTAAAAGGTTATAGGTTAACTACAAGTGTAGGTGAGTTGAGTTTCCATTTAGGAGCAAATGGAAAGTAGAATACAATGAACCTTCAGTAATGCCTATTCAGGAATTAAACCATAAAGATTAGAATTGTTTCTATAAATTGCTCGGTATATTTTACTCAAAGTTTTGAATATGGATTTGTTGGTACAAACTTAGCATACAATTGCAGTAGAGTCCATTATATATATTGGATTGTTTGTAATGCAAAAATTGAATGTCTTGTGAATAATATGAAAGACTTACGCTTTCTCGTGGACGTAGGCTTATTGTCAAACCATATAAATTTCTTGTCTTCTCTCTCTGTTCAGTTTTGCATTCTTTCAATTTGGTTTTTTTGGTTAATCTAAAATTCTATGTTAGCTGTAAAAATAATAGAAAGAACAAACTTAGAGAGTGACCATTTCCTTCACCATACTAGTGGATTAGTGCATAAGAGAATATATACAGTGGTCGACAAAAATGGATGAGTACCATGGCTTGAAAATCTTGTTAAACACTACCAAATATTTCAAGAGTGAGAGATGTTGATTCAATCTATATTGATGATTACAACTCATCCATCACTTCATTAAGCACCTCTTATCCATTAAACAAGTTCTTTATTCGAATAAAAGTGAAGGTGAGTCCTTTAACTTCAATCACTATGAATGCAAGCTAACAACTTGACTAAGCATTTGAAATATATCTATATTTATATACACACACAAATACAAAAAGATAGAGAAACATAATCAATTAAACACAAAAAGATAAAGAAGCATGATCATTTTAAATTATTCTTGGAAAAATTCTATAATCACAACAACAAACAAATATTAAAAATAAAAATAAAAAAAATTTGTACAATACAAAAGAATAAAAATTTGACACGAAACAGGAATAAAAGATAATCATGTGTCAACATGCAAATCCTGAATTTGAATTTCTTAGATTGAATGTGAACACAAGGTAATAGAGATCTGATACTTTTAAAATGACTTTCTAATTTAAATTCTTGAAAAAATAATGATGTCATTTCATATTTTAATCAATCATAGGATACTTTTGTTGATGAGTGTTGGAATCCCTCTTACTCATACATCATGTAATGCATGACCATTGGACTTCTTTAACATGTGTCTAAATCAATTTCTATTGTGATGTGTTAAAGAAGTTAACCCAGCTGGAACTTGGATGCTTTGCACATTTAGTGTATGAATGAATGAATGATTTTAATGAATCCACGAGACCATCAGCCTATGGGACCTAGAGTCGAGCCATTAACCATTTTCAAGTTCCTTTCAATGTCAGCTCTCCTATTATGAATCTTGATCAAGAAGCTAGCTGTCTTGAGAAGTCTTGCCTCCTTAAAAAGCTTATTTAGATTATCCACCTTCAAGTTGTTCTCATAATGGGTACAAATATCTTCATAAGCCGCACACTTGATCATGAAGTGCTATTCAGTCTCAACTACCCCTTTGCTGCAGAAAATACAAGTTCTTTGTTCACAATCTTCCTTGGGGACAGTCCACCTATCTATCTCACATCTAAGATGATGGGACCCAGTCCTTAGCTGTGCAACAGCCTAGCCTTATCTTTAATTGTGACCTTTAGGTCATCCTTATCATCACACTCCCATATGAATGCAAGAAATAAGAAGAAACAAAATAAGATAGGTTTGTAGGTGAAAAAGACAATACCCAAACTTATCACAAAGGCAAAAAGAAGTGAACAAGTTGCAGTTTATAACTGCATTTTCTTTGTATTTTACATTTTTCATTTTTTCAATATATATAAAAAAAAAAGTGGACAAGTTAAGATGGTACACAAGAAGCTTTCTTTTGTCACTGATTTTTCTTTTCTAAATGTATGACAAGAGCTTCAGTTTTCCATCTCAACTATTACATCCATTATCGGATTGTTTTTTTATTGGATTAATGTTTTTTTACAAAGAAGGCTACATAGCAGAACAGTGAAGGTTACAGAGAAATCTGCACAGCAGCACACAGTTCACAGTAACATTATCAGATTGTTTCTGATCTGTGTTTGTGATCAGATTGTTTTATGCTCCACAGTGGATCCCTCCATCGGATTGTTCACGCTATGTTCTTCAATACCAGCCAACACTCCTCTGTATGATGTGACTCCACAGAGAGATGTGAGGGGAATCCAGTTGTAGACAATTAAATGGGATAGAGACCATGTGATCAGGCCTTACTTTTATACATGAAGACAGCAGAAGTTATCTTACAATTTTGTATTGCTACAACTTTTGTTTTGTTAGTAGTACTAGCCTTTGATAAGTAAATTATTGCAATTAGATTTCTTAATGGTTCAATTTTAAACTGTTAAAAGTTTCTTTCTTTGATTAAGACTGAAATATGAAGTATGATATAGAAGATAACTAGCAATGGCACCTTGGTGTGCAATAGGTACGCCGAAGAGTTGTGGAAGGTCAATTAAATGGGACAGAGACCATGTGATCATGCCTTAATTATACATGAAGACACTAGAAGTGATGTTACAATTTTGTACTGCTACAACTTTTATTTTGTTAGTAGTACTAGCCTTTGATAAGTAAATTATTGCAATTAGATTTCTTAACGGTTAAATTTTAAACTGTTAAAAGTTTCTTTCTTTGATTAAAAATTCAAATTCAGTCTATGAAATATTAAGTATGATATTACATTTAATGTCTTTAGTTGTTATATTATGTTAGAAGATAAATATATCTATATTAATATTGTTTTTGATATATGATTATTTTTTATTTTTGAATAAGATTGTAATGACATAATTAAGATTGGTTATTTATTAGATGTAAAAGAGCATAAGAATTTCATTTTGTTATATAGAGAAAGATTATTCATTTGCATGTTTTGAGAAATTTTAAGAAAATGAGAATGTTTTAGGAGATATTGTATTGGTTTAATCTCTGTAGGAAAAGTATTCTAGTGTTAATTCTATCATTTTAAGAATGTGAATTAAATATGTAACAAACTCATATTTAAGGCTGGAATTAGGTATTTTGATTTAATCAAAGATGGATGAGATTTTATTCAAATTATCAATATTATATTGTTGTGATTGAAAGATTTTTCCTCATCATTGTAAGGGTTTCTAATTCAATTAATGGATGGACATGCATGTGTGTGTGTGTATGCATATGTGCGTGTGTGTTTGTGTTTGCACACACACACACACAAACGTGCATGTGTGTCCAGGCCCTCTCACGGATTAACAATATATTATTATATCATATTTTGCATTTGATGGGTTTTCATAGCATAAAGTTTTGGGTATTGACTACATCATTAAAGATATCATAAATCAAATATCTAATACTCCCACCTTTAAGGGTGACATTGGTTATAATGACTTAACCAAATAGGAATTTGGATTTATTTAAGCTACCAATATCAATTTGAAGACAATGATTTTTTTGGAATATATGAATAAATTCCTACTTTGTTTAATGGATAAACATGGGTGCACCTAAGCTCTTCCATTGAGTTAAAATTGTTCTATGATTCAACTCATCAAACATTTTTTGCTACACTTTTCTACAGTTGCATCTTTTCTCATCACCTATCATAGCATGAAGAGCTACTTCTATGGATGAAAAATATTTTACAAACCTTCTCAAGTATCAAATTAGTACAATGGATCTCCTTATTTCAATAACATTTTCTTGGCATAAGTCATTTCACTATGGCTTCCACCTTTGAAAGGTATGTTGAAATAACACTTATTTTTCTACTATGTCAAATACACCAATTTTGGTCATGCAAATTTTCATTTCATACCTTCTAATAGAAACTTGTCCTCTATTCAAACTTTTAGTAATTTCTCTAGCAACTCTAGGCACTCCACATATGTTCTACTAAAAAATAGTATATCATCCAAATAAATAACAACACATTCATGAGTCTCATGAAGGTTGTAAGAGTGTTCCATAAACCAAATCGGAGTAATAGACACTCAATGATACCATTTTCTTCAATGCCATATTTATTGATATAACATTATTGGAAATAAGCTGTGTTATTCACATAAATACCTCATGGACATAGTTTATCTATATATTGGTAGAAAATTATTGATTATTTATATGGTAGGTTGTATTGAGTTCTAGATGTTGTGTTGTGGTCTAAATTATTATCTTAGTCTACTAGTGCTATGTTCTCAAGTATAATTATTTTGGAGGACAACTCACAACCACATAATTGTAGGTATGTCATTGTAGGTGTGTATTGAAAGAAAGAAAAGGTGTAGTATACATTCCCTACCCTAATATATGAGAAGAGGTATGCACAAAAAATAAATTGGTCATATGGTTAAAAGGAAGTACATTCAAAAGTAGTATACCATAATATATTGATATACATGGGGGAAAATATCACACTCCAAAGAAAATCAATGTATTTTATAGCAATAAAAAGTTATAGTACACTTACAAATTCTAAGCCTTTACATGAATATAAAAAATAAGAGATCAAGAGAAAATTTTGGTAGCATAATAGTACTTATAAAAATTTAGATAAATATCGTTGGACATGTATATGCATAACACTTCATAAAAATTTAGATTATTTGCTTGGTATATGACAATCTTTTTTCCATAAAGAACTCTAATAGCTTACTAACTTAGCCCCACATTTAAAAATAATATTTAAAGCAATATGGTCTTCTTACAATAATAGGGTGAGGTTGTTTGCTAACTTCCATGGAAATTAGATCGTCTTGTAACATATTATTTAATTCATTTAGGATAACATATAAATTATGGACAAACATATAAGAGAAAAGAGCACAATTATGCACTTTTTGTCATTAAATTATAATATTGAAATTTATTGTATAATTATCAAATAATTTTCCTTCCACAAGAAAGAACAAACTTGGGGAGTGGTCATTTCCTTCACTATACTAGCTGAATAGTGCACAAGAGAATATATACATTCATCAAAGAGAATTATTAACTACTATAGCTCAAGAATCTTGTTAAATTCTACCAAATATTATGAGAGTGTGAGTTGTTGAATCAATATTATTGATGATTTTCACTCATCTATCACTTCATTAAGAACCTCTGACCCATTAAACAAGTTCTATACTCAGATAAAAGTGAAGGTGATTCATTTAACTTCAGTCACCATGAAAACAAGCAAAGGACTTGGGAAAGCATTTGAAAATGAATAATTACACAAAGACAAAGATAGTGAAACATACTCATTTTAATTTTTTCTTGGAAAAGTTATATAACCATAATAAATATTAAAAACATAAAAAAATTTTGACATAAAAAATTGATAGAGTGTAAACATGTGGCAACATACCAAACTAGAATTTGAATTTATTAGGTTGAATGCTAATTGAAGATGGTGTAGACACCTAAATTTGACCACTTGAATTTGGTCAAATTTATCCCCTTTTTCTTCTATCATCCCTTCCTATCCATGTTAATTAAATAATATTGTTATTATTTAATTAATGTCATTAATTCCCCTAAAGCCTCCTAAATACTTTATCAATATTGTTAATATTTAATTAATATTATTTAATCCCTAAGGTATTTAATTAATTAAATACTTTATCACTTTAAACCCTTCTCTAAATTAAATAAATATACCAATTTTTTATTTAATTTAGTCATATATCCAATAAAAACAAATATTTAACTCCCCTCCTTTTTCTCTCTTAATTGCATCCTCCATTTAATTCTATCCTTAATCCTAATTCACTTTCTAATACCATCATTATGGATGTGCACATTCCTAATCCATGATTAGGAAGTGTTACATCCTCCAACTTTTACAAGTGACCTCTAATCATGCTCATTAGCCTAATCCCTTACCTAATCACCCTCCTTAACCACTTGCACAATCTAAACCTTTTGGTTAGGAGAACCTAATCTACTTGCCATTTATGGAACCTATCCCTTGTCCTCTTATCATTAATGCTTTCTCCTTTTGGAGAAGCCATCCCATATCTTTGAGGAATTTTTAATTCCCCTTTATTATCCCTAGACATCCCTTAAGGAATTTTTAATTCTTTTTATTTCCCTGTTGTACACTAAAATGAATTTTTAATTCCTCATGTCACATCTTTTTGGACAATTATTTGTTTGGAAAAGAAATCGCTTTATGAGGGAGATCTTTCCCATACTCCCATGGTACTTTCAAAGTACCCTCTTTCCTCTCATCTCCTCTCATGGTGACACTTGTCATAATGAGGTCATGACATCTCAGCCCTCCATTTTCCTAGATCTAATCACAACAATTGATTTTCTCCATCCCCTTTCGAATGACTACACTTAGTCATTTTTCACAATTCATGCATTCAACCATTAAACACACATACATCTTTGAGATCATCTTGCAACCAAATCAACATTGAGCAAATACTACTGTTATGCATGCCCACGTGGAATTTTATTACTTTCTCCTTTTGGAGAAGCAATACCCATTCCCACATGGAATTTTAATTCCATTTTATTCTTCCAATGCTCTCCAAGGAATTTTTAATTCCTTTGGCTTTTCCCATGTGGATTATAAGGGAATTTTTAACTCCCTTTGTCACATCCCTCCCATGATTTGGGGAGGTTGGACAAGAAATCCATTTATGAGAGAGAGCTTTCCCATGCTCCTAGGTACTTGTAAAACTATCTCCCCTATCCTTTCATGCATCCACATGATGATAAGTTTCATCATCATGGAGGTTGAGATGGTTGAGATGCCTCTAGGCATCTCAACCCTTGATCTTTTCTTCCCCTCAATCGTGGCCATCCACTTCTCTCTCCCCTTGCTAAATGATTACACAATCATTTTACAACACTCAACACTCATACATTCAATATTTCATGCCATCTTATAATCTTTTAACCAAATCTAAGTAAATCTAAGGTGTTATGCTACCGAATTCAATCATGAGCACACATACAACTACATCAATGGGGAAATCATGACAACAAGCTCTTCTTGGGCTCTATTTTTGTGTGATTTGGTGCATGTTTGAGCTTAATCTTGGCCCTTATCTTGAGTGTTGATTTTGGTTTTACATTGGCTTGGTTTTAGTTAATTTCCTTGTATTTTTAGTTGTAAAATCACTGCACACATTTCTAGCACACCTAGTGGGTCCCACATTATGGGTTCTTTAATCTATTTTTATAGTTTCTCATTTTGAGAATTTACAAGTTTTAGCTTCAGGGGAAGATCTATTGCATGGGAAGATATGCCTACCTCAGGGGTAGGTGTGACTCCTTCAAGGGTGGATGTGCTTTGACTTCAACCCCTCTAGAACTAACTTGCTTTAGAGGAAGACGTAATCCTTCAAAGGTGGATGTGACTTCTTTAGAGGTGGACACAACTTGTACATGAGTGAACCTATAGATAAACACATTTGAGTTCTTCATAGGTAGTTATGACTTCTTTAGAGGTGGACATGACTCCTTGATAGGTGGACTTGAATCCTTGATAGGTGGACCTAACTTATTTAGAGGCAAATTTTCTTTATGGGTGACTACACTTCTCCAAGGGTGGCTTCGCTCTATTCATAGGTGGACCTACTAGTAATAGTTCACTTGCAGTTCTTATTTCAAATTTTCAATTTTTTACCAGTTTATTGCTAATCTACTCACTTGTGTTGTTTGTGTTTGTGAGTATTTTGAATCCATTTACATCTATGTTTTGATGAAGACAAGTGAACTAAACTACTAATCCATTTCTTGCAAGATGATCAGTTGAAGACATACATAAGTATTTTTCGTAATAGCTAGGAACAATTCATTTTCTAGGGGAGTCAATCAACTTGCTTTTCGTGTTTGGGATTGTTCACTAGCATATGCTCTCCCCTTGTGCTACATGCAAACTTGGGGATTAGAAATCGTGAATTAATCTAAGTCCATTTTTTATTCATCCTAAGAGTACTAGCCTATACGTATGCTCCCCCCTTACACTACATGCGAGCCTAGGGATTAGAAACACCTAGCATATCCTTCCCTTTAGGATTCCTACTTGGGGAGTTCATCACCCCAAGGGAGAATCTCAACCATGTGAACCAAAGGATATAAAAAGAGGGGAGAATAAAAGTTGCACCCAATCTAGTCACGTCATGTGTCTAGTGAAGCTCTGATACTCAGGTGTTTTTGAGTTAGGAGTGCAAGACCTTGGTCTGATTGACTTAATTGGCATTCTCGATCCACACTTGTGATAGGATAGTGTTCATGGGCGTGCCTCATGCACCCTCCTAGTGTTTAAAGGATGCACTATAGAGCTTGTTTCACCTTAGCTTAGGACCTTTTGATTGTTTCCTATCATAGTGCAGGGTATAGTATCACGCCCTAAGCTACTCACAGTGTATCCCCTTGAGTAGAGGTAGGAAATCTTTGGGGAAGGTATTAGGACCTCTAAAGAAAGGGAGAAGGTGAGCCCATTGCTGCTTTAGGCCTTTGCTACTAAATCCCTATCTATCGACTCTTGCTAAGTGGTGCTCCTTGCTAATCTTGGGATATTAACTACATGGTTGGTGGGCCTACGATAGGTTAAGAATCCCACCTAAATAATCTAGGTTTGTGTTGTCTAGCATGTCTTCTTGTGCATACCAGTGATTATCTTTTGTCCATCCCAAACTATTTTTGTCTATTTTTTGAGTCATCCTTTGTTGTCAAGTTATTTATCTCTTGATAGGTGAATATGCTTCCCTCAAAGGTAGATCCATTAATTTCATAGGTAGGTGTGCCCTACTCAAAGGAAGATACACATCTCCTATCTAAGTCGATCTTTTCATTCTATCCTTCTTATGAAAGTATGCTTTTTTCAAAGGTGCATTCATTGTGTCCATAGGTGGCTATGCTTTGTTCAAAGGCAGTTGCACTTTCACCATCTAGTCCATCCAATCATTCATCCTACTTAAGCAGATACACTTCCTTCAAAGGTGGATTTTCTCTATCTATAGGCAATTTTTCTTTGCTTAGAGGTGGATACATGTCCATTCTCAATAATCCTTCTTAGGTGGATACACATTCTTGATAAGCACCTCTTCTTTACTCAAAGGTGGATCCATTTTTTCATGGGTGGTGTTGCTAGTTAATGTAAGGAAGGTAAGGTAGTGGAACAACTTTATACACTAATCTCGAGAGGAGAATAATGCAATTTTTTTATAGATCTTTAATAGTTACAAAAATTTAAATATAAATATCATGTATACCACAACATATTTATTTACGTGCGGAAAACCCTTTCTAGAGAAAACACCATGCTCCAAAAGTTGCCCAATATATTGTTTAGAAATAAAAAAGATTACAATATACTTGTCAAGCAAGCTTCTCACAGGAGTATCACAAAGTAGAGATCTAGAGACAACACGACCACTATTAGACTCTTAGAATACACCAAAAATACATATCCATAATACAATGCCCTCATAAAATAGGGTTTCCTTCTAGGGAAAGTCAAGCTAATAAAATATTGGTCATTAGATCTAAGACCTAATGATGAGTAGTACCTTATGTAATTATAAGGTTGAGATAAACTTTTCCAACAGTTAGTCCATTACCCATCCTTCTTAGGTGGATACATTATCTTAATAGGAAATTGCACTTTTCTTAGAGGTGAATATGTTCATAGGTGTTTGCTCATAGGTAGATCCATTTCCCATACAAAAAATAAGAGTGAATCCTTTTGACTAGTGATAGCTCTCATTGTTTTGAGTCTAATTCTACGATTAATTTTTTTATCACCTCCCAATCTTTCATAGCATCCATTTTCACCTAGTCACATTTTCCAAAAGTCATCAAATCAATCTTCTAATCACACAAGGATATCCCTATATGTGTCTAATAAACATACCCATCATCAAATATTGCAATCTAGCCTCCTAAACATCAATTTGATAACTTTTGCATCCAAATCAACCAATTGATCAATCTACATCATCATCTTTAAGATTGCTTAGGACCCTAGTTTGTCCTGAGTTAGTAATCACCCTCGACCAAATCAACTTACCTTGAGGAACATGCTTAGTTCACACTGTAATCATCCCTCGTGCTTGCAAAATTTTCCTATCTCAAGTACTATCCCATCATCTCCATCATCTAGCTTGCTTGAGAACTTAGCTTATCTCAAGTAGCAATCGATCTAATCATCATAAAATCAAGCTCTCAATCTTAATTGGAGTGATACATCAACCAATCATTTAATCAATTATCCAATCAAATATCCAATCCATCACTTAATTGATCAATCAATCAACTATCCAATCAATCACTTACTTAATCATCCAACCATTATCATTTAGTCTTGTCCTTTGGCTTCACATCATCTTCATCATCCATTCACACCTTTCATCCCTATTGTCACTAGATCACAGGATAAGTGACTCGTGGAACAACATAATCAAAAATCTCATCAATCACCTTATCCTCCTAATATATCTTCATAAACTAACCTACATATTCATCCAACCGATTCAAATCATCCACATGGCTGAGTATCTCTTGAGGAAGAAATGGTGTCATAACATGAAATCACTCTAGAAGATTATCTTAATCCAACCAATGTGCAAATGACTAATCAACTCATCAATGAATGTTTAGAACAAATTTTTGCTACGTTACTTATGTAGGACACCAAACTTACACTTGGGTTTGATATGACACAGTACTTGGGTGTAGATAGACCTTCAATGCCTCAGGCTTATGAAATTTCAAGTCCCTCAGCCTCCCACAGTCTCTCAAGCTCCCCAGGCTCCTCTTCAAAATTCTTGGTATTAAACCAAATTCAAAAATGAAGTGCTTATTTGGGTCCCACCTTCTCCTCTCCAAATTCCTATTATATGGGCTAGACCAAACTTTAGTAATGCTTAGGGACCTACATCTGCAACATCTACACAATTCCACAATTCCATCCTGTAAACATCCAAAATTAAACACCATAAACATCCACTCATCCCTCACATTCAAGAAATATTGGGGGCACTACTTCTAATGTTTTAACATTTGCACCTCCACATGTTCCTCTCATACTGAAACAATAGGTTTATAACACCTGTCATTCATTCTCTCCATCTTCATCCCAAGTTCCAACTCCTGCAAATCAAACTCCACAATTTAATCTTGATTCCTCCATTCCACGACCATCCCAATCTTATCAGCAATTCCCATCACAATCCCAAGGTAATTCATCATCCCATTATCAATCACAACCACTACACTCATATCCTAATCCTCCACCTCATTATTTCTCTCCATTCTATCATCAATATCCCACATCATCTTTCATGGGGCCTTCTATTAAAGATATGTATCATCAACCACCTCCTGCTACTCCACATCAACAATACACTTCATCAGATCCTACATATCAATACTAGTCACAACAAAAATTGAAACACCAGTCATACACCAATCTGCTTGAATCTCATTCTAATCCACTTCAATCTCAATCCAATCCACTTCAACATCAATTTCATCCTCAAAAACCACCACATCATCCGCAACACCAAACCTACAATTACCAATCCAATCTACCACCATATTACCAACCTCCTCCATCTTATGGAGGTGTATCACACGTTTCTTCATAATCTCAACCTAATCCATCATCATATTATCATCCTCCCCCATCACACCAAAAAATACCCCAATCAATACCAAAAATCTACCAATCCACTTCAATAACCCAATTATCATCTTCAATCATCACAACAACCCCAGTACATCCAACAACCATCGACATATCCTAATCCACCACTTGATTCATCTCATCCTCTGCCACCTTCACACAATCAATATTCTCTCCTAGCTCAATCCAATTTGATAGCTCCTTCCTCATCTATGCCTTTGAACAAATAATGGGAAGATATGAAGGTCACTCTTAGGGACTTGCAAGTAGGAAGTTCCTCCACAAATAAGTCCTTTAAATTTGAGGAAATCTGCCCATATCCATTTGATCATCAATTGCTACAACTCCTTTCCCAAAACACTTTGAAATTACAAACTTTGACAAGTATAAAGGGAAGGGGGACCCACGTGATCATATTCAAAAGTTATGCATGCATCGTTAGGAGGTGCTTTATAATGACAACTACTTCCTTCATCATTTCCCTCATAGGGGTGATCCTACAATACTGGTTTACAATTTTTGGCCAAACTGGACACTGAAATAATTTTTTCTAACTAAATCTTCACTTTTGAACACCTATAGTGGCTAAACTATGGGGAATTTGAAGATGATGCAAACTAGTGATTTTTGACATTTTGTCTGTAGATTCTAAATATATTATTTTCAAAAAATTTGGGATCATATTGCACTTCTTTTTCTATCTCCTTCGAAAACTAGTTTTTTCAGGTTCAACATTTTTAAGGAGTGACTCTCATAACTTTTTTTCCATGAAGGATAAAATTTTATTTTTTAAAAATTTAGATTTGTAGCTACGATGTCTAGGGCTTCCAATTGGTTTCATAGTGTTTTATTGAATATTTTTACCTTAATCAAGTTTCAAAGTCAAACCAACTACAATTCAGACATAAGCAGACCATATACAATGTAACTTTTTTGTATGTGTCGAAATTCAATTATTATTTTTTTGTTGGATCAAGGACTTCAATATCTGGTGCACTCATATTTTTCAATTTCTTTTGATAATTTGATATTTTTCCACGTGTAGAACAAATAGCTTGATTTTTTAGTGAAAAACCTATGTTTAATAAAACTAAAAAAAAAAAAAATACATAATAAAACCAAAACAAATTAAAATTATATTCATTGGAGAGCTCATTCTGAGGACTACCATCATCCAGTTGGGTCTGTGAAGTCTTCTCCATTTTCATCCTCAACCCAAGCTTTGAAGGGAAAAATTCTAGAGTTTTTTTGGTGCAAGAGGGTGAGAAGGTGGGAAAAGGGAGGTTTGGGGGAACTAGGAGGGGTTCGAGCGAACCCCCTTTCAAAAAAGGTTTTCTTTGTGTTTTTTGTAGGAATAGTGGGACCTTGCATTTAATGGGTTTGCTTGAACTAGGGTTCTAACAAACCCTCTTTTGGTTCGCTCAAACCAATAAGCTTGTTTGAACCCCAAAAACCAATTTTTTTTGCATGGGGTCATTTTTTTCAACTTTTCCTTCCTCACTCAAATTGTAAACCACTTTTGTGGGTTTACCCCTAGTCTAGGTAGACAAACGTTAGGATGGTTCTTACACCTCCCTCGTGGGTCTATTTTGAAATTTTCTGATTTATTAGAATTTTTTTTGGCTCACTTCTCTTGTAACCTTGAAAAGGAAGTGGATACAATGGACTTGATGACAAACAAACAACATCCCAAGGAAGAATTTGCTAATTATTTACAAAGGTGGCGAGCTCAAGCAAGTCATCTTTCATGTCATCTCCCTAAGAATAATTGGTGAATATCTTTGTTGAGAATCTTCACCCTAAAATGAATTATCGATTATGCCTTTATTGTGTATCTACCTTTGCTGAAGTCATTGAAAAGGGTTTTGTAGACATGTAAATTATGTTGATTGATAACACATACTCGACTTTGACTTACTAACACCAGTTCTTCTTTAATCATACTCTTTACTAATTATTTAATTAAATAATCCTTACTTGATTAAATTCATCAAATTCCTCTTTTAATTAAATAAATCAATCTTATTTAATTAAATCCCAATTCTCCTCTTTTTATTAAAGTAATTAACTTTATTTGATTTAATCATAATATTTCCTCTTTTAATTAAATAAATCAATCTTTATTTAATTAAATCATATTTCCCCTTTTAGTTGAATAAACCAATCTTTATTTAATTAAATCATCATATTCTCATCTTTAATTGAATAAATCAATTTTATTTAATTAACCCTCTAAAGTTTTCCATTTAATTGAATAGATCAAATTTATTTAATTAAATCACTAATATTCATTATTTCTCTCATTTTGATTTATTTAAATCCTAAAATCTAAGTCAAAAGTCAAAATCAGCTAATCTCCACCTAAATTGATCAAATCTTGATTAATGCTAATCCTAATCCATCAAATCCTCTAGATTTTGCAACTTATTCAAATAAATCAATTTAATTGATTTATTAAATCTTCCTTTTTCATTCGAAAAGGCATCAAGTGGGAATATTCTCCAAATTTGAATTCTCCCTCCCAAGTGTCTTATCCTCCAACTTGGCATTTATGACTCTTACAAGTCCTTTTTTCTTTTAGCCAAGTGGCATTTAATTCATCCTTCATCTCCCTCCAACACGTCACTTCTCCAATTTTTGAATTTTCACCTAATAGCATTAATGTGCATATTCATCAAAATGTGTTCCACCTTTGTCCACTCACATGTTGATAAGTGGCATTGTGCTATTGGTTGGTCTTTTATCCCACATTCATCCATTTTGCTTATTCCTCCATTCTTCTCTCTTATAAATAGAGAACTTCTCTATTTGTTAGAGCATCCACAATCCATGCAAGATTATTATACTCAATTTCATCCACATGTTTAGGCATTTGAATCCGATTTAGCATAGTTTTCATCATTCATAGTTAGGTTCTTGTTAGTTTGTTTATCACACATACATCAAAGAGATTATCAAGGGTTGGGAAAGGGTTACTTTCCACATCAAAGTAGCACCAATCCACTATGGAATAGTTATGCACCATGCTTTTTATGCTCTCAATTATTTTATTTTGTTATTTTGTTTGCATTATGAAGTATGTTGGAGTATTTCATAGGAGCACTATTATATTTGCATAGTTTGAACTAACCCATGCTAATGTGTGTTGAAGTTTAAGCTATTTTACAGATTTTTGGGTGCTTACATCTGGTGCTAGAAGGATGGCTTACACTAATATCTTGGCTTCATTTTCTTGGTTTTTGATATTTATTGCCAATTGCATTTCGACAGTGTTATTTTCACCTACATTTTTTTATCAAATAGCTTTGATTTCATGATATATATTGTTTGTCTTAAAACCAATTTACAGTTTTTTTTTTTTGTGGTCTGTCAATGATAACATGCCGCTCTCTGTACTTTTGTTTGAGGGGAAAGTTTTGATTTAGAAAAAAACAAGCTCTCTATATTGTCTTCAAGCTTTTTAATGGTACTTGTTGACGGTGCAAATAGCACAACAACATGTAAACAAAATATTGATATTCTGTTTCTCCTGAAAGAGAAAGATGATCACATGGATATCTTAGCTCCTAAGGTCTTTGTAGTTGGTTCTCAACTGTACTGATGTTGCTCAATTGGTCAATGTAACAGTAATATTCAAGGGGCCTGTTGGTGTTGAGCTTGTGGATTGTTCTAAGATCAAACATAAACTGAAACCTAATCTAACTGGGGTTTTTAAAGAAATAGAAAAAGATAGATCAAAGTTTTGGAATAGAAAAGAACAATAATTCATCCAACTTTAATCAGACTTGTTAGCTTCAAGGAATTGTAAACTAAAACTGAAGAACAAAATTAACTTGTGATTGACACAGCCTCTTTCGTTCACAGTGCCGATTCAAATAATAGATTGCAAGTTACCATTTAAGAAAAACATGGAATAAGACTTCAATCCTTGAAAGATTCTCAAATCAAATGATTAACTTAAGACAAATATCATTCTGGAACACAATATGAAGTAGATTAAATCTGATTGCTTCTACTGTTAGTGAAACAGATAAGCAATATTTACAAAGTTGGCACAATCACCAGTGTACAGAGAATCCATATCTTCAGACTGTTTCCATCTATACTAAGAGAACTTTGAAATACATTATAGTCAATGTTGAATCTAACCCCTAAACAAGAAGACAAAAGAAGCTCCCATTACAAAGAATTAGGATGCAGCTTTATCTCCTCTAACCTTCAGAAAATTCCTACTTTTTGAAAATCTATTTCTAGAACTCTCTACTCTATTCTCATTCTGACTGTGTCTATTTTTTTTTAACTTTCAACAACAACCTCTTTTTCAAAGAATGAAGAAGGGCCTATATATAGAGTGTACCAAAAGGGATGTGTGGTCCCTTGTATTAGGGTTTTTACAAAATATCTGCTTTTAGGAGGGTTGGCTCTCAGATCTTTTTTGAAGAGAGTCAATGTTTCATTTAATGTGAAGCCCTGTTGTCCATGTTGATGACGGCTTGACCTCAGGAGAGGCCTTCAGATCTTTTGGTAGCTACAACATTAACTCTCTTGTCTTTGTGTCCATACTTTAACTCCTAAAATCTACCTTGTATGCTCCAAAGCATTGCCATTAATACTGGTCTATCTATGCTAGTGGACCACACAGCTGTCCCCAAGACTCGCGGTTGTTTCTTTCCTTGGCCTTCTTCATGCTCTGGACCCTTTTGCACGTTGATCATCCTTGGAGGTAGAGCACCGATCTTTCCTTTAGATCCACACACCATTGTTCCTGAGTTGATCTACCAGCTCCCGATCTCAGAATGAGTTCATGTCGTTTGCATCCTGCATATTTTCTTCACGTGAATAGTCAATCGGTCAAACTGTCGCCGGTCAGCCCCCTTAGCTCCTCCTGATTGGTTTAGACATATGCCACGCTAGACTATCAGGCGGTCAAAGGTGATCCACATTGAATTGCATGTCAGTGAGACACTAATCGTGTCTCCCCGATGTGATTATATCTCTTCTAG
This sequence comes from Sequoia sempervirens, assembly GCA_007258455.2. NCBI lineage: Eukaryota > Viridiplantae > Streptophyta > Pinopsida > Cupressales > Cupressaceae > Sequoia > Sequoia sempervirens. The sequence goes on from VDFB02000017.1 coordinate 527,895,861, forward strand.
CAACTATCGACGTAGCAGGTGATAGTCGGTAAGACCCTCTGACGAGCTGTAGAAGTCATATTGAGCCCACAAAAACCATCGACAAGACAATCAGCATCGGCCAGAAGTCATAGCGAGCTCCACTAGTCATATCAATATCCCCTTTTTATCGCTAAGACTTCACTTCATCGACAGGACATCATAGCAAGGCCAGACCTTTCACCCCGAGCTCATTTTGTATTGACAAGACCCCGTTGGGTCGGCAAGACCTCATGGCGAGTTCTTGGTTTTTCCCCCTGAGCTCAAGCTTCTTCCACTTTGGAGAGACTTCTTCAAATTAGTGGGATGTCATGGCGAGGTTCAGGATCCCTTGGCGAGCTCATTTCTTTATGTCAGGGAGACCTCTTCGTTTCGGGGAGATCTTGCAACGAACCCCCTTCATTCCTCTTGAGCTCACTTTTGTATCGACAAGACCTCGTTGGGTCGGCGAGACCTCATGGAAATGTCTTCCTTCCCCCCCTGAGCTCAGGCTTCTTCCACTTTAGAGAGACTTCTTCAAATTAGCAAGATGTCACAGCAAGGCTCAGGATCCCCTGGCGAGCTCATTTCTTTATGTTGGGGAGACCTCTTCATTTTGGGGAGATCTTACAGCGAAACCCCTTCATTCTTCCAGAGCCCACTATGTTACACCGAAGGATGACCCCTCAGTGAGACACATGTTAATCACCTAGACCTCCTACCAAAGGAAAAATTATCGCCGAGCCGAGAGCACTTCGGCGGGACCTCCTTCTGTCGGTGAGAAGTTACACTGAGGGCATCATCTTTTGGAGATTCAATTTCATTTCGAGGAGACAAGCCTCCTCACCAAGACATCTCGGTGAGCCTTTCTTTCTTTCTGCAATGCCCAACACTTCAGTGGGACCCTTCATTGGTCGGTAGGACTTCTCTCTGAAGCCTTCATTTTTCAACGTGACTCTGCTGGGTTGGCAAGACCCTATCTCCTCGGCCAGACCTCCCACTAAATTCAAAATATAACACCGAGGGAACAATCCCTTCGGCAAGACAATCACTCATCGGTGAGACATCTCATTGAGTTCATTTCATTTCACCCAGACTTTGTCTCCTTGATATGACATCACACCAAATCCCCTTATCCTTTGGTGAGCTCCTTCATGTCAGCGAGACTTCATTTTTTTGCCAAGACCTTACACCGAGGTCTTCTCTTTCAGCGAGTTGCTCATTGGTCGGTAGGACATCCTAAAGTCAGGGAGACATCATAGCAACTTCGTGTTGTGTCGGCAAGACCAGCTTCCTTCATCGAGACATTTTGGCGAAGGGAGAACCCTTTTTCCGGTGCTTGTTATTGCCAAGACCTCTCTATAGTCATACCCATATGTTTTCTTTCATTTCACATGAGTCGTTGTAACACTCTCTTGTCGGGGAGATGTCCCATAGACACCTTATGTCTTGCCGAGAAACCTCCATAAGTTCACTTTTGTCACTGTGACAATATCATTCTCTCACCGATGAAGCAACATGTCGGTGTGACATCATGGGTCGGCAAGACTGCAGGACCTCATATCGATAGACCATTTTTGTGCTTTATCAGCGAGACCTAACGCCCTTGCCAAGACATCTCTCCACCTCAAGAATTTCTCACCAAGATATGTCCTTATCGGTGGTTGGAAAGAATTGAAGTGCTTAGCAAGACCACACACCGAAGACACAACTATTGCAGAGGTGTTTTCCCATTCCGCAGTAGTCGGTGAGACATGAAGAATTTTCCAAGACTTCACCCCGAAGGAAAAATCTCCCGCCGATATGCATATCCCTCTTTGTCGGTTGGTGAGACACAAAGATCTCGCTGAGACCTTTCTCTGAAGGAGACTTTCATGCCAATGGGGGAAACTCCTAGTCGCTAGGATGATGACTGATGTCTTGCTTAAGGGTACCTACATGGGAATTCCAATTGCTATGACATCCCTGAGGTCTTGCTGATAGGAAACACAGACGTTTGTTAACAAAATGTACTAGTAGTCGTCAAGACCTTGATAACCTTATGTCAATATGAACTATAATGTGTGGTATTCAGACTCAAGGGAATTTAGAGTACTACATGGCCAAATATGGGGAAAAATATGCTCATGGAGGGGCTTTTTTGGAAAATTGTGAGTATGAACATGTAAAATCATAAGAATTTTATAGCTCTAACACCCCCTTTGGATTCCTAACAGACAGAGCCAAGATACCAGTCGGCAAGAAATCAAGAAAGTCTTGCTGACTCTTGCCCTTAAGGAGTTTTATGCTGAAGGTGATTGAGGCATGTCTTCATTTGGCTTCCCGGAGAGAGATCCGCAGATGAGTGATTCAATCCTACAAAACAAATGCCTCCATTAGCCCTCAGGAGAACATAAAATATATCATAATGAAATACACCATTGTCTATGATGATGCCACTCAATTCTTAGCAAGAAGAAAATCAACTCAAGCTGAGATAGAACCAAAATTTAACAGACCCAACAGACAACTCAAAAAGAAAAAAAAAACTCCCAAAGGGAAAAGCAAATAACCAAAGGCAACAAAAGCAAGAGCATAGGGGGGCCCATTTTGTTCCAGAATAAAATGGGATTTGTTATGCAAGGCATAACAAATGGCGACTCAGCTGGGAAAATGGTTTGACTATTTCCAAGAAACTGAAGGATTCAGCTACCTAGAATCTCTAGTTCATGAACATCACAACTCCAGTTGGGTCAGTTTTAACAACCAAGGCTGAGCTAGAATCTCAAATGTAAGTCAACACTAGCTACCCCTAAATCTATGTGTGTGCTTGATATTTCATCATCCTTTCATAAATTTTTCTTCATCCTTCAGACAACAATGTGCAAGATTTGAGCTACATGAGTTGATTCTCTTTAGCTATTGTGCAATGATATTCTGGGCATTGCTCCGCTGCTAGTCAGGCGCCCATAGCCCCGACGGAGATAACTCTAGTTTTCTCACAGTATTTCTCTACTACCAGTCAGGTGTCCATAGCCCCGGTAGAGATACTGGAATCACCCATTCATATTGAGTACTCTTTTCTTCTTAGATAATTCTCTTTTTCTTTTTTTTTTTCTTTTCCTTGAGTTTCAAATATTTAAGAGACTTTCTTTTTTTCAATATGTCAGATGCTTAACATTTGTTCTGGGTTGAAAACTACCATGGACGTCATAACAGCACTTGGGAGATTGAATTTTTCACTCAAATCTTACAACACTATCACCCTAGGACAAATATATCGATACAAAGGGGATAATCTTGATAATTTGTGATAGATTCAGAGGAGTTGATGAAGGTTATTTAATTTGCACCTTATTTTCAAGACCTTCCACAACCTTTACTGACAATGGGCATGGAACAAAGAGTTTAGGAAAAAATCACCCAATTAGAAAGCCTGAAAATACCTAAACCACTTCTCTCCTAGTAACCAAAGTATACTTTAGATAACAACCCATAGTTTCTAGACAGAAAGAACAGATCAATCCCAAAGAACAAAGCATAAACCAAAAGAACAAAGGAAACAATAAGACAGAAAGAAAGGACTTGACAACCAGACAACAAATTATTTACAAAAAACAGCAAATTATTTATGCAAAGAGTAGCAGATTATTCACATAAAGAACAAAGTTATTTAGACACAGAGATTATTTACATGCAGAAACACATAATCTATTTACACAAATGCAAATCATTTACAAACATGAGACAAACAAATTATTTACACAAAGAAAAATGAATTACTTACATACAAGACAAAAAATTAACAAGCTTTATGACTCAAAATAATGCTTAAGAAACCTCCCATTGACAGGAAAGGGAACAAGTTCTCCAGTTAAACTACTCAATAGGAAAGCATTTTCTCCTAGAGTCTCTGCAACTTGATAAGGGCCTAGCCAGAGTTTGTCAAATTTTTGGTGACCGCCCTTCTTTTCACTAGCTTTATCCCATAACAACACTAGGTCTAATATCCTAAAAGCTTTGATTTTGGCTCTTTTTTCAAACCAACGTTTGACAACAGCTTGGTGCCTAAAGAATTGTTGTAAGGTGACATCTCTCTATTCTAATTTAAACAAAGCAACCAATCTTACTTCTATCATATTGTCCTCAGAGTAGAATTTTTGCATAAACTCAAGGATAGGTATTTGCAGATGGATAGGGAACATAGGCTCTTGTCCATACACTAACTTAAATGGTGAAGTCTTTAGAGAAACCTTAATCCTAGTCCGATTTTCCCATAATGCAAATCTCAATTGGGTATGCCAGTCCCTAGGGTTGTTTTCTAGCAATTTTTTAATTACCCCTAAGAGGTTCTTATGGGTTGATTCTGCAACTCCATTGCCTTGTGGGTAATAGTTTGAAGAATACTTTAAAAAAAATTTGTGATCGTAAGCCCATGAAATGAATTCAAGAGAAGAAAAGGAAGAGCCATTATCACATACCAATGCGAAGGGTACCCCAAACCTAGTGGTGATGCATTCGGTGAGGAACTTGATCACTACCTCTGTTGTGCTATTCTTGTAGGGTATAGCCTCGGTCCATCTTGTGTAGTAGTCATTGGAAGTTAGAATGAATTTGTGTCTTGTAGAAGAGTTTGGATTAATTACCCGAATAAAATCTAGTGCCCATTGGGAAAATGGCCTTACCTCATAGACAGGCTACAATTGCATGGCTGGGTGGCGCTCCCTTGATGCAAAAATATGACACATGTGACATGTTCTCACATGCTGATGGGCATATTTGAACACACGGGGCTAGTAATAACTAGATCTGAGGACTTGGTGTGCCAAAGAATCTGCAGAACCATGACTTGTGCCATGTTTCCCATGAAACTCAAAGATCACATGTTTGGCCTCCTGCTGATCAAGGCATCTTAGGTATACTCCAAAATTCTTCCTGTATAGCAACCCTCCTTTGAACATATAATGGGAACTCTTCATCCTTAGCACTCTCCTTTGATTTGCATTCATTCCTTCTGGACACCAATTGTTGAGCATAAAATGAATAATATCAACATACCAAGGGTCATTGGAGAAAGACTGGGTTGTGAATTGCTGACAAATGATGTTGTCTCCAGCATTCACCATGGACTTAGACAAGCCCGTACCTCTAACAAGTCTCATAGGGTGTATCTCTAGATCAAACTCTTGCAAGATGGCCATCCATTTGCTTCTCCTTTCTCCCAGCTTGCTCTGCATAAGTAAAGACTTCACAACAGCATCAGGAACTACAACAATGATTTGGCTTTGAAGAATGTAATGCCAAAACTTCTTGACAGATCTGACCAGTGCAAAATCTTGCTTCTCAAGAGGTGGGTATTTGATTTTTGCATTTTTAAACGGAGAGCTCATGAAAGCAATCGGTCTCTCCTTTGCTTCTTCTCTTCGTTGGGTTAGTATAGCTGCGCAGGAATGTCCAGAAGCAAAGGAATAGATATAAAATGGTCTCAAGTAGTCAGGGATAGTGAGAATGGGTGCTTCCAAAATGGATCGCTTGACTTGTGAAAATGCGGCCTTTGCCTCCTCAGTCCACTCTGCTTTAGCATCTTTCTTCATCATTTCGTTTAGTGGTTTCACGATTTCAGTAAAGCTTGTGATAAAATTTCTCACGAAATTTATCTTCCTAAAGAAGGACCTCATTTCTTTCTTGCTTCCTGGCTGGGTGATCTTTAGAATGGACTTGACTCGATCTAGATCAATTGATATTCCTCTTTCAAAGATTACGTGTCCCAAAAGCTTCTCTTCAGAAAATCCAAACACACACTTTTTGGGATTTAGGGAGATGCCATACTGGATACATGTGTGAAGAACTTTGGACAAGTCTGTAGCGTGGTTCAATCTATCCCTGAAGAACACTGTCAAGTCATCCATGTAAACAATGATGCATTTACCAATTAGATCCTTGAACGCTATGTCCATGGTGCGCTGGAAAGTTTCCCTTGCATTTATCAGACCGAATGGCATCCTTCTATATGCAAATGTTCCCCATTTTGTAGTGAAAGTTGTCTTCATCCTGTCTCCATAGTTAACCATTACCTAATTGTATCTAGAGTAACCATCCAGGAATGATATCATTTTAGATCCATTGACTATCTGTAACACTTCACCCAGAGAAGGAAGTGGGTAGTTATCTTTTTCTGAAGCTCTATTTAGATTTCTGAAGTCGACGCATAGTCTAATCTCTCCATTCTTCTTGCAGACTGGAACTAAGTTAGCCACTCATGTCGAATGGTGTACAGGGAAGATTATCCTCGCAACAAGCAATTTCTAAACTTCTTTAAATATCAATGGTTCAATCAAGGCATTAACAAGGCATTGTTTCCGTCGAAACAACTTAACTTCAGGTTTTAGAGGGATAGTATGGGTCATTACAGAAGCGTCAAATGTCTTTAGATCTTCATATCCCCAGGCTATCGTAGCAACATCCTTCTTTAGTGCCCTTAGTATGTCTTTTCTGATTGCTTTAGGGCAAGATTTCCCTATGTAGACATTCCTTTTAGGGCCAAAATCAGCCAGGTTAACAATTTCATATTCATCTCCTTTATCTTCAGCTGATAACTTCTCTCGAGCCCTTGGGTTTGAATCAAAAATTCTTTCTAGGGCCACCATTCCATTGGGAATGTTGTTACCTTTTAAATTGAGGACCCCTTCTGTATCAGATTCTTCAAGGTTCCAACCTCCTTGGTCCCTATTGGACTCATTGATGATTTTTCCTTCAAAAACATCTGAACTTGCTAGAAAAGCAAGAATATGTCGATCGTCATCAAAAACTTGAAAGTTCCTAACATTATCAGGAATAGCAGGGGTGGATATCAATTCCACTAAGAATTTCTTAAGCTTGGAGCCTTGCATAGGTTCTAGGGTACTTACAACAACATCTAATGAATTGACTATTTGATTTTGTTCTCTTGGAATTAAAGCTAATTCCAAAAGCATCGAAGTCTTCAATCACGTTCCATACCCGATTTCTATAGGCTGCCAGCCTTCTATTGTGGCATGTGTATTGGCTGTGTACATGCTTGATGACAATTTCTAAATCTCCTTTGACCATCAAGGCAGTGACTTTCTTCTCATGTGCAAATGTCAGTCCCCAAGCTAGAGCTTCGTATTCTACTACATTGTTAGTGCATCCAAATTGCAGCCTGTAAGAAGCAAAGAAGGTACAATTTCTAATCCTTGCTCGAGCATCTCAGGTAATCCCTAGCTACCTTGCTAGAAGTCACTTACCTCTTTAATTAATCTCTTAGGTTCTGGAATACTTGTGAGTGCAGGAATGTCGAGCAAGCCTTGGGGTTGTTCCACATGAGTATCCTGGTTAGGAAATGTGACTGAGGCTTGTTCAATTTGGGAATGAACTTCTTTTGGAAGTATCCTATCCCTGGTTAACATTGTTGCTTCTTTGGCTTCAAATGAGAAGTGATCTGCAACGGCCTCAAAGTGACTCAAACTAGTTTCCCTAGCTTGGGAAACATGATTTAAAATGTCAATGTAGGGTTGGCAAGTCAATTCAGAATGAGTTTAGTAATGCACCCTGCACTAGTTAGGGACTAAAAGACTTTACAGATTGGTATCTTCTCCTAAGACCAACTGATCCTGTTGTAGCTTCTTGATCAATGCTTGTTGGTTTTCATTAATCACATAATCATGAAACTTTTGTATTGGAAATTCTTTAGGATTAAGAACTGAAAGGGTTAGGATTTCCTCTCTTTTGTAAATCCCTATCTCTATTTCAAAATAGGCTACTTCATTGGGGCAGTCATACTCAGTGATGACATGCTTGAGGCGAGGCTCACTTTCAATCCTAATCTGTGCAGGAATTCCTCTCCATGGTAGCCACATGTGTGAAAAGTCAAGAGAGAGGTATCCCCCTATACCTTTCATTAATTATCTACTCAACAACATACCATAAATCTCGGGAATGTCTGTTACTTGAACATCTATATTGGTATGAACCCTAGTGTCTGACCCTACTTGCACATGCATGTTTTTCAATTCTAACACTACATTAACCTTTGTTTTGTCAAGTTGGATGACTTTTTTGTTTGTTTGGATAGGGTTTAATCCCAATTTCTTGCATATGGAAAATGGCATAACATTTCCTGAAGCCCCTGAATCCAACAAACAATTATGGAGATTCTTCCCACAGATTCTCAAACTTAAAAGAAATGGTGGGGTACCTACCTTGCTTCTATACAAGGTTGCATTCATGTCTACAGTAGATGTCACCTTGTTCTTCCCTTTTGATTTATCAACTTGCTCTAAAGCTTTCAATACTATCTCTCTTTGAGCAGGGTACCACTTTAAGATGTCAATGTATGACAATGAATTTTTATGTTTCTACATCTCAGAAACAATATCAAATTCTATGTTATAGCTTGCATTACCCTTGAAAACACCAAGAGAATTACCTTTGTTATGAAATTCAAGTGGACCTTTTAGTGGAGGACGGTTGTTGTCAACACTTTGATTCGGAGGCACCATGTGATTAGGTGGTGCTAATGTAGTGAATGGACCCTTGTTATGATTTCTTAGGAAGTGTCCTCCCTTTTTCTAAAAGTCTTGGGCATCGTACATGTCTTCCTATTGTTCATTCTCACTTTGCATTGGGAATGAGGGTTCTTCTTCAAAGAGGTCATAAGCCATTGTTGTATATACTAAGTCACCTCCTTTATTTGAATTCCCTTGGAATATGTGAGCATCTACCTGTGCCATCTTGAAAAATTTCTCCATTTCAAGGCAGTTTACCTCAGAATGAGTAGTAGCATCATTCAGCCTACACCAGTTAGACATAAGATTAAGGTCAGCCACATTTGTAGTATGTGAACTCTTCTCATTAGCTTGGTAATTGTGAGGAACTCCACCATTGTTGGGCCCTGTATTCCATTGTCGGTTGTTGCTTGGTCTCTAGTTGTATCCTCTATTTTGATTTTGATAGCCTTTGTTAGAGGAGTTTTGGCCTTGATAACCCCTTTGGTTATAATTGTTATGATTCTGGTAATTACCCTGGTTGTTATTACTCTGACTGGGATAATTACCTTGGTTTTGAGAGGGATTCAATCTAAGTTCAGCCATATCATTTGTAACTTGAAACAGTGTTTTCTTTAAGGTCTCTTCCTCATTGGTGAGTTGAACTATCTTTTCACTTTCAACAGCCTTAGCAACAAGTGGTTGATCAACATGACTTGGGGTTCCCATTTGGTTATTATGACCATGGGGACCTTGAGGGACCTGTGGTTGTTGAAAAAGGTCAAGAGTCCTATTAGCAAAGAATGGAATAGAAGGTTGGGTCTACAACTCAGACATAGGTCCATAATGGCAATGATACATTCTTGGGATAACATTGAACAGAGGTGTTGGACTAGGCATCTGATACCCTATTGAAGAGAAACCTCCTCCCAAGCTTCCTTTTTGAGAGCTAATTTGTTGTTGCAACTTGATAACCAAGTGATAAACTTTAGACAAGGAATCAATATCGACCGGTTGATAAGTTCTTTGCAGGAACAAACCTAGCAAGAGGTCTATAACCCTAAAGTATGCTTGAATGACACTATTCTTAGCAACTAGATAAGGGTCTTGCAGTCTCCTATACATTCTTTGAAACCTGGTGTTAAATAAGGGAAAAGGTTCACTTGGCTCCTTCCTGATAGTAGCAAATTGGTGGAACAGAATGGCTGGATCCACATAGATTCTGAATTGATTGATGAAAGCATTCTCCAAATCTATCCAGCTCAGAATAGAACGTTGAGGAAGAGTAAGGTACCAGTTGTACACCATATCCCCTAGGGAATAAGGAAACAACCTACAAACCACATCATGGTGAGCTATCTGAGCCCTAGTACAAGCATCCTTAAAGGCTTGTATGTGTTCTTCAACACTCCTTGATTCACCATGAATGTACTTAGGACAAAATTTCTCAGGGTTCTTAGGAATATCATGAAAACCTCCAAGAATAGTTCCCAATGGAGAGGGATTATTTTGAAAGAATGCCATTGGTGGTGGTGGTGGTGGTTGAGCCAGCTGTTGGATGGGTTGAACTAGCTGTAATGACAATTGAGATGGATTTAGTGGTGGATTGATAGGAATCCACTGGGGTACTGGTGAAAAGCCTGGTGGAGTGAGCGGAGCCGACAAGGGTGGAATGATGGTTGCCCTAGCCTTGTGATTCCTATGTCTTATTGGGGTCTTGAGTTCTATCAAAGGTGGTGGGTTTTTAGCTGATTGAAGAACTCTACAGGACCTTTCTGGTGAGAAAAATCCAGTATTATATAGCTTTCCCTTCTAGGCCCTCCTTCTAGTGCTAGATCTGTTGACGGTGCAAGTAGCACAACATGTAAACAAAATATTGCTATTATGTTTTTCTTGAAAGAGAAAGATGATCACATGGATATCTTAGCTCCCAAGGTCTTTGTAGTTGGTTCTCAACTGTACTGATGTTGCTCAATTGGTCAATGTAATAGTAATATTCAAGGGGCCTACTGGTGTTGAGCTTGTGGATTGTTCTAAGATCAAACATAAACTAAAACCTAATCTAAAAGGTTTTTGTTGAAAGTTTAAAAAAAAAATAGACACAATTAGAAGGAGAATAGAGTAGAGAGTTCTAGAGAGAGATTTTCAAAAAGTAGGAATTTGCTGAAGGCTAGAGGAGATAAAGCTGCATCCTAATTCTTTGTAATGGGAGCTTCTTTTGTCTTCTTGTTTAGGGGTTATATTCAACATTGACTGTAATGTATTTCAACGTTCTCTTAGTATAGATGGAAACAGGCTGAAGATATGGATTCTCTGTACACTGGTGATTGTGCCAGCTTTGTAAATATTACTTATTTGTATCACTAATAGTAGAAGCAATTAGATTTAATCTACTTCATATTGTGTTCTAGAATGATATTTTTCTTAAGTTAATCATTTGATTTGAGAGTCTTTCAAGGATTGAAGTCTTATTCCATGTTTTGCTTAAATGATGACTTGCAATCTGTTGTTTGAATCAATAGTGTGAACGAAAGAGGCTGTGTGTCAATCACAAGTTAATTTTGTTCTTCATTTTTAGTTTACAATTCCTTGAAGCTAACAAGTCTGATTAAAGTTGGATGAATTATTGTTCTTTTCTATTCCAAAACTATGATCTATCTTTTTTTGTTTCTTAAAAACCCCAGTTAGATTAGGTTTTAGTTTATGTTTGATCTTAGAACAATCCACAAGCTCAACACCAACAGGCCCCTTGAATATTATTGTTACATTGACCAATTGAGCAACATCAGTACAGTTGAGAACCAACTACAAAGACCTTGGGAGCTAAGATATCCATGTGATCATCTTTCTCTTTCAGGAGAAACATAATAGCAATATTTTGTTTACATGTTGTTGTGCTATTTGCACCGTCAATAGTACTTCTATGGTATCTTTGAGCTTTTTAATGTTCAATCCATTGAAAATCAGTTGTTTGTATTCAATTATTGTTTGTATTCAATTATTATTTGATATTAAATTTGATTTATGTAGTATAGAGTTTGAATTCAAAATTTACACAGTCCAACCATCCTAAAATGTTGTTTCTCGTAACAGTTTAAAAAAAGTTGATCAATATAGTTTTCTTTAAAACATTTGTCGCTATCATAGATTTCATTAAGTTTGATGGTACTTCCTATAGTCTTTAAAAGGTGTTTTTTTCATGTGACATGGGATCGACTATCCCGTAGATAGGTAGCTCATTGATTTGCAACATTCAAAAGGAGGCACAACATTCATTCATTGCTACCACCACATTTACCACTACTAGAGGAGTCATTTTATCTAGTGAACACACACATAGCAACACACATAGTTTTTAGTTCTTGTGATAAGAGAATTTTCCATGATAAATACCTCCAATCAATCATTTAGCACCTATTTGTATTCAATAAAAGTGTCTGGTGTGCATGTGACAAGAGGAAGCGTGGGTTTGTAAAGGCATTGATTGCCTTATTGATGTCTGATTAAGTTGATATCTTACTGATATTCGATAGATTAGACGTTTCTTGCAATAAGTGGAGCGCAATAAATTTCAGTGTTGGAAGTAGAACTCAATTTGCATATGGTTCTTCATATGAATGGTTTGTATCTTTTTGACAGCCTCAGCATGGATTACTCAAAATGTCTTTAAGTATTATTAGAACAACATCATTCTTGAGATTGCAAAGTAAAGACTTCATTTTTTTCTGCTCATAAAAAAAGAAAAAACTTTAAATCTGCATAATCTTTGTTGGCACGAATCATTTTGGAGGTCAACTTTTCAAATTTTTAGACTATTTGTATTGCTACGTGCATCTCCACGCGTTCACTATTCTCAAGGTTATGATTTTAACAAATACTTACACTGCAACTTATGATAGTTGTTTTTGTCATTAATATTTTTGTTTTTATCATTAACAAATAGGCTATGTGGGTAAAGGCGTGAAGAAGTTCTAACCATTTCAAAAGTGCAAGTGAGCCACTAAAGATTAATGAGCCCAAGTCAAAGGGAAATTAAATATTAGATAAAAAGTTAAGATTAATGCGAAGGTGGTATTTAATGTGGTTTGCAAAGGTTTGATTCAAGGTCATCTTTGGAGCGGCAGTAAATGCCATTATTTCTTTTTTCAATGTTCAAATCTCAAAACTAAATCCTAATGCTATTTACTTCAATTTTGTTGCACGCATTGAATAACCAATACAAGTGCTTTGGTGTTAGGTTTGATCATAATTACAACCTTGTTATACAATTTGATTTAAATACCAACTGCCAAATTTTATTTTTTGACATTAAAATAAATCTTATTTGTAATGTTTGTAGGTTGACATTGGAAGTGAGCATTGGAATCGAGCACAGGCAAGTAGATTGGAGTTGAAGGAAATTAAGCATCAAACTTGAAATTGACAAAGCATTTTTAAATGCTTAGAGCTTCCATTTTTTCTTTTCATTTTTTATTTTAGGCCAACTCACTTCTTTTTGGGTTTTAAAAAAGAACACTACAAAAGCTTTCGTTTTTGCTACAAGGGGTTAAAAAGAATCTTAGGAACTTACTACATTTTGTTTTGGACTTAACAATTGAACAAACAAATCTCACACTTCAATATTGGTACTTAAAAAGAAACCATTCTCGCTTTGAAGGTTAAAATGAACATGTTCCTTTTATGTTTTGTAATCTCTTATCCAAATTAATATCATTTAAAAGGCGTATGCACTTCTCTAATGCCTCACAATGATCTTGAGGATCAAAAGTATTTTTGGTGACATTAAGTTGTAGAAGCGATTGCCTCCACACTTCAATTTGGATTCTTAAAATTGAACAAAGCTTGCTAGTGTGAGTTAGGTATATCGCTTATGTTCTCTCTTTGTTCACACAAACAATGATTGATTGAACTACAAATGTGCTTGCTCACTTTTGTTTACCCTTAGAGGGTCTACTTGGTGGGAAAAAGTAATCACCTTAGGGAATGAACCAACTGGGAACATGCTAAAGCCAAGCGACTTTCACCTTGTATATAAGTGTGGGTACTTAAGGAAAGTTCAAGTATCACAAGGATTGTTTTGACAAGAAGGGAAGCAATGGTCTCTTTTCGTATGGATGATCCCCCATGAATGAAATGCCTATACTAGAACCTTTTCTTTAGAAGCCCAAATCCTTATCTATTTTTTGGTACTGAAGCTTGGATGACCCAAGAAGTGAGTGCACTATAAGGGGGAGCCTGTGTGATCAAGCTTCTAATCATCTGCTAAGAATAGCGTAGTTAGATTTATCCAATTGGGAACTCAAAAAATATCAAGTCTCACTCTATCCTAGGGCTTGTGCAATTTTTGAGTAAGTTACACACTTTGCTTGGATCCTAAACATTGAAAAACAAACATTCAACATGATCATCAAATTTCAAACCCCTTAGGAAGACCAAATACCTTTGAAAAAATCCAAATGCTATTGCTTTCCCTAGGGATTTTATCCTTAGAGGTTTCTAAGTATTTGGATTTTCATCTCAGTCTGCTCTCACTAAAGTCTACAATAGGAAACTATTGCCTTTATTTCGTTGATTTCCACATAATGGACTTTGAGGGATGAAAAGAAATTAGGACATTAGACATTTTAGTTTGAAAATCTAATTAAGAGAGTGTTTGTGGTAAAAAGAATTCATTAAGCAAAGATAAAAATAATTGAACCCCACACATCAAGGTTAGTTTGTCCTGCCTATATCATAGTAGTCTATCACATCATGCTAGGGGAATGTTCTCATTGGATCAAATTTTTGTATGTTCTTGAAGTCTTTCCAAAATCAAAAAATCCAAAAAACATTCATAAAATCAGAAAATCCAAAAACATTCAAAACATATCAAAATCCCAAAACAGGTCAAAAAGTCAATCAAAAAATTTAAAAACAGAGTCGTCTTGTCGAACTATGGGTCTCTAAGCTCTGAAAATAGGAAAGGTTGATCTTTGATCATCCCCCGAGACACTTAGGTCAGTCCTTTAGGAGTCTATCACAATAAACTAGCAATCCATTTGTTCATATCTCATCAATAAATCAAATCTGTGTCAATCAAACTATGTGGTCTTTGTGTGTATAATGTAGGCAAGGCTAATCTTTGATCATCCCTTGGGGCCCCTAGGATAGGTCCTTAGGTTAGTCTCTTAGTTGAAATCTCAAAAAACCCCAAAACATTGGAAAATTTGAAAATCAAAACATTTGTAAAACATCTCAAAAATAGCCTCAAAACATTTCAAAACATCAAAAACATCCAAATATTTGAAAAAATCCATCTGTCTCATCTTGCTTTCACCTGCAATAAGCATCCACTCACAATAAATCACTGTCATCCTCTACCTTTGGTGAAACAGTCAGAAACAAGTCTAGTGCATTAGAAGTCAAAACTTAAGCGTCAAGGTCGCAAGTCTAGGTTAGTAAGTAAACAAGTTGGTCAACTCTTCATACTAATAGCTCATCATCCAATTTGTCCCAAATCATCTAATAACATCATGTCCTAGGATTCATCCTTTCTACAATGGACATCAACATCAGGCATCACCATAGTCCAGTCTTGGCTAGTGGTATTGAAGAACATTAGCTTGTTTGTTTACTTGATCTTTGTCTTTTAACTTATCTTATTGTGCTCATTCCAATGACCTCTCGATGATGTCCAAACAAAAAAAATTAGAGAGAAGGGAATGGGGAAATATTCATTATCTTTTTATCTACTATGCTTGTTGTATACTCTTGTAATATAACCTTGGCAAATACTTTCTTTATTGGGTGTGGATGGAAGGTGTTTTGGACAGCTTGTTGACTATTACATTGTTAGGTTTTTCCTTTCTATGTTTTTGGTCTGAGATGTTTGAAATATTTGAAGTACATCCTAGTAAGGTTTTCGTATGTCAGGTGTGAACAAGAATACTCCTATTTGTTTGTTAAGTCAAATTCCATCTCACTAGATACAATGCCATCCTAGTTCGTTATACCTTGATGCATTGTGCCTATGTGTATTATCAAACATAAGGTAAGTAACCCTTTTAAAGTCCCAATTCTTGATAAGAATCATCATTTATCATCATCTCTAATAAAGTCTCGTAGATCATGGACTTGTTGGATCCTCTTGTCTTCATCTCATTTATTTTTTCTTCTCTCCACACTAACATGTACAATGACAGTTAATCATCGTAACCAATGCATCCATCTGGCATCCACAGACCATCAACATACTACATATCATATCATATAAGAAACACTGATCATCTCACATGCATTTTCATCATCGCATAATATAGATATGCTAGTCTAAGCATCTCATAAACAATACATTTGCATTAAACATCCATTGCATAATCATATAGCCATCATCACATCATCCATCTCAAATGCAGTGCATCATCATTTTAAGTTGTTTAGCATAATATAGATTGGTTATTCTAAGAATCTTGAAACCATCTCATTTGCATCATCATCATAACCATCCATACGTCCATGTTGAAACTCTTTGTCACAAGATCGACCCTCAAATTGAACTTTTCGCTTGATCTCTCAAGGGGGCAATGTACCAATATACTTCTTTCCACTGGGGCATCTGAATTTTTTTTTTTTTTTTTTAAATTTGATCTCGGCAAGTTTATTCTTTGAACCAATGCAACAGGTACATTACTTCAAAAAGGGGCAAAATGTAGACAAGTAAATTATCCTAATTGATAACCCATACTCAATTTTGACTTACTAACACTAGTTCTTCTTTAATCATCCTCTTTACTAATTGTTTAATTAAATAATCCTTATTTGATTAAATTCATCGAATTCCTCTTTTAACTAAATAAATGAATCTTTATTTAATTAAATCCCAATTCTCCTCCTTTGATTAAATAAATTAACTTTATTTGATTAAATCATAATATTTCCTCTTTTAATTAAATAAAGCAATCTTTATTTAATTAAATCATATTTCCCCTTTTAATTGAATAAACCAATCTTTATGTAATTAAATTGTCATATTCTCCTCTTTAATTAAATAAATCAATTTTATTTAATTAAGTCACTAATCAAACCTAAAGTCATCTCTTTAATTAAATAAATCAATTTTATTTAATTAACCTTCTAAAGTTCTCCATTTAATTGAATATATCAAATTTATTTAATTAGATCACTAATATTCATTATTTCTCTCATTTTGATTTATTTAAATCCTAAAATCTAAGTCAAAAGTCAAAATCAACTAATCTCCACCTAAATTAATCAAATCTTGATTAATGCTAATCCTAATCCATCAAATCCTCTAGATTTTGCAACTTGTGCAAATAAATCAATTCAATTGATTTATTAAATCTTCCTTTTTCATTCAAAAAGGCATCAAGTGGGAATATTCTCCAAATTTGAATTCTCCCTCCCAAGTGTCTTATCCTCCAACTTGGCATTTATGAATCTTACAAGTCCTTTTTTTTTGGAGCCAAGTTGCATTTAATTCATCCTTCATCTCCCTCCAACATGTCACTTCTCCAATTTTTGAATTTCCACCTAATAGCATTGATGTGCATATTCATCAAAATGTGCTCCACCATTGTCCACTCACATGTTGACAAGTGGCATTGTGCTATTGTTTTCTCTTATATCCCACATTCATCCATTTTTCTTTTTCCTCCATCCTTCTCTCCTATAAATAGAGAGCTTCTCTATTTGTTTGAGCATCCACAATCCATGCAAGATTTTTATACTCAATTTCATCCACAGGTTTAGGCATTTGTATCCAATTTAGCATAGTTTTCATCATTCATAGTTAGGTTCTTATTATTTTGCTCATCACACATCCATCAAAGAGCTTATCAAGGGTTGGGAAAGGGCTACTTTGCACATCAAAGTAGCACCAATCCACTATGGAATAGGTATGTACCATGCTTTTTATGCTCTCATTTAGTTTATTTTGTTATTTTGTTTGCATTATGAAGCATATTGGAGTATTTCATAGGAGCACTATTGTATTTGCATAGTTTGAACTAACCCATGCTAAACTGTGTTGAAGTTTAAGCTATTTTGCATATTTTTGGGTGCTTATAGGTTTTGCCATTGAAAAGGTACTTATAGCTAAGAGATTGGTCAAAACTTATAAAGAGAACAATGAAAAACAATCTAATAAAAAATATCATTGGAATAAGAATAAAAATATTGTCAATGATGGTGTCATAGATATTAAGTATATCCAAGTATCAAACACCTCCCAAGTTCATCAAAACACACCAATCCCATCCATAGCCAATTCTATATCAATTTCTCAACTGGCACCATGTCCTCCCAACCAATTCAATCAAGATAATGCAAAACATAATTTTAGGAGAACCACTTGATGCAATCTTTCAAATGTTTGTTCAAGCTAATGCAGTTAAATCCAGTCACCCAACCATTTGATGAGTCTGAATAGAAGCCTAATTGGTATAAGGATGAGTATTGTGACTACCATAGGATCAAAGGGAATTCTATTAATAAATGTATGAATCATAAGAATTATATCCAAGACCTTATTGATTGAGGTGATATCATTGTTGAGGGTAACCAATCCACATATAATTCTTAGTTGCAGATACTCCAAAATGCCTCCCCTAAACATAGTAAAGGAGCTAGTTCATCCAATGAAAATACTAGCTCAAACAATAGTCAAAATAATCATACTAATCATGTGGATTATACTAAAGTTCCTTTTAATTATGATAATGTGGTTGTTTGTATTACACAAGTCAATCCACAAGTTTCCATGATACAAGTGAACACTAAGGAACCAAATTGTGTGGTTACCATCCACCATGGCCACATATTTGTCCCTAGTTTTTACAATTCATCCCAACAACCTCCTATAAAACAACAATACAATATCCTAGACCACCTTGGAAAGACTCCTACTTAAATCTCTATCTTGGACTTATTGAAGTCTTCCCCTATCCAGCAAGGAATAGTTACCAAAGCTTTAAAAGGTGCCCGAGTCCCTAATGAGATATACCCTACTCAATTTCAAGCTCTTTTGGGAAATTTATCATCTACATACCAGTCAAGGGATTCATTCAAAATGATATGACACCCATTTATCATGCTCATAACCATTCCCTCCACATTGAAGTCCTCATTGCTAAGCATAAGGTGAAGTGGGTCTTGATAGATAATGGTTCTACCCTCAGCTTGTGTACATTGAAGTTTTTTAAATAGATGGGATATACTTAGGATGATTTGGAAAATTAAATAATCACAATCAAGGCTTATGAAAATTTTGAGAGAGATTCAAAAGGCACCATTTTCCTTCCCATTCGAGTGGGTCCTACTATAAAGTACATTACTTTTCATCTTGACCTTTAACTCCCATAAGATCTTCTCCTTGGTTGACCATGGATTCATGCCATGCAAGTCATCCCTTCCACTTATCACCATTGCCATAAATTCCCCCATAAAAAAATTGAGGTCACTATCCATGTCGATCCAAATCCTTTTGAGTACTATTGTGCTCTTGAGCCCTCATTCTCCCATTCTCAATATTGTCCATGTGTTGAAGTTGCACCTTCCAATACTGCTCCATCTTCCTCCTATGTCAATTTACCAACACAAATCCACCTTCGCCAAGTTCAATATCATAGACAAAGGTTGTGGAGAGTATGAAAGGAGTATTGCACTTAATGTGGCCACCATGCCCCCATCTCCACACATATATGGACGTCTATCTTCATCTCCACAACCATAAGAGAAGATAGTTAAAAATATGGGCCCAATCACATTTGAGTCTCAAGGAACTCTAGCACAAGAACAAATTGAAGAAGACTTTAGACAATGGGTGTATCATGTGGAACTCGACACTTCTACTCTTTTGGAATATTTTCAAGAAGTCTATCTAGCTTCCCATCAAATGGAATAGAAGGTCAACTATCAAGGAGGATTGGGGGTAAATGAAAAACTTGTATCCTCAAGCCCATTGAGCTACCCACTCAACCAAAATATCCAGGACTTGGTAATGATAAGAAACAAAAGAAACCCACATCATCACCTAACATGATCGAACAATGTTAATGTAGAATATGTTATTATTGAGGACATCCCTGAAAAATAGATTATCAAAATATCTTATGATGATTTGGATGTCTCCTCCCTCTTTTCCACATCCAATCTTTACCATTAGCCTTTTCCTCCACCATCCCAAATTGATTGATTGAGACCAATGAGGAACCACACCTATTGATATTTTTCCTAATGAGGAGGCATATATACACTTCATGGGTTTGGAAGAGGATTATCCATCAAGCTTCATATTTGAGCTTGATCAAGGTACTTACTTTGGGGAAGATGAATTCCTTAACTACAAAAGTAAGAAACATCAAAATAATCAAGTCTTCTAGTGAAAACCTCCTTGAGGCACTTTTAGACTCACCAAAAGTAAAAATAAAGGGTGTAACCTCTAATGAAAACCTTTATGAGGCATTAGAGGATGGGGACGTTCATCTTCCCCTCATGGGTACTCATTTATTGGAATGATCCTCGATTTTGGAGGGGGAGACTAAAGAAATTAATCTGGGTATTGAAGTTGAACCAAATATTACCTACGTAGCCAAATCTTTATCAGAGGATGAATATCATGTCTTGTCCAAGCTTCTTCAACATGATTTCATAAAATTTCCATGGTCCTACTCTAATGTGCTTGGACTAAATCCCACACTTATATTTCATCATTTGGATGTGTGTCTTGATGTAAAGTCAATTAAACAAAAGCTCCATAAATGCATTTGAAAGTTAGTTTACTTGTCAAATTGGAGCTAGAGAAATTGTTAGCGGCTAGTTTCAAATGAACCATCAATTACTTTGATTGGATATCAAATATAATTCATGTTTTCGAGTCCACTGGGGGCATTCATATTTTCACAAACTTTAGGGACCTGAATAAAGCCTATCCTAAAGATGATTTCTCACTTTCGAATATTAACATCCTTGTTGATCTTAAAACGGGTCATGTTGTGCTCTTTATAATGGATGGTTTTTTTGGTCTTGGTTATTGTCCCTCGAAAGAAACAAACAAGCCTTCCCTTAATGTCAACACTATTACAATATATTCCTCTAAGCCAACTCTAACTTTAGTACATCTTGAAATAATAGACACTAGTGGTCTTGATTGTTATCCTTTGAAAGAAATGAAAGAAATAGAGAAATCTTCGCTTAACATAAATGCCATTCTACAAAACACTAATAATTTGAATTTGATAGATTTTACACCCTCTTGTAAAGGAGAGTAAAAAATAGTGCAATCTAAAGAGTCTTGTATGAAACCTTGTACTAATCAAGAGATATCTTTTTTGCAAAATAAAGGAACATCTTCTACTATTGTTCAAGAGAGTATCTTGTTTAGATTCCTCCAAGATCGTTTGATATCCCTCCCTCTAAGAACACAAAATAAATTTTACTGTAAGAATTCAATTTGTGCATATCATAGAGTTTATGGACATTCTACTACAAATGTAAGGCTTTGGGTAATAAAATTTAACATCTTAAGGAATGTGGTGCTCTTTCTTGTGTTGAAGCACCTAGTTCCTTTAATTGATATTGATTTTCACTCTAGCATGTTTCTCATCAATCACCTTTGACTCATCCTTGTCTTGCAATAAGTGGGGGCAAGGGGTTGGGTAGCCTTTTCCTCGTATGACACTACACTTGTGGTTGTCTCTTTTGGCTAGTTGACTGCCTTCCATGTATAGATAAGAGCAAGCTTGGGATGTGGATGGCATACCTTAAATTGGCTTGCATGTGACATACTTATGTATGATGTAGTTTCATTTAGAAACATATGACTTGGCATAGGGATTTTTGAATAACCTCTCATGTCTTCTTCTACTTTAAAGTAATTGCTCACAAAAATGGTGTTAGAAATTGCTTTAAAGTGGGAGCATACATCGACACTCATGTTTCATTGTGCGATTTTCTTTCTTCTTGCGATGCATCCTTTTCTTGGTGGTGTCATTGGGTTTGATTTCCTATGAGAGCATGATATTTCTTTGACTTTCCCTCTCTTGGAGACATTAGGCACGATGGTCCCTAAGAAGATACCTTACACGAACTAAGCAAAATCCCTTTGAACATACCTTACATTATTTTACATTTACAACCAGTTATATGGACACCTTGCATAACACACTTTTCTTGCCTATGGAGTTGTCTTATTTGTTCATGAGTGTCAAACATATGAAGCTAATCTTGCTCATGAAATTAAAAGTTCATTGTTGTGTGGTACCAAGTATCAAAGTTATCAAGAAGTATAGCTTTGGTATGGTTGTATGTATGGGAGCCAAACTTAGGCATGACTTTCCCATATCCACTTACTTGTTTGTGTGAACACATACCGATTTCGTGCATATGTGTCTCACTGGGGGCTCACCTAGTGGATGGCCTGAGCTTCCACTAGCCCTTGTGAGTGTGCATTTGGTTTGCATAGTGGACATCGTGTTCCACTTGTAAGCCACCCCTTTTTGGATGTTCACCCAGTAGACGGCTTGAAGTTTTGTTGCCTCAGAGTGCAAGCATGCATGTTTGGACAAAAAACTTAGATTTTATCCACAACATGCAGGACAAATAGTTGAAGCTTGATCCACCCTTTTCTTTCTTTTTCTTTCATCTTTATGTCTTTGACATTGCATGTTTGTGTATCTTGTTTTGCTGCATACTATACACCTTGTGTGCCCCTTTGTGCTTAAGTTGGTTTAGCATAGGATCTTGGATCATGGGGTCTTGACCACCTCCTTTGATCTTTGTTATCCTAGACGATCCACATTGGTACACTTGGACCCCTCTTGAATGTCTACTTTAGTGTGAATTTGAAGCAAGTTCCTCCTCTCACTAAAGTGGGGGCTAAGTGTAGTAATGGAAAATGTCACCCTTTACATTTTTACACTTAATTTAGGAATAATTAATGTTAAATTGAACCTAATGTCACCTTAATCTAGTTTTGTAATGTGTTTTATGCATTCACATTAGGTTTAGGGTCCTTTTAATCTAAATAAACCTAACTTTGCCTTAATTTAGTGTTGTAAAGTGTATCCATTTACACCCTCACATTAAATTTAGGACCCTTGTAACTAAATGGACCTAATGGTGCCTTATTTAGGGTGTTTAAAAGTGTATCCTAACACTTTCACACTAATTTAGGGTTTTATTAATTAATTAAGATTATCTATGCCTTAATTGGCCCTTTTTTGCATCCACAAGCCTTATTAAATGCATTTTTCTAGAGATAATCCCGACACTTATCAAATGACCAATAATAATCCAGTGTTTTGGATCATGTGTCCCAAATTTAGTGGTCTGGGACTCATATGCCACCTTGGGCGTATGAGTCCCACCTAGGTCTTGCGACTTGATTTTGAATTTCACCTTAAACGAGACCTATCTTGGAGTGTGTGCCCTAGTTTTGAGCCATTGGGACTCATACACCACCTTGGGCATATGAGTCCCACTATAGTCAGGACCTAATTGAATTTCAATTTTGGGAAAAAAAAATTCTTCCTAGATTTGATGTCGGCTTGTAGTATTGCAATTTTAGGAAATTTGCCATAAATAAGTATAAATACAATGTTATTTCACTCATTTTCACCTAAGACTTCCAAGAGAGCATTCCTAATAGAAATTTTGTGACTACAAGAGTATTCAAGGACATTTTCTAAGGAATTCAAGGAAAAATTTCTCCATCATTTGATGCAGCAATTCAAGATCCATCATCATGCCAAAGACATAATGCATCAAGCATGTTGTTGAGCTAGTGTTATGATGTAGCATTCAAGATCCAAGTTAAGCATTGTTCCATATCTAATTCAAAATCAAGATCTACATTCTTCATGGCCACTTCATTTCAGATTGCAAATTTATATTGTACAACATCATTCAAGGTATCATTGTTCATGTTTCATGTTTCATTGTTTCATCACAAGGTTCAATTACCTAAATGGGGTTTGACCAAGGAAAACTACCATCCCCTATCAAAACAAATCTCTCTCTCTCTCTCTCTCTCTTTGTGTGATTGTAGGTTTATAGGTTGAAGAAAAAGTGGATTTGAAGCCCTCAAAAGTACCAAAATGAAAAAGTTGTCAAAGTTGTTATGAAAATTTGTCAAGGCTCATGAAAACTTAGATCTAGAGCAAGATATCCAACCTATTTGCATGAAATCAGTGGGAAAGTACTTATTTGATCCATCTATAGAGGCTCATAAAGTTTTGCTTCAGAATTTTTCTCTTGGGACACTTTGTGACAAAACGGGACTGATACGCCACTTGTTGTGAATGAGTCCCAACATACCTATTTTTAGACTTTTTCTGTACATATTGATTCAACAATTCTAGATTTTGGTTTCATCTTGAAACCCTAGACTGGGACTAAATTTCCCAACTTGGTGTATGAGTCCCAATGTTCCTTAAAATCAACATTTTTAGGATTTCAGATTTTCATCCAAGCCTCTTAAGGTTTCCAGGGGCACCTCTATACTTTTCCAGTTCATTGTTCTAATTTGCATTCATTTCTAGGTCATTTACTTAAGTCTTGCACATCATTAAGTTTCATCATTAGTTTTTGCATGTTACTTGTCTTTCCAAGCCCTAGCTTGGTGGTGAACCCTTTTATAACTTTAATCACACCCTAGGACAACCTTTAGTATGTCATGCCCATAATTTTCACTAGAAAAGAAAACTTAACTATTTTTTTTTTTTTACAATAAAACAAATTACTAACATTTAACAACCATTCATGTGCATATTACACGCAATGTGCATTAGATGACATTGCTCATGCTATCTCATTACTAGCACAATATCAGGAGTGGGGTATGCAGGGGTAGCGAGGTCGGGTACCTGAAGTCATCATACAAACCTTTTAACAATAATGATTCAAAGTTTGATATATGGGTATGAGTGCATCCCAAGATTTGAAAAAGATTCATAGGCCCATGGGTAAACTAGCTTAGTGATTATCACCTTTACAACTTTTGGAAACACCCTACCTACTAATGAATGCCATTGACACACACTATTTAGGAGAAAGGAAACATGATAACCTAGCTAGATGAAAACCTATGAATACATTGATGATACATTATTATGAGATTATTTATGTTAACCTTACTACTTTATTTCCTGCTATTGCTGGAATTCTCACATAACATTTTGTCTTGGTTTCAAAATGAGAAAATGGGTAAGCTATTTATAATTGGTTTATTATTATTATTTTGATTTCATTATTAATCATTAATTTATTAATTTATTCCTTTTTCTCTATCCTTAATTAGCAACCCAATAGCAAAATAATGTCCTCCTTCCCAACCCTTTTTCTTTTCTTGTAAACAAATACTTTAAAGATTCCAATTTAAGAATCTTGATATTCAAAAATATAAGGATCAAGACTTATTAAATAGGCATATAGTACATTTATGCATACTTAATTAAAGAAATAAAAAATTGAATTTATTTATTGTTACCATTATAAATTGTTACATAACTATCTATTAATGATTAATTATCATATATTTAATTGCTTACTTAATCTTATAGATAAATCACTCTAAGAAATAATTTAAAAAGATTTATAAGAGTAAATAAATAACATATAAAATAATTATATTATATTCTACACATAAAATTTACTACTATTCTCTTTAAGAAGAAGCAAAAAAAAAGAAAAAAAAGAAAAAAAAGGGGATAATTCCCTTTCTAGAAAAACTCTAATAACCGTAGCCTTTACTTATGTATAAAATCTTAATTTGGTTTATTAGAATCCATCTTAAGGAATATGAGAATAGATTTCGTATTACTTTATTTAAGGAATAATTGTCATAAAGTTTACCACCATGATTTTGGTGGAGATGTAATTTTTTTGTTTGTTTAGATTCTCACATTCAAAACACGGTGAATTATACCTTTTGAAGATAAAGCAAAAAGCAAATAATCGTAAGATAATTCACTCTATGGCTTTTAGTTCTAGATTTAACTATCAAGAATATGAAACAAATCAGAAAGATATAACAAATATTATATATAATAATAATTTAGTAATTTACATTATATAAAATGTAATATATAACAAGTGACGCAAGCGTCGAGTTCCTGCCGAGAGGTAAAAGTCATGTAGCTATGAGTTAGGAAAAGTTTTTAGACAACAAATAGGAATATAAATGTATTTAAAATTTTTAGGGTGCATGGGGAATGTGGTCCATAGGGGCATGTGAACTGGTAACACGTGTGGACGGATGCAAGGGAATTTTTTTTTATGGGTACCATGTATACGTGGAGTTTTTTATAGATATACCAATGAATACTTGTTTTTTTGTGTGTATGTATACATTTGTGAGAAGGAAGATTCTTTATGATATTAAATAGGAAGCAAGAATGCATTATTAATTTGTATTAATTATTGGATGCAAACAATCGGAAACATTTGTAATGCATGAGACATATATGCATACATGTATCCACGTGCACACAATGCACAAAAGAGTGAGATGCATAGTTGGCATGTGAACGAGTCTTAAAGCAGGAGGAGAAGCAGCTCGAATTTATAGTATTAAATGAAAGAAAACAAGAGAAATAAACTATTTATGACTAGTGCAATGTTTTTTTATTTTTTATTTTTAGAAAACCTTTTGATTGAAAATTCATTAGTTATTTTAAATGGAACAAAGTTTTGAAACAAAGTTTACCATATTTCTTTTTTTTGCTTGTATGTCTATTTGTAAATAAAATTATGTTTAGTGTACTATTGTAGAACACATGCTATGTTAATTAATACAATTGAGTTATTTTAGTTTATCATATTACAATATGCAAGTGCTAATAGAAACAGTAGTGTTAGGTGGAAGATTGATAGGGGTAGCTCATTTGAGTATAGACTTTTGTAAGATTAATGAATGTTTTTTTGAATGTAGTATGAAGATTAGTATTATATAAAGCTATTGATTTTATTATAAATAAGATTTAAATCCTGTCTATGTAATATGATAAGATATTTTCATGTATAGAAGAATGTAATTATATTACAATAAATTGTTAGATGAATGATTAGAAAGCTATTGATTTTATTATAAATAAGATTTTAATATTGTTTATGTAATATGAATAAAAAATTGTGTTTATATAATAAACAATAAGTAATTTGCAAAAATATAATAAAGAACTTTAGTACCTAAGATTAAATTTGTGTATATATAACATAAAATGTAATAGTTTAACTTATGAAAATGTAATAAGTGGAATAAATATTATGATAAATTCTTAGATGAAACTGTACAAAGGTATTGATTTTATTATAAAATAGATTTGAATGTTGTTAATGTAATACGAATGAATATTTTTTTGTGTATATATTTTAAACAAAAAATAATTTGAAAAGATATAAAGAATTTTATTAGGTAAGATAAAAAGTAGGTACAGTAAAATAATCAACATGTTTGTAGCACTTTGCATCTAAACATTAAATTATTATAATAATCTATAGTAAAATATTCTTATAATGTTTGTAACAATGCTTGAAGCATGAAGTATACATGGAGGCATGTAGACATTTATCGATGTGCACAGAATGCACAAAAGAGTGAAAAGCATTGTTGGCACCTGAGCAAGCCTGAAAGCGTGATGAGACTAAAATTGCATTTGCAGTATTAAATGAAAGAAAACAAGATAAATAAACTAGTTAGTATGAATGCATATATGAAAGGAAAGCATTAAAATATGGATCCATGTAAAGACATATGCATGCACGGATGTGTACATGTGTCCATTTAACTTGGTATGTTAAGAAGAATCTATATATGCCTGCGTCCATGAAGTTAGAAATGTTAGAAACAATTTGCAGTTTAAAGAAGAACTAGAAAAACATTACTGACTGAAACAAAGCAGCAATACATTAGTGTTTGTGGAACAAGTGTATAAAGTATATCTAATAATGCATTTGGATGCATGGATACATGTAAATATTTGTGAAATATGAATATACATTATAGCCTTGGAGGAATTTTCATATGTGCTTTTAGGAATCTGTGAGAAACAAAATTTAGAAAAGATGTTTTGAAAAGAACTATTGAATACAACTGTATTTTAACAATGAGACTCAATTTGCATTTGCAGTATTAAATGAAAGAAAATAGGGAAAATTAACTATTTATTAGCAATGCATATATCGAAGGAATGCATAAATGTATGGATGAAGGCAAACATAAATGCATCCATCTTTGTGTACATGTGTCCATGCAAGTTGGTAAGTAAACAAGAATCTATATATGCCTATGTGCACAAAGCTAGAAAATGTCAGAAACAATTTGCATTTGACAGATATAAAAAGAACATTTATGATCGAAACAAAAGAATCATACATTATTGTTTTTTGACCAAGTGTATTAAGGATATCCAACGATGCATTTGAATGCATGGATATATGTAAATATTTATGAAAACTGATTATACATTTTAGCCTCCAAGAAACTGTGATATGTGCTCTTAGTTATCTGCAATAAACAGGATATAGGAAAAAATGTTTTCAAAGGAATTCTTGAATACAACTCTATGTTGTCATAGTTATTTTCAAAGCCCTCAGTGTTTAATTGCATAACCTTGATATTTTTTTCAATTTTTCCTTTGGTATGGTGTGAATTTTGTTCTAATGGATGAAGGTATATTTGAGCTATAGATAGATAAAGATATGTAAGGGTGGTAAAGATGTATGAGTGATGTAAGTGCAACAAAGAGAAGGAATTGAGAGAATGATGTGATGCAAGTAAGGTATATGAATGCCTTATGGAAAGTATTAGATATGGGAAGCAACGATATGTGAAATTGGATGTGAGAATCAATGGAATGTAAATTATATGAATTTATCATCTTCGAGTTATACGCTTAAAATTAAATGCAAGATATAAAAATTTGAATGAGTGAGCTGGATTGAGAGAAAAAAGGAATGCAAGACATTGGTGTGATGCAAGAGAAGCATATAAATGGATTTTGAAATGTATTTGATTTGAGAAGAAATGATGTGCACGGGTGGAAATGGAAATGAGTGGATTTGATAGGGTATGAAGTGAACTTTTGTTCCAAGAAAGGGTGGAAGAATGTCTATTTTGTTATTGGTTATGCTTTTTAAAATCATCATAGGGCTGAGTGTCTCAATACAAATACAAAAGAAAGACTGGTGTCTCATTTCTCGCTCTCCTTTGGACTAAACAAAGTTCCAAGATCCTTGAGCTTCCTTGAAATGTGACAAGAGATGAATGGATTTAAAACTATAATGATATTTAAGGATGCAAGAGTGAAAAGAGAAACACCAATGAACATTAGTACCTTTACATGGGTTCATGTTTACATTTGCAGTAACAAATTTCCTTTATGATCTTATCGAGGAAGCAAAAATGTATTATTATTTTGTTTGAAGTATTGAATGCAAATAATCTTAAACATTTGTAACAATGCTTGAGGCATGCATGTATACATGTATCCATGTGAACACAATGCAAAGAAGAGTGGAAAGCATACATGACATGTGAATGAGAAATTTGAATGGAAAATAGTAAAATCAAGTAGAAATACAAATCTGTGAAAGCATATGGATGCTCAAGTAGCATTTGCAGTAGTAAGCGAAAGGAAAACAAGAAAAACAAATTATATACCAGCAAAGCATATATCGAAGGAATGCATAAATATATGGATCCATGTAAGCATTAGTGTATGTATGGATGTATAGATGTGTCCATGTAATTTGGTAGACAAAGAACAATCTATAAATGCATGTGTGCATAAAGCGAGAAATTCTAGGAACAATTTGCATTCGAAACATATACAATATAGTTTTTTGAACAACTGTATAAATGATACCTAATGATGCATATGAATGCATGGAAACATGTAAATATGTGTTAAATCTGATTACACATTATAGGCTTGAAGAAACTGTTATACGCGCTTTTAGGAATCTGTAATAAACAAGGTTTAGAAAAGACATTATGAAAATAACTCTTGAATACAACTATATGTTATGAGTTTCATTTTTGAAGCCCTTAGTGTTTATTTGCATAACCTTGATATTTTCGTCATCTTTTACTTTGTTTGGTATGGTGTGAATTTTGTTTTGATGGATGAAGGTATATTTGAGGTGTAGATAGATAAAGATATGTGAGTGTTAAAAAGAAGAATGAGTTATGCGAGTGGAACAAAGGGAGTGAATTGAGAGAAGGGTGAGATGCAAATAAGGTGTATGAATAAGTTATGAAAAGTGTTTGACATGGGAGGCAAGGATATGGGATGGTGGATATGAGAATGAATGGGAATGTAAATGGTATGAATTTATCGTTTGCAAGTTATATGCTTACAATTAAATGCAAGAAATGAAAATTTCAATGAGAGAGCTGGATTTAGTGAAAAAAGGAACGCAACACATTGGTATGAGGCAACACAAGCAAATAATTGGATTTTGAAATGTATTTGATTTGAGAAGAAAGGATGTGCAAGGGTGGAAATGGAAATAAATGGAATCAATAGGGTATGAAGTGATTATTTCTTGCAACAAGGGGTGGAAGAATGTCTAGTTTGGTATTGGTTATGCTTTTAAAAATCATCATAGGGCTGAGTCCGTCAATATAAACACAGAAAAAAGACCCATGTTGCATTTCTCACTCTCCTTCATACTGAACAAGGTACTGAGATCCTTGAGCTTCCTCAAAATGCAACAATAGAAGAGTGGATATAAAATTATAATGATATTTATGGATAGAAGAGTCAAAACAAAAGACAAAGTGGAAGTTCTTATGCATATACTATGGAAAAAAGAAATATGGAAGATCATAAAACAGAGAACATGTAAATGCTGATGCAGTGGAGAACATTAAATACATGGAGAGAGAAATACGTACAGCTATTCATAGATATATGCATGGATGCATCAACATACACATGTATACATAGAAAACAAAACTACATGGAGATATGGAGATATGAACACATGTATACATGGATGTATGCATATTTGGATATAGGTACAAATGCGTATGTTACATGGAAGGATGTATTCATATACATATGCAAATATGGATGAAGGCATATATGCATATATGCATGAATGGACAATATGCATAAATGTATGTCAACATATAACTTTTAATTTTGTTATATTGGAAAACTAGCACTATTCTGATAAATCAATATTGGAAAATTAGCATTTAGCTGTTTCTATTTATCTGAATAGCTTTATAAATTATTGTTGTTATTGAAAATTAGTGAAATGAGATCACATAGATTGATTAAATAAATTTAAGCAAAGGCATAGTTTATAAAACTGGCGAGTAGAGATATATAATCCATGAGTACAAATTAAATGCATTGAAATATTAGGAAAATGCGAACACATGGAGAGGTCAAAATAATTGAAGCAAATGCATTAAATGGCATGTGGCTAGTGGGGAAGGTGCTAGAATTGCTTGATGGCCATGGGTGTCTAGGATACTTTGGCCATTAGGGACCATTTGGCCAAAGACAAAGACAAAGACAAATACATGGATGCATGAGTCCATACATGCATGTATACATGTATCCATGCAAAATATTGATAGATACATATATAGATGGATGTGTGTATGCAATTCATAGGTGCATTTATGCATAAATCATTGTATACATGCACCCATAGATACAGTCATACATATGTAGATAGATGCATGTAGAGATGGCAAGATATGCATAAATCAATATATGCATGGCTGCATCTATGGATACATAGATACATAATGAAATGGAGAAAAAGACACATTTATATATGCATTTACTTTGGGAGTTTGATTCTGAATCCATATGCATACTTTGATTAAAACTAGTGGTTGAAGGTACATAGTTCATTCAGGCAAAATTAATGCATTGAATGGCATCTGACCAAAGGGGAGACTGTTTGGATTGCTAAGTAGTCTTTGAATATATAAAAATTAAAAGAGATAAGTAAGTATAAGTATCCTTGGGGACATTCCACATTTTGACCTTTCAATCAAAGTCAATTAACAAAGTAGTAGTGAGACCTAAAGAAACTTCAAGGACTATGACGATAGAAAACCATATTTTGAACAATGGCTAGACAATCTATTGAAATTGCTTTAGAAACTTTGAAGCAAATGCATTTTTGCTTCTATTTACTTTCATTGTACATCTTAAATGAAAGTCAGGTTTTGCATTGTTACAATGTATTTGTATACTTTGATTATAAAATCATAGTTTAGATCATTTTAAGTGTTATCCATTCGAATCTTTTCTTGAAATACGAAGGATTCATCTGAGTCTTGGAGGCAATGCACAGCTGTCCTATAAAGAGAGCTTTGGAACCAATGAGTTGTCATATATACATGGGTGCATGAGTCCATAGATGCATATATATACATGTATCCATGCAAGTTATTGATAGATGCATATATACATGGATGTGTGTATGCAATTCATAGGTGCATATATACATAAATCAAGGTATACATGTACCCATAGATACAGCCATACATATATAGATAGATGCATAAAGAGATAACAAGATACATGCACAAATCAATATATGCATGATTGCACCTATGGATACATAGATACATTATGAAATGAAGCAAAAGACACATTTATATATGCATTTATTTTGAGAGTTTGATTCTGAATCCATATGCATACTTCAATTAAAACTAGTGGTTGAAAGTACACAATTCATTGATACAAAATTAATGCATTGAATTGCATCTGACTAAAGGGGAGGCTGTTTGGATTGCTAATTAGTCTTTGAATATATAACAATTAAAAGAGATAAATAAGTATAATTATCCTTGGGAACATTTCACATTTTGACTTTTCAATGGAAATGAATTAACAAAGTAGTAGTCAGAACTAAAGAAGGTTCAAGGACTATGCTGATGGAAAACTATATTTTGGACAATGGCTAGACAATCTGTTGAAATTGCTTTAAAAACTTTGAAGCAAATGCATTTTTCGTTCTGTTTATTTTCATTGTACATGTTAAATGGAAGTTGGGTTTCAGATTGCCGCAATGCATTTGGATACTTTGATTATAAAATCATAGTTTAGATCATTTTTAGTGTTATCCAATTGAATCTTTTCTTGAAATACCATGGATTCATGTGAGTCTTGGAGGCAATGCACAACTTTGCTATAAAGAGAGCTTTGGAAGGAATGAGCAAGTGAGCGACAATTTTTTTTTGCTCACATTGCTAATCTCACTGTGTGCTTTAAACCTCTAAAGGAAGAGAAAACTGAGGAAAGAAAGTATTTATTGCCTCAAGTAACTGGTTTCTGGTTCTGGATACTGTAATTATTTTCCTCATAGGCACATATGCAAAGTATGGAACCATATAGAAAGCAAGTGAGCTCTTTAATAATACCATGAAACATAGTCTTTATATGCATCCATGTATACAGGTTTGCATGTGTATATGTGTACATGTAATTATGTATATATGTTAGATAGTATGTATTTGTGCATAGGTGCATAAGGATGGTATGTATCTTTAGATTTTAGATTGCATAGGTAACATGTAGTTCATAGTCATCTAGTTAGAGTAATATGATGACTTTGTACATATTGGTATTTAATTCTGGAAGTTGATGTTTCCAAAGTTGTTTTTTTTTAAATTTGGAAAGTGGTATTTAGCTATTTTCTTGATTGTGTTTCAAAGTGAATGCATTAAATAGAAAGTGGATTTATCATGTAATATAGATTTATGTGACTAGACATGCATTGTGACTACTTTGAGCATTTGATTTTTTGTTATTTTGCAGATCTGTGTAGTCACAGGAGATGATGTTGCTGTAGAGTCAAGACCTAGAACCAAGCTACTTGATACATGTATCCATACATACATGGATGTGGACATCTATCATGGTATCCACAGATGCGTAGATACATGTATCTATGGATAGATGTATTCATAGATACATTGACACATATATGGATAGATGCCTGTATACATTTGCACATAGAAAGACATACATATATGCGTGGATGCATCTATAGGTTGAAGAATACATAGAAACATAGTTGCTTGGATAGATAGATAGATGCATAGTTGGATACATAAATGCTTAAATATACATGTATGGAAATATCCATGGATTGCATATGAAGTTGCATAGATACATATATCCATGGCTACATGTGTACATAGATGCATGTATTGCAGTACACATGGATGCATGTAGAAGTGTATCTGCAAGCAAGATGCATGGTTGCATGTGAGGTTTGTAAAATTTGTATATTTTATTATGTCAACATGTGTGGTAATGAGAGTTTTTTCCTTGAACTTTGTTATATATTCAAAGAGTAACTAGCCATGCAAACATCGCTCCCTTTAGTCAGATGCCATTCAATGCATTGAGCTTGCATCAGTGGATTATGTACCTTTAGCCACTAGTTTGAATCAAAGTATGCATATGGATTTAGAATCAAAAGCTCTCTCCTGTGAACGTATTTTTAATTTGCCTATGCATTTGCCCAGAATGCTTTTTACCGGTAGCATTGGCCAATCACATTTTGCCATTGAACATATTACTTATTTTTTTGTATAGTTTGCATTTGGAGAGCTATTTTATATATTGGAAAATTAGCATTTATCTATTTTTCTATTCGTCCGAGTAGCTTTATAAATCATTTTCGTATTAAAAATTCGGGAAAATGCGAACGCATAAATTGATTAAATAAATTTAAGCAAAGGCATAGTTTAAAAGTTGGTGGCTAGAGGTACATAATCCATGAATGCAGATTAAATGCATTAAAATATCAGGAAAATGTAAGCGCAATGCATGAATGCAAATTAAATGCATTAAATGACATCTAGTTGGAGGTGAACGCGCTGGAGTGGCTTGGTGAACATGCATGGATAGGGTACTTTGGTCATTTAATATAGAGTTAAGCCACTTGTTATGCATCTTTATTACTTTGTGTGTGTTGTTTTTGTGTTCTGTAAGCCTGTGTTGTCAAAGCCTATATTTTGCAATTGCTTTGAGCTTTCTTGCTATGATGAAAGCATACAGGATAAATAAATTTTGTGACCTGTTATAGTTCATGTGCTCATACGCACATTTGCAAAATATGGAAACATATAGAAGGGAAGCGAATTGTTCAAAAAAACTTGTAAAAGAAATGTGGTCCCATGGAATGCAATAAGTGTTCACAATGGACACTTTGGTTTTTGCGTGTTAACTTTGTTAGATAATGCAATTTGGCATGAACAATGTTGTAGCCATCACATGAACAATCTATTCAACACTAAACTCTATGCTTGTAATAATTATTGGAAAAGCTGTAAATGCCATAGATGAAATAATATGAATAAAATTCTAGTTTCTGGTTTTCTTGAAATGCAATAAGAAAGCTGCTATAAAGGCATAAGACAAGGTTGTGTAACATATTGCCATTCCTGTATCTAATTTCTTTGAACACGAATGCTTTACACACTTGATTGCAATAGTAACATGTCTACGAAAAATGGGACAATAGAGATCATAATTCAGTAGTTTTTAGTGTGAGTATATATGTATCCTGATACACATAAGCTTATCTAGCATTCATGAAAACAACTACTATGTACAGTGAAATAGTTAATTAGTGTTACTATATGCGATATCCATATAACATAATAAATTGGTACAAGGCTAGAGTGGCAGATCCATAAATACATGGACGCATGTATACACAGTTGCATACAGGGATACGTAGAAGCTTAGATGAATACATGGACACATGAATATGTGCATATGTGCATATGGACATAGAAGCCTATATACATGTGAATACGCATATATGCAGCGAAAGCAACATATGGATTTGTGTATACAGGAGTGTACTCTATACATTAGAATGCATGATGGAAAAGTGACTATAAAGTACAATGCATAAAAGCAGAGGCGAGACATGGTTGCAGTAATAGCATAAAAATAAAAAAATCCAAAGGAAAATAACCATTTATTGTCTCAAGTAACTTGTTAATGGGTCTAGAGTGTGCAACCATAACAACTTCTAATTGGTCACCATAAATTCTTGAAAGCGTAAGAATCAAAAAGCAAATATTGGAAAAGCTAGGAAGGACAGAATGCAAAAGGGAACATTTAAACTATATATTTTGAATAGCATTATGCATGGAGGGATAATAATTATTGAACATATATGTCAGATGTACATAGAGAACCATTGTTTTCATAGGTGCAAAAACAAAATTAGAGTTTCAGATGTCCATATTCTAGAAGACTTTAACATAGTAACCTATAGAAGTGTCTAAATGTATAATAGCAATAGAGAATTTTAAAACCAAAGATGTCTTTAACATGTGAGAACCAGTGAAATGTCTTGGAGCATGGAAAGGTGAAAAAGTAAAAGTCTGAACAATGTAAATCTGTGCTCCTCTATTCCTAGTTTCCTGTAAAGCCAACAAAATGCTATGTATTAGAAACATAGTTTGTATGGATAGTGATTTGAGGTACTGGTTCAAAAGAAAAAAAGTTTACATATGAATGACTTTACTACCTTCTAGTGGTGTTTCCTATCTATTTGTCAATGCAAATGGCTTCAACAATGGCATTGTTTTGGTCAAGGCTAAAATGTCCTTTGGCACTGAAGTCCCGTAGGATGAATATCACTACTGACTTGTCCTTGATAAAGTCTTCATAGTTGAACCTTTGCAGTGTGGGAAATAGACGGTGCATTGTGGCCTGGTCAATTGAAGACTGAATTGTTTGATTTTCATAAGTTGTTATGGTGGTTTTAAGTTGTAAACAAAATGTATAATTGACTTGTTGGTTGCACTGTTTGCAGTGAGCAATTTTTTCTTGGAGTGTGCCATAAGCAGCAAATTTGAATTTGCATTTTGGGCAACATGCATGAAATGGATTGGAAAATGCATTTATTGCTTTTAGAGTACCAGAAACATATAGAATATGGTTCAAAATTGTTAGAGGAGACAAAAATACAAGTTTTGATGCACTAGATTTTTAAGAAAAGAATGTTGTTACCTTGAAAGTTGAATGTAGTAGGCTGTTGAGTTTTTCCAAGCTTCTTTTGTCATTCAAGGTACGGATGAATGTTGATCGACATGTGTGAAATGTGTTCTTTGATCTTTTTTTCTTACAACATTCTTGAAAAGCATTGCAGGTGTTTTATTTGTATGCAACTGGTCTTCAAGTGCAAAGTATTGTTGCTCATATGTTGACCGCAATAGCAGCTGCAATTGAATGAGAGGATTAGATTTTGTTCCAGAAATTGTTATAGAGACCACTGCAGAACATTTAAAGATTGAAACTGAAAGAAGAGGTAAAAGTTTTGTAGACAGAAATACATGTGCCCTGTCTATGTCAGTGTGGCCATCTTTGATGTCAATTGCAAATTGGGTACCCAATTTTTTGGCACCAACTACCAGTGCAACTATTGTGCCAATTGGGTACTCATTTACAGTTGTTAGCAATTGGCTGATAGTCGTACTTGGGATGAATTTGTACTCTTGATAGAGGTGGGGGATTTTTTTAGTGCTGCTTATGTATGTCAAAATCAAAATACAATCACAGTCACCTCCGTCATAATCTGTCCTAGGTGCAACTTGGAAATCTGAGATTGAAATAGCTGATCTCAGGACTATTTTAGGCTCATGTTGATACACAAGGTTTCCACTAACATTTAACGTGATTGTCATTTCTGCTTTGTGATCTGTCAGATCAACACCTAGCATTTCCTGTGTTTTGTTGGCCTTATCCAATGTTGCTTTGTAGACAAAAAGGACATCACCTTGGAAGGTGTCTCCAGCTCTTCCTGCATTTAGCTATTCGTTTGAAACAATCCTAGGTTTCTTGACTCTTGTCCTACAAGGAACAAGGATAATTTCAATAGAATGCTAATTTTATATTAGCAACTTGGGAAAATGGCAGTACATTGTAGAACAAAGTACTTTACCGTTGTGCTGACTCTTCTTGTGCAATTTGCACCTGTTTGGCTTGTCTTTTTGATACATCTTTTGGTGTCCTGCAAAGAATTGGAACAATGTTATTTGAATATTTGTGATTTGGGCGAATAAGTATGAAGGAATAATACTATGAGCACTTTACCGTTGTACTGATTCTTCTTGTGTGGTTTGTATTTGCTTTGAATGTCTTTTAGTTTCATCCATATTTTCCTACAAATAATGGATATAGCATTGGAAAAGACATTGCAATGCATAAAGGTGATATAAGGCTATAAGTTCTATAAAGTTGAATTTGTCTATTGTGTAACATGCAATTTTAGGAAAATTGGATTGTGATCAGTCCAATATGCTTCTGATATATAGATAGAGCATATATTTGTAGCCATGTTGGACCAAAAATGATCAATGACTGAGTTGTCTATGTTGTGTTGTTGGTTCAACATAAATTCCATGTTGTTCTGCTGCATATAACTGTGAAGCATTTTTTTGCTTCTGCTTTGTGAAGACATGTTGACATTAAAATCGCCTAAGATGTACAACATGTTTTTTGAATTTGTGGACCCAATAATTATTTGCAAGATTGCAATTACTTCATCTATGGTAGTTGCAGGTCTTGCATAAATATTACAAACATTGAGTTCATTGTTAGATAGCATTACTGTTAATGTGATAGCTTCAATATTTGAAGTTTCATGTTGTGTTGTTTTTGACAAGAGTAAATGTTTCTTGGTTAAAGTTGCTATGGCATGTATGTTATGTACAGAGAAGCTATCAATATTCTGCAGCAAGGTATTTAGCTCAAAGGGATGCATATGTGTTTCTTGGAGACACAAGATATCAGATTGCATTATGCCATAGTCATTGACAATGTCTTCTGCATGTGCTTTCAAGCTATGAGTGTTCAATGTACATAGGAGAAAATGTGATTTGTTTTTTGAACATGTCTCTAGATTATCAAGTTGCCATTGTGCACATGTCTAAAGACGAGACATTTCTAGTTGTATTTTGTCTTTAACTTTGAAGTTTTTTGTAGTTAAAGGTTGTAACAGGAATAATGATTCTACTAATTTTGTTCGTGACAGAGCTGTATAGGTTAGTCCATGCTGTCTAATGCCTGTGGGATCAAAAGACAAGGCCTCCATTGTTAATCCTTGGGATCGATGTATGGTTCGTGCACATGCTACTTGTACTGGGAATTGTTTTCTAGTTGTAATTTTCTTGTCTATTGTTATTTTTTGGATTGGCCTAGCAATGCGTTGTATATGCACCCAGTCTTTGTCAATGATAGTAGAATAGAAGTGTGCTAGTTTTGTGCGTTGGTGATGTCCAATTGATGGGTCATTAAATTTAATCCAGACAATATCAATATTGTTTTGTGATGTATATGCTTTAAAAATTCCATCTGAACCGTTGACGAGGCCATCTTGAACATTGTAATTGCCTGCATAAAGCTCAACAAGAATGTTTGGTTTCAAGCATATTTGTGATGGAAGTGTCGTTGTGTGACTGTACACTCGTATTGCATTAAGGTCCTCATTAACTTCATCTATTGCATCTAGCACAATCATTTGGGTTGGAATGATTGATAGAATTTTGTTGTTATGTGCTTGAACATCTATTCTCCTATAGAAAAGGTGCGGAAGCAATGGATCTAATGGTACAAGACGAAAGAAAATTTTGTTGATATAGTCTATTGCATGAGTTGTCTGAATGCCTACTCATAGTCTATTAAGGATTGAAATAAATATTTCATCTTTTTGTCTCATGGTAGTCACCAATGAATAACATTTTATGTGGTCTTTCTAGAAATTATAAGGCATTAATTCAATTGGAGTAGGCCTATTTTCAAAAACCACAGAGTCAAGGACAGGTTGTGCCTGGTAAAGGTCACCACAAAATATGGTATCAAGGTTCCCAAAGTATGCTATAGGCATTTGCATTATGTCTCATAGTCTTCTATCAATATACCATAGAAATGTTGAGCCAACTAATGATATCTCATCTATAAGAAGTATGCGCAATTGATCATAGTGCTTTGACATAGTGTCAAGTACTTCAGTGTTCAGTGGCAGGAATTCTGATGTATTAAAAGGTATGTGAAATGCTGAATGTAATGTGAATCCCCCTATGTTATATGCTGCTTTACCTGTATATGCAGTTAATAATCCCTTGGGTTTGTCTGGATTATTGTCAATAGAATTGCTATACATGCGAATGAGAGCTTGATAGATGGCTTTTGCTGTAAAAGTATTTCCTGTTCTAGCTCCTCCAGTCAGAAACAAGTGCAATGGCTTTTGTGGATTTTTCATCTTTTTTATGAGAACATCCTTAACAATTGCTTGTTGTTCTTTATTTAACATTCATCTTAACTTGTAGTATTCAATGTTATCTATAATCTATGGGTGCTTTGTAATTTGAAATCCATTGGAGTACGTGGTATTTGGGTTAGAATGATCTATGTTTGGAAGATCTGTTTGAATGTCATATAGTTCTTTCTGGGAAAGCTTTGCTTGCATTGGCAGGTCAATGAGCTTTTCATCTTCAAGAGACTGAAGATCATTTATAGCTTTGTCAATGTCACCCCATGCAGAGTTTGTGCTGTGGATGAACTTTGCACTATTTGTTTGAATGGTTTGTCCATGGTACATGTATGCATGTTCCCAAGAGTCAAAGTTTTGTTTGAGTGTATGCTCATTAATGGTAAATGGAACATAGAGAACCAATTTCTCTCTACAATGATTCTCTATATCAAAGTGTTTGTTGAAATTGATAAAGTGTATAACATTGGGTTTGGCCTTTGGTTCAATCGTAGCACCGTATTTGTTGTATCTTGAAACAAATTCTGCAAGACATATGTCCACCATTGTTTTAGGGCATTTTAAATAGTAGTCTATAATAGATTTCACAAGAACGTTTTCTGATTCATCTGGCTCATTGCTCAATTGTTTAACAGATTTGAGTATAAATGTGCAATCATTGTCAGATCGTGTATCAATGAATATACATTTTCTTGAACTGTAATTTAATGGCAATGACAGAATAATATGTGCAGCTTGTTGTGATGACATTTGTTGCAAGTTAAGCATGGCATTTCCAAGTTTACTTACCATTCGTATTGCATCAATATTGTCTTGCTTGTGGTTTGTACGTATTCTTTTGAATGCATATGTCATTGACTTGTCTACTTTTGCAATATATGAGCTACAGTACATAGCAGCAGCATATGCATTTAGGACAAATTGTGCATCTGTATTAGCCTTCCAAAGATCTGGAATTTTCCTTGAAAAACTATTGTTCCATATTTGTGATGGTTTTCTTTGTAAGAAAAGCGTAGGCTTGTTTAATGTTGAGCTCAAAGCTTCAATGTATTCATTGTCACTTAAGTTTAATTCTTTTAAGAACATTTGAAAAGTGAATGTTTCGTCATAGTTTGCTTTTTGGAGTTTTGAAAAGATATAAGTGGCATTTGCAGTTATCGCTTCAGTCTTTTGGAGTATTGGTAAAAGTATAGTTGACTTTTGCATTGGTGGGAAAGGAAAATTGTACCTACAAAGTTGTTTTCTTGATCTCTTGCATTTCTTTGTATGATGGTGTTTGTGTAGCATTGCCAAAGGAGGTTCCAAATTTTCAGTGTCGCAAGTAATATACTTATCAACAAAAGCTATGATGTTTGTGTTGTTATTTTCTATGTAGATTGGTGCATTTTTAACCCATATGAGGAAATGATCATGTTCATTTCCTCGATTTTGGAACTCAGTGACTGAGAAGTAATCAATGACATTTCCAAAGAAAGAGTCATCTGTAAGTATCAATTTTTTTATTGCATTGATTCTATGTTTATAGTAACGTGCACAAGTGATAGGATCTTTCTTGATTAGTTCAAATCTGTCAATGTGTGTTGGATGATTAGATTCTTGACGGTTTTGTGCTGATTGGTGTAGATTGTGCAGCTCTTGTAATGTTTGAATTAGTGGATCCCAAT
This sequence comes from Sequoia sempervirens, assembly GCA_007258455.2. Taxonomy (NCBI): domain Eukaryota; kingdom Viridiplantae; phylum Streptophyta; class Pinopsida; order Cupressales; family Cupressaceae; genus Sequoia; species Sequoia sempervirens. The sequence goes on from VDFB02000017.1 coordinate 527,937,283, forward strand.
TTTTCTCAACACTAGAGTAAGTGATGAAAAATGTCAGTGGTCCTAGTTGTCGAATCATAACAAATACATTTTTCTTAAGTTGTGAATAGTCTGGAGAGATTCTTATTCTTTTGAAATCAACGTATCCAATATCTAATTTAAGAATTTTTTCTAGGTTTGGTTTGTGTTTAACGTCTTTCGCAAATAGCTTTCACCCTTTTAACTGGCCCTTGCGGATTCTTATTGTCATTGTAGACAATACTTGTTGTATTAGTACCTTTATAGCTTTGAAAAAAATGTTTGTTGTATGATATGCAAATTGTCTTTGTGACTGTAAGAGCTTCTAGCGTACTATTTTTTGATACATAAAGTTTTTTAGAATGTCATTATCATGTGGTTTGCCAAAGAATAAAGTTGGGAAATTCATTTCTTCAGCATAGATATCCTTAAATATTCCAATTGGATACTTGTGCTCTGCAGGTGCAATTTCAATAATCTTGTCCTCCATGTTATGGATACTTCTAGGCTCAGTGAATCCATGTATCAATGTTTCTGATGGGTTTTCATTTTCCATTTCACTGTTTGATTCTGTTTCACTTGTATTTTGTGGACTATTGTCTTCATTTTCTTTAGTGCATTGGAGAACTTCTTGCCAATATTGTTTTATGTGGACTTCGTGCATTTTGTATAATGGTGTCCTTGTTAATTGAGTCAAAGCTTGCATGATGACATTTGGGCGCACCATGCCTTTTTGAAATGCATTTTTGTATTTTAAGCGTCTTTTCAATGAAACAACAATTGTTTGTGTGTTGTTAATTGATTGTGGCAATGCTCTCTGTACAATGTTCATGTCAACATGCACATTTATAATAGAACCTGTTAGGCCTATTTGAGACCTTTTGAACCCTAGTTCCCAAATCTGTGCAAATGCAATTCTAAGCGAGACAAGTCGTTCTTCTAGATGAGTTAAATTTTGCACATAGCACAATGGTCTATTAGTTCTTATTTTTTGTGGCGTAGCATACTTTGGGATAGTGGACTGTTTCAATGCAAAGTAGCATACATTGCATATGAGATCTGTGAATGGCAAGGAATCTGATTGTAGTAGCTTATAGTATAGCTGTTTTTGTTTTTCTTTGAAAATCCTGATGTCCTTGTTCAAACAAAGCACTTGGGAAATTGCACATGGGTGTTTTGGTGTATCTTGTATTACTGTTTTATAAATTTCTATTGGTGTCAATGTTTTTTTTTTCTTTGGGCTGCTAGGTACACTTTCTTTTTGTTTTTCTTTTCTAATCAAGTTCTTCAGGTGATTAAGTCTTATTGTTGATTTATGTTTAAAATTGTTTGCTATGACAAATGGTATCAAATTTTCCTTGTTCTTAGGCAAAGCATGTGGCTTGGTCAAGTAAGTATTTATGTATTGTGGATGATTTCTGATCAACTTTTTTAGTTGGAGTAAGCTTGTTGAGCATTGGCGAGTTAGATTTTGGGCTTTGATTCTTAGAAGCGGCTCAAAATGTCGAGCCAAAGGGTTTGCATCATGGAATAGTATAGAGACTGATTTTGTACATCTAGAATCATTGAAATCTAAGTACTTTCTTGATGTTGTCAATGACTAGAGGCTTATCTGTATTTTTAACTATTTGGATATCCAGTGAATGCAAAAAAAGTCACCCCACAAATCACGTTCACTATGGTCTGTGCATGGGCTTGTAGACAATCACATTTTGCAGAAGTATGTTTCTTGATCATGTACTTTGTGCAATGTATATAGAGTACCGGGATTTAGTTCATTGTTATATGATTTAATTGCTTCTTTGTCCTTTTTTTGAAAGAAATCCAGGAAATAATCTATAGCTCCATTGCGTAATTGAGTTGAGGTGTACTGGTTGTTAAGTAGCACTTGAACCAAATCAAACAAACAATCACCAACATTGTATGCAAATGTGCTTAATCTACAAAGGCCTTCAACTTTAAGGACATTATCAATGTTTGATATTTGAGGATACTTTGTGCAATTTTTTTTTATTTCATGTGAACTTATGGGCTGTTTTGAAGTTATGTTTTGTGTTTCAATTTCTAACAATGGTTCAAAGTGTCCACTTAAATAATTCATGTCATGAAATAGTATAGAGATTGATTCTGTGTAATCAAAACTATTGAACTGTAAGTACCTTCTTGCTGTTGTTCTTGACCAAAGGGATATTTGTATATTCAACCATTTGGATATCCAGTGAATGCAAAATAGGTCACCCCACAATCCACTTTTTGTGCAATCTGCTTGTGGCTTTGCAGATAATCGCATTCTACGAAAATATGTTTGTGGATCATGTACTTTGTGCAATGCATATAGAGTATCAGGGTCTAGTTCATAGTTGTATGATTTTATTGCTTCTTTGTCCTTGTTTTGAAGGCAATTCAAGAAGTAATCTATAGCTCCATTTCATAATTGAATTGATGTGTAACGATTGTTAAGCAATAGTTGTAATGAGTCAAACAAACAATCACCAACATTATATGCAAAAGTACTCAATCTGCAAAGTCCCTCGTCCTTAAGCACATAGTCAATGTTTGATATTTGGGGGCGCTTTGTTAATTCATAGGTGTCAACGTCTATCATTTTCTTTTTTTTGTGTGTAACCTAATGTGTTTGGGAATAGCAAATGTTGGGTATGAATAGCATCTAACGCTAGTATCTAGATTACAAAATGTATAATTGTTAACATCGTCGCCTATGTGCTTTTACTTAATAGCATTCTATAGTATGAATCATGTTGTCAAGGATCTTGGAAGTTAATAATCTCTATATATGTTGGAAAATGGATCTTGAGTAGTAGCAAAAGCTTATGTAACATACCACACAACAAACAATTTAATAGAAGCACAAGGGGAAAATAGTATTAATTCTTCAACCTGACCTTATTATCCATTGTCCCCTAGCAAGATTGTATGTACTTATTCCTGTTACATTGCCAAAGTGGATAAATGAGTACAATGCATGATGTATACTTTTAGTGCCACAAATACAAAACAATATTTTCAGGTAGCTTTGTTTACATGCAACAATTGGTCGACAAGAATATTTTTTGCTCACATTGTCAATCTCAGTCTATGGTATTTAAATGTTTTGTGTAATTGGATTCCTTTGTTGCTATGTACTTCTAAGCGACTGATTTTTTTCTAAGAACAAATGCTTTTAAAAGCTATTCAGATAAACATGAATTACGTGGCATGTAGAGAATAGTTTGACAAATCTTTTCTATTTAAAGAAAATCAGGGAAATGCAAAAGCATTGTTTGATCAAAGAAGATCTATGGCTTTTCTTATTTGTGGGAATAACTTTTAAAATCATTTGTGTTTAAAAAATTTGAGGAAAATGCAAAGGCATAGGTTCATTAAGCAAAAGTGAAGGCATAGATTGATGAAATAATTAAAAAAATAGATTGAAACTCAGAGGTGCAGGCACACAATGCATACATGCAAAGCAAATGCATTAAATAGCACGTGGGTGGATGAGAAATTGCTGGAATGGCTTGGTGGACATGTATAACCAGGCTGCTTTGTCCATTTGTTATAGACTTAAGTCAGCTATTAAGCATGACTATTTCTTTGTGCATATTGTTTTTCTATTCTAGAAGTCTTTGTTCTAGGAGAGTTTATAGCAATTGAGCAGACTTTGTTATAGTTACAGTATCCAGAACTAGAAATGAGTTACTTGAGGCAATAAATAGTTTCTTTCCTCAGTTTTCTTTTACTTTAGAGGTTTAAAGCACGTAGTGAAATTGGCAACGTGAGCAAAACAAAACTGTGGTTAATGTCATTTTGCATGTAAGCAAGACCATGGAAAAATATTGCATCATGTCTATGAGTGACGTAGTACATCATTCATTGTACTCATGTGCCATGTCAGCTTTTGGAATTAACTTTGTAGGCTTTTATTTGCAAAACAAGAAGATTAAACATATGTTAACTTGCAAACTGCACAGCAACTTGCCACAGCTATAAACAGTCCTATGAAAAAAATTGCCTAAAATGCGTATAGGTAAAAACCAGTTGACATAAAACAAAGACTTACGACTCTAAACACTATTTGAAACTAAAAACAGGGTTTAAAAATTGCATGCTAGCAGTTCATTCTATTCTATGGATATTGTATAAAGGAAGTATAACTTATTAACACATAAGCAAAACCTGTTCTATTGCTTGAAGACAAATTACTATTGCAATTGTGGATAATGCATTTTCCTATTTGTATATGTCAAAACAGTCCTCTAAATCATTTATCTTCAAAGAAATGAGGAATACAAGATGACAAAATGAATACATGGAAAATAACTTTATGCAGTTATTATATTGAAGAATTTCAATTGCATTTCAAGAAAAGCAAAAAGACAATTTGGAAAACTGACCTTGTATTTTGCTATCGAATGATCAAGTATACTTGTAGAAATGTACAAATTGTGATAGGGACAAGCAATTTTTCCTAGTGTGGTTTGTGCATGATTTTTTAAATACAGTTAAAAGCATTGATCCCTATCACAAGGACAATTTAGACAAATGAGTACAGTGAGTGACATATACTATGCTATTCATAAAAACAAAACGAAATTCTTATGTAGATTCATTCGAACGAGAAACAATCCAAGTAAGAACTTTTTTTTCTTAAAATGCAAATTGCATTTTTTAATTTTTAAATACTTATTGCTATTTGTGTACCCTATAATTTAGAACATTTTTTTGCATATGCATGCACCAGGGTAATTTTGTTATTGCAATGGTGGTATAAGCTCTTTAAGAGCAATCAATGGAATAGATCCCATATTTGCTTAAGCGCCTAAAAAAGTGTAAATAGGCCATAGAAACTAATCAATACTAAGCCAAAAAACAACACAGACTTGAGCTAGCACTGTTAAGTTATGGTAAAAACAATTTCTAGCTAGTGTTTAATGCCAAACTAGCTATCACTTAACAGTGAAAGCGACATAAATATTGATTTTCTAACTAAATGGGGTCATTTCATTTCCATATGCATAAGTTTATTTTGTACCGTTATGTAGCACTTACTATTACTTGTGCAATGAAGCCACATGCAAGTAGAATTCATAACTCATGGCATTTAGATACACCCAAGGAGAAATACAAACCAAGGTTGTTGGCATCCTGATAAGAAAGATGATGTGATACATCCAATTAATGTATGCCACAACATCTTATTCAATGAAGATGATTTGGATAGGAATGTTACAAATCAGAATCCTTATTGGTGTCTGAGTAATCCTCTTTTTCAAGACTTTTCAAGGAAATTGGATGCCAATACTATCAGTGAATAAGTGGAATCAGATTTTTTAATTGACTTTGTTTGATTGGTCAAATGTGCACAAGGAGAGTTATAATTATTTCTTTGTTTTAATTATTATGTATATAAATACTATTCAACAGTTATCTAATTAATTAGATATGAAATGAGAAAAGGAAAAATAAAATTAATTAATTAAGATAATTTGATTCATTAATTAATAAAGTGAATTATCGTGTAAAAGTACAAAAATTAGAAGTTGTGAAAAAATCCTCTTTGCTTTATGCTTTAATGACAACGAGAGAGATGAAAGAAATTGTGGAGTTTAAGCTTATATCTGTAAATTGCATTTTCCTAAAGTTTGTAAAGTGCTTTTAACACATTGTCCTCATATTGTTTATAAGGTCCTATTATGGGACATGCTAACAGAACAATGGCTCTTAAACTTGCACTATGGAACAGTTCTGCAGTAATTGAAGATATGCAATCTTTAGAGAGCTCATAAGCACCAAGTTATTGTTAAGCTGTCACATTTTACATTGGACAAAAGACAATTGCTTGTCCAAGGAACTAGTCTCTAAAGAATAGCGCAGGCTGAGCACTATGAAACCCAATGTGCTTATGGACATTAAAATAAAAGAAAACTGATAAAAGAAACTATTTATTGCCTAGAGTAGCTTGTTTGCAAGTGTCTTTTTTTGGAACCATGACAACCTTTTCCCTGTCACTGTAAACTCTTTCGTAGAAAAGACATATCGACACACACATATATGTATACATATGTATATATATGTACAGATACATCCATGCAAAGACAGATTAATGCATCTATGGACATAAACATATATGCATCCATATGATTACATGCATATACACATAGATGCATCTATACACACACACATATATGCATAAATACATATATGCATAGATATATCTAGAGTCACATGCATACATGCATATATGCATCTACAAATGTCTACATAGATATGCACATAGGTAAATGCATATGCGCATAGAAACATGCATACATATATACATGCATTGACACATTAGGCAGAAAGTGATTGTGATAGTGAACTAAAGCACTATGAAACACAGCCTCACGATGCACTTTAATGGAAAGGAACTGTGGAGAGTAAAAAATTATCATCTCAAGTAACTCGTTTCTAGGTCTGGGCCCTGCAATTGTAACATCTCTTGCTTAGTAGCTACAAAATCTTCCTCAGAACAAGAGCTTACAAAACACAAAAAACAACACACGCAAAGTAATAGAAATGCATACCAAGTAACTTAACTCTATATTAAATGACCAAAGTACCCTGGCCACGCGTGGCCTCCAAGCCATTCCAGCGCATTCAGCTCGAGCCAGATGCCATGCAAAGCATTTAATTTATATTCATGCATTACGTACGTCTACTCGCCAGTTTGGTAAACTATGCCTTTGCTTAATTTTAATAAATCAATTTATGCACTCATAGTTTCCTGATATTTTAATGCATTTAATTTGCATTCATGGATTACGTACCTCTAGCTGCCAACTTTTAAACTATGCCTTTGCTTAAATTTATTTAATCAATTTATGCATTCGCATTTTCCCGAATTTTTAAAATGAAAATGATTTATAAAGCTACTCGGACGAATAGAAAAATAGATAAATGCTAATTTTTCAATATATAAAATAGCTCTCCAAGTTCAAACTATTCAAAAAAATAAGCAATATGTTAAATGGCGAAATGTGATTGGTGAATGCTGCCAGTTAAATGCATTCCGGGCAAATGCATAAGTATTTCTGCCCACCAGCAGGAACTAATAAAAGCATAAGTATTCTTGCCTTGACACTAGGAGCCAATAAAATTATCACTATAGAAAAACAGTTTATCCAAGTGAGTGCTATTAGGTTTGTTATCTTCAATTTCAAACTCCTTTGACGTTAATGCATTTTCTTTGGTGGTAGAATATGGAGATTCCTTTTTTAATGAGAGTCTGGAACAAGATGACATATACAAATAAATTTAAGCAAAGACATAGGCTACAAAACTAACAGCTTTTATCAATAGAAAGGGGACGTTTACAGTGATAGAGCAAAAGCTCTTGTGCTCATTGAATGAATACCAAGAGACAAGTTACTTAAGGCAAAAAATTGCTACTTTTATCTATTTTGCTTCATTTTATCCCAGAAATGCAAGTTGGGTTTCACAATGCATGAAAACACATTTGTGCAAACAACTGCCAAAATTATAATTGCAATGGATGACAATGATAGTGTAATGGATACTAATAGTCCAAACATCAAAATACACCAGCTAGTTTATTTTTAGATTCAATGGAAACAAGTATCAATTGGAAACAGATTAACCTAGTAGTCTATTTATCATAGGTTCTTGAATTCCAAATGCACAAGTGCAAACATGGTTCCCTACAGGCTTTCGCTATGCATTTTAACTATATTGTTGTTTTTGCATCAAGCCTAAAGAACCACTGCAACTATGGTTTCCAAACAGATTTAAATCAATGAATGTAAGTCAAGAAAGGTTTCGAATTACACTTACTACTTGAATCATGAAGCATCATTGCTTCAAGCTATAGCAAAAGTGCAGATAGGGACACACAAGCAAATTCAACAATGACATCATCAAACAAGGGTTTGTTTGCTATTACTATGACTAACTATTGAACTCAATTGACTCATTAGTGAAACAACTTGATTCATTACTGACCTAACTTGTTTCAAAGCTATCTTGTTAAACTGATTAGTTAATTACATTAATGAGTAAAAGATAGAATTGACCTAATTTGCACAAGCTAATTGTAAGATTGACTTGTTCGTTAATTGATTTTGATTAATGGTTCAGAGACAGATGAGACAAATTAAATTGTCATGAGAAAAATGTGAGATGGACTAATTGGCTGCTACGCCACATATACTATGACATTTGAGCTTCCATGAAATAATAGCGAAAGAAATAGAACAAACAGATGGATTCAACATAGACGAAGAGTTACAATTAATATGGACAGCTATAGGCTGTTGAATATTTGTAGCATAAGAAACAGAAAGGAAGATGTTGATGAAGATTTTGCAATTTCGGTTTACAATTGCGTTTGCTTCCTTGTCTATAAATCCTTTTCAAGGAGTTCCTTTTTTTTTGCATATGAATGGCCATGATTGGTTTAATTTATTTGGTGTACAAAGATGTTTTATAATTAACTATAATTAACTATTCATCTAAGCTTCTACGTATCCCTGTATGCAACTGCGTATAGATGCGTCCATGTATTCATGGATGTGCCACTCTATCCTTGTACCAATTTACTTTGTTATATGGATATCGCATATAGTAACACTAATAAGCTCCTTCACTGTACATAGCAGTTATTTTCATAAATGCCAGATCGAGCTTATATGTATCAAGATACATATATACTCACGCTAAAAACTACTGAATTATGATCTCTATTGTCCCATTTTTGTAGACACGTTACTATTGCAATCAAATGTATAAAGCATTTGTGTCCAAAGAAATTAGATAAAGGAATGGCAATATGTTACACAACCTTGTCTTATGCCTTCATAGTAGTTTTCTCATTGCATTTCAAGTAAACCAAAAACTAGAATTTTATTCATATTATTTCATCCATGGCATTTACAGCTTTTCCAATAATTAGCTATGACCAACCATGGAACACAATTAATTCATCAGCCAATTAGCTTGATTGATCACTGAATTAACTTGTTTGAAAGCTATCATGTTAAGCCAACTAGCTAATATGCCACATTCAGTATGACATTTGAGTTTCAAATAAGTCTCATGCACACAAATCTGTTATCATGTTAAAGCCATGTAAACATAGATGTTCCAATTCCATGGGGCCACTTTATTTCCATTTGTCCAAGTTCATTTCATTCCATTATCAAGAACCAATAATTAAATGTTTAAACCAGGTACATGCAATCAGAAAATGCAAGTAGGGTTTCAACAATGACATCATCTAACAAGCATTTGTTTGCTATTACTATGATTAATGATAGAATTGACTTAATTTGCATGAGTCAAGTGCAATATTGACTTGTTTGTTAATTGAATTTGATTAATGGTTCAGAGATAGATGAGACAAATTAAATTGTCATCAGCAGAATGTAAGATGGACTTATTAGCTGCTATGCCACATATACTATGACACTTGAACTTTCATGAAATCACCCCACACCAGTTCCATCAAATCATGGAAGGGTTATTCAGTGGCTTCACGTATGATTCCCCCGCCATTCCAATGAGGGCAAAAAAGTAAAGAAATAAAATGTAAAGAGTGAATCTGATTAGGATGTTCAAAGACTTGTTAAAAGAGAAATGGAAACTAAAACATTGAATTTGAGTTTCCATTATCTATTTTTGTTTAATTCTTGACTATTGTTTTGTTAAACTGCAGATTGTAAAACACACGGTGTTGTAAAAACAACTCACTGATAGTTGTAACACACAAGGTGTTGTAAAGTATTTTGTATTACTCTTGATTAGTTTTTATTGGGATTATTTTGTATTACTATAAATACTTTATTAATTTCTATTACTGTATTTCAGTATGGACATTTCAAGGTGAAGAACATGAGACATATGCAATGCACTATCACAGGTTTAATTACCAAGGTATGAATGAGCAAGAACTTTTTAGTAGATAAAGGTCATGAACATTGAACTAATAGTATGATAGTCACCACAACATTTAAGTAAACCTATGCTCAACACTCTCTTTTCCATTATCAATTGTATTTCCAAGTTCATCCATGAAGAATATCCTCAAAGATATAGAATTCATGGATACACAGGCTAAAGAAGTTCTTCATGGACGAAATTGGGAATAAAATTGATAATGGAAAAGAGAGTATGCACCATAGGTTTACTTATATCTTGTGGTGACTGTCCTACTATTGGTTCAATGTTCATGACCTTCATCTACTCAAAAGTTCTTGCTTGTTTATCATGTAATATAGATTTTAGTGACTAGAGATGAATTATGATTACTTTGAGCGTTTCATTTTTTGTTATTCTGTAGATCTGTGTAGTCACAGGAGATGTTGTTGCTGCAAAGTCAAGACCTGGGACCAAGCTACTTGATACATGTACCCATACACTATGACATTTGAGATTCAAATAAGTCTCATGCACGCAAATCTGCTATCATGGTAAAGGCATGCAAACACTGATGTTCCAATTCCATGGGGTCATTCTATTTCCATTTGTCCAAGTTCATTTCATTCCATTATCAAGAACCAATAATTAAATGTTTAAACTACTTTTAGTATTATTCGTTCGAGCTTCTTGTTGAAATGCAAAGGTTTCATCTGCGTTTGATAGGTATTATGTAGAAATCCTCTTGTCCATTTTACTTCATGCATGTGAGCCCTGTAAAGTCTATATATTATTGACTACTGCAAAGTGGTCCCATAAAGAGGGCTTTGGAACCAAAATTATCTAAACACGTGCAATAATGACAGCTTTTGAACTACGAGTGAATAGTGTGTTGCTTTGAGCTTTTCCGTTGTCATCAAAGCATAAAGGATAGAGAGGTTCTCTTAAAAGTTGTGGTTGTTCTCCTCATAGGCATAAACTCATATTTTAAACTACTTTTTTACTTCATGCATGTGAGTCGATAGTGTGTTGCTTTTAGCTTTCCCGTTGTCATCAAAGCATAAAGGATAGAGGGGTTCTTTTAAAAGTCATGGTTGTTGTCCTTGCAGGCATAAATCCGTATATTAAACTACTTTTAGTATTATCTATTCGAATTTCTTGTTGAAATGCAAAGGTTTCATCTGCGTTTGATAGGTATTATGTAGAAATCCTCTTGTTCATTTTACTTCATGCATGTGAGCCCTATAAAGTTTGTATTTTTTTTATTGTTGCAAAGTGGTCCCATAAGGAGGACTTTGGAACCAAAATTATGTCAACATGTGTGATAATGAGAGCTTTTCAACAATTAGTCAACAGTGTGTTGCTTTGAGCTTTTTCGCTGTCATGAAAGCATAAAGGATAGAGGGATTCTGTTAAAAGTCGTGGTTGTTGTCCTCATAGGCATAAATGCAAACAATGGGAGCATAAAGAATATAGTAGAAACCTTTTTCCAGCGGCAAGCATAAAAATTCTGTTAGATGTAGTCGTTACTATTTTTGCATCTCAGGGTTATAAAAAACTATGTCAAGAAATGTTGTAGAATCCAAATTACAATGTTGCCACAGAGCAGTTAAGTAATATTGCTTTTCGCTTTTTATTTTGTCTGATACAAGAAATGCAAGTAAGGTTTCATAGTGCTTTAAGGCAATTGTATACTTTGATTATAAATTTGTATTTTAAACTACTTTTAGTATTGTTTATTCGAATTTTTTTGTTGAAATGTGAAGGTTTCATCTGCGTTTGATAGGAATTATTGTTTATAAGATGTTGTGACATACATTAATTGGATGTATCTCATCATCTTTCTTATCAGGATGCTAACAACCTTGATTTGTATTTCTCCTTGAGTGTATCTGGATGCTATGAACTATGAATTCTACTTGCATATCACTTGGTTGTACAAGTAATAGCAAGCGCTACAAAATGGTAGAAATCACAACTCATAGCATTCATATACACCCATGCACAAATACATGGTATTCAACACATTAACACAGACATGGTTTTCTAGGGCTAGTTTGTTAATTGCCTTTGATTAATAGTTCAAATGTACACAAAGCTAATTGCAATCATTTCTTTCTTTGAATTGCTAGGTACTTAAAGGCTAACTAGCAATTGCCTAATTATTTATATATGGGACAATACGAGGATGAATGAGGAAATATGAACTTGCCTAAATCATCATGAATGATAGAGCTATTTGGTAAAATGCTACATATACTGTGACAATTAAGCTTCAAAGACTGCCAATGAACAACAAAAGCTTCAAAACTCTCAGTTAACATGTAAAGGGCTAAGAAAAATTGATCTGCTAACTGAATGGGGTCATTTTACTTCAATTATTTAGCACTTATTCTTAATTGCTTAACCACAATATGTCTGGATGGCTAGCTGGCGCCATCCACAAAAAAAGCATTTAAAGCAAATGCAACAGTAATCTATTATATACACACATACATACATTGCAACATAGATACATGCATTCATATATACATAATTACATGCACACATATATACAAGCAAACCTATATGCATGGATGCATACAAAGACTATGTTTCATGGGATTATTGAAGAGTTAAGTTGCTTTCTATATGCTTCCATATTTTGAATGTGTGCCTATGAGGACAATAACCACAATAATTGACAGTATTCCTCTGTCCTTGATGACAGCTCATTAATTCCAAAGCTCTCTCTATAGGACAGTTGTACATTGCCCACAAGACTTAGATGAATCCTTCATATTTCAAGGAAAGATTTGAATCAATAACACTTAAAATGATCTAAACTATGACTTTACAATCAAAGTATCCAAATGGATTGCAACAATGTGAAACCCAAGTTCCATTTAAGATGTACAATGAGAGTAAATAGAAGGGAAAATGCATTTGCTTTAAAGTTTGTACAGCAATTTCAACAGGTTGTCTAGCCATTGTCCAAAATATGGTTTTCTATTAGCATAGTCCTTCAACCTTCTTTAGGTCTAACTGCTACTTTGTTAATTGACTTTGATTGAAAGATCAAAATGTGAAATGTGGCCAAGGATAATTATAGACAGCTGGAGTTGCCTCCAAGATTCAGATGAATTCTTGGTATTTCAAGGAAAGGTTTGAATCGATAACACTTAAAATGATCTAAACTATGATTTTACAATCAAAGTATCCAAATGCATTGCAACAATGCAAAACCCAACTTCCATTTAAGATGTACAATGAAAGCAAACAGAAGGAAAAATGCATTTGCTTCAAAGTTTGTAAAGCAATTTCAACAAATTGTCTAGCCATTGTCCAAATTTTTTTTTTCTACCAGCATAGTCCTTGAACCTTCTGTAGGTCTAACTGCTACTTTGTTAATTGACTTTGATTGAAAGGCCAAAATGTGAAATGTGGCCAAGGATAATTATACTTATTTATCTCTTTTAATTGTTATATATTCAAAGACTAATTAGCAATCCAAACAGCCTCGCCTCTAGCCAGATGCCATTAAATGCATTGATTTTGCATTAATGAATTATGCACCTTTAGCTAGTAGTTTTAATCAAAGTATGCATATGGATTCAGAATCAAACTCTCAAAATTTAAAAAGGTTAATTTTTTGAAATAAAGATCTACTTTTGAACCCCAACTACTTAATTTTTATGAACCATATAGCATATGCCACTCACAATACCCATTTGCAAGGATTGTCCTTGTAACAAAAAGCAACGATATGATTACAAGTACAATCAATATAGTGAGAATCTTGAATTAACCTTTTTCTCTGTCTACTATATGCAATTGTAAACAAAAGAGAAGGTTCATTCTAGAAACTCACCTTGTACTAATTTCTTGAAGAATTTGCCATAGCTGGACCGCTACACGACCTCTTTTCTTCCAACCAAAAGCATTGCACCATGTAAAAAGCTTTCATTAGAAAAAAAAAAACCATGTCTTTGTTTTTTCTAAAAGAATAGCAATATATAGTACTCCTACTGCGATGGATACTAATAGCAAAAACCATTTAAACACTACCAAGCATTTTTCTAGATTCAAGAGACACAAGTATAAATGTAGACAAGATTAACTACACAAACTAATTGCGACAGGTTATTGGACCACAAATCTTCTAGCAATGAAGTTGACTGCTCTTTTGCATGAAGCCTAAAACTGGTCTATCAAGCAATATTACTTAACTGCTCTATGGCAACATTGTAATTTGGATTCTACAACATTTTTGACATAGTTTTTTATAATCCCAAGATACAAAAATAGTAACAACGACACCTGACAAAATTTTTATGCTTTCCGGTAGGAAAAAGGTTTCTACTGCATTCTTTATGCTCCCATTGTTTGCATTTATGACTACAAGGACAACAACCACGACTTTTAACAAAATCCCTCTATCCTTTGTGCTTTCATGACAACGAAAAAGCTCAAAGCAACACACTGTCGACTCATTGTTGAAAAGCTCTCATTATTGCACACGTTGACATAATTTTGGTTCCAAAGTCCTCTTTATGGGACCACTTCGTAGCAATCAAAAAAATACAAACTCTACAGGGCTCACATGCATGAAGCAAAATGAGCAAGAGGATATCTACATAATACCTATCAAACGCAGATGAAACCTTCACATTTCAACAAGAAATTTGAATAGATAATACTAAAAGTAGTTTAATATACGGATTTATGCCTACGAGGACAACAACCATGAATTTTAACAAAACCCCTCTATCCTTCATGCTTTGATGACAACGGAAAAGCTCAAAGCAACACACTCTCGACTCACATGCATGAAGTAAAATGAACAAGAGGATTTCTACATAATTCCTATCAAACGCAGATGAAACCTTCGCATTTCAACAAAAAAATCGAATAAACAATACTAAAAGTAGTTTAAAATATGAATTTATAATCAAAGTATACAATTGCCTTAAAGCACTATGAAACCCTACTTGCATTTCTTGTATCAAACAGACTAAAAAGTGAAAAGCAATATTACTTAACTGCTCTATGGCAACATTGTAATTTGGATTCTACAACATTTTTGATAGAGTTTTTTATAACCCCAAGATACAAAAATAGTAACGATGACATCTAACAGAATTTTTATGCTTGCCGGCAGGTAAAAGGTTTCTACTGCATTCTTTATGCTCCCATTGTTTGCATTTATGCCTACGAGGACAACAACCATGACTTTGAACAGAATCCCTCTATCCTTTATGCTTTCATGACAACGGAAAAGCTCAAAGCAACACACTGTCGACTCATTGTTGAAAATCTCTCATTATCGCACATGTTGACATAATTTTGGTTCCAAAGCCCTCTTTATGGGACCACTTTGCAGCAATAAAAAAAATACAAACTCTACAGGGCTCACATGCATGAAGCAAAATGAACAAGAGGATTTCTACATAATACCTATCAAATGCAAATGAAACCTTTGCATTTCAACAAAAAAATTTGAATAGATAATACTAAAAATAGTTTAATATACGGATTTATGCCTGCGAGGACAACAACCATGACTTTTAACAGAACCCCTCTATCCTTTATGCTTTGATGACAACGGAAAAGCTCAAAGCAACACACTGTCGACTCACATGCATGAAGTAAAATGAACAAGAGGATTTCTACATAATTCCTATCAAACGCAGATGAAACCTTCGCATTTCAACAAGAAATTTGAATGAACAATACTAAAAGTAGTTTAAAATACAAATTTATGATCAAAGTATATGAATGCCTTAAAGCACTATGAAACCCTACTTGCATTTCTTGTATCAAATAGACTAAAAAATGAAAAGTTACCTCTTTTGACCTCAAGCAATTTGTCTCTCACTGTCCAGCGTTTTAATGTATCGAAACTCTAAAAATTAACAAATTATCACCTCAAATAACTCATTTCTGGGTGTCACGCCCTGCCGTGTGAACCCCAAAGGAACTAATAACAACAGAACAATTTTTTTTTTAAAAGAATATAATAACATACTTAAGCATTATAACATAACAATGTATTATGAGGCACAACTAGTTCCAATGGGGTACACGAAGTGACATGACTACACTAACCCATAACAACGATAATAAGATAACAATAATTAACAATTACGTAAATCTATTCATTCCCATTTCATCATTTAAAATATCTATCAACTATATCCATATTAATAACATATGCACATATGACAATACATGGAATTATAAAGATATAAACTGTTACATATTTCGATAGATACAACTCAACATAACCAACTATAACAAATGATCCTGAATAAATACATGGCTTGAATAAACATTACATCCCAATGATAGTAAAATACATCTGTCTGAAAATAGATCTCAACAAACACATATACAATTTACAACAAGGTCATCCCAACACATGTGGGAGACAATACACCAATGAATACATTACATATGAAGTATATACATCAATCTGGTACATAAGGACACTGGATCATCAACATCCGCCAAAACCTACAAGTAAAAGATACATCTGCAACAGAAGAGGGAACCCAATGGGGTGCGAAGCACGTTCCACCCAACCACCCCCGTGCTGAGAGTAGACAAGGAAGGGTCCCCAACCAAGCACGCCTAACAATAACAAAGACTAACTCCCAATAGACAGCTTAACATCAAAGACCACTTAGAAACTCAACAATGACAAATCCAAAAGCACAACAACAAACCACTTCAAAACATAACAACAAGTCATAATCACAACATCAATGAAGCTCAAGACATAATATCAAAGACTACTTCCAACAATGACCAAAGACAAGTCAATAAATCACTTAACCACAACTGACAAAATAACACTTAACATCTACAATCACAAAGTCACTTACAACTACAAACACAATATCACTTAACACGAGGTTACAATGCTTCCAAAGAACAAAGATCATATACATCGCACAATAACTGATTAACTGTCAACATAGGAAGAGTGTCATGCATAAATTGCCATGAGTTACCCTAGCTCAACCTTCCTAGGCTACCGGACCCCCATCCTGGGTTACCCTGGCTTGCCTCTACCGGCCGCCGGACCCTCACGCAAAACTATGCGTCCCATCTCATCTCGAGCCTTATCATTCACTTGCTTCACGAGAGAGACATACTTTATCTTTATTAGTGTGAAATCCCCCCCATTAATTCATTTAGATTATCACTTAATTAAACTCTAGGTAGGTTACCCTGGCGCCCCTTTGTGTGCCGGACCCCCACAAAGAGCCACTCTCCTATCGACAACACACAAGGTACAATACCACAATAGGTAACTAAACAACATAATCTCTCAAATCCAAGGAGGAAACAAAGCAAGGAAACTCACTCCAAACACTGGAGGAAACCACATATGAAAACACACTCCTTCCAAAGGAGGTACAAATCTCATTACCCACTCCTATTTCCTAGGAGGCACAAATCCCCGTTCATGGAAACCGGGTACAACATCAAAGTACAATTCTATACCATTTCCAAGGTGATTCACAAATTGAACCTCTACACAAAAACATCCCACTCTAGAGAACTTCTCTGGAAGACTTACATAGACCCTTAACCCCATTTGCCCGATATGGAGAATAAAAGAAACATAATAGAAAAACATTCAATTTCTAGAAGCCCTTAACAATAACTTAAACTCTTACGAACAGTAAGGTGAACCTAGGGTTTTCCCATACGACACAATTACATAAAGAAGAGAGTACCACAACAAACTTGACGAATAACCTCAAGAAAACAATTACTTAAGAACAACTCCATAAAGAAATATTTCCAAACTCAAAAATTTCGTCAAACAAATAAATCGACAATACGAGATCATTCAATTCAAAACAAAACACACTGTTAAATTCAAATTCGTAAGATTACATTATAACATCATATCTGTTAATTTTAACTATTCAATTTAATTATTATCACATGGCCTATTTCCAATTTCCTCAATTAAACTATATCACTATATTTGGCAAAAATAATCATATTAAATTTTTATTCAAAACCTTTCAAAATCATTTATATAAATATATATTAAGAATGAAACATTTTTTTTTAAAACCAATCATTTTATTAAAACATATTATAAAAATTTAACAATTAATTTAAATATATATTAAATAATATATATATATATATTAATTAATATATAATAAATATATATTAAATAATATATATTTATATATATATTAATTAATATATAATAAATATATATTAAATAATATATTATATATATATAATAAAACGAATATGAATTAAATAAAAATCTAACTATAAAAGTTATTTTATAAACCAAAATCCGCAATTAAAAAAAAATACAATTAAACAAACATAAAAATAAAAAATTAAATAACCAAATTAATTTTTCACCCACCTTTGTGCCGATGCGGAGATGACCCATGGTAGGTAATGCTAGCGATACCATACGTAATTGGCCATGATCCCAAATTTGTGTTACCTCGCATTATACGATCTGTGGTATGACACAATAGTAGCCGCATTACAATTTGTGTACCACCGGTCACGTGGTGAAACACAATACGGTGGTAGTGGAGTGAGAATGCGGTAACAGACCACCAATTTTTAATTTTTTTTTTAATTTATTTTTAACTTTTCTAAATTTTCTTTTAAAATGAGATTTTTTTTTTATAATTTGAATAATTAAACATGTGTTTCATCTGGAATAAAATATGAACAGGATTTGAAATAAATAAATCTAATATGCATACTTGATTCAATATTTAAAAGTGGAAATACATAAGAATATATATATATATATATATATATATATATATATTGTTTTATATACGTATTTCTACAAGAAGAACAAAACATTATGTATATATTTTATAAACCTTTAAATACATACAAATCTGTTTAAAAGATATTTAATAAACGAATAATCTATCTTTATTTATTTTATTTTATATTAGACAACCTAAATCTGATTATGCAAGTTTATCCCACTAACAGAAACAAATAATTTTCTTTCCAAGACAACGGTTTCAGAACTAAATTTTAATGAATATTCAAAGGGTTTTACGATAGTTTTCTATCGAGGGTTTTCACATGAATAAAATTTCAAATCACAAGAACTTCTCTCTATAATTTTTTTTTAAAACATATTGTTCAAAGCACAACAAAAATAATAATAAGTAACTGAAGAAAACCTGGAGTCCTTCGCCTGGTGAAGAATTCCTTCTGAAGCCTCCTCTCGATTTCCTTCTGCAGCTCTCTTATTGATTTTCTCCTTCAATGTTCTTCTGAATCTTCTTTTCTTTCATCCACAATAATTTCTACCCAGAAAAATACAAAACCCAAAAACTATTTTTTTTCTTTTCCCGATCCAAAACAATAGAGCCAAAACTTCTGTGTGTCAAAATCCTCCCTTCATAAAAATAATAAATCACTAATTAAAATCAATCAATCTTTTTCTGCTTTCTTTTCCAAAAAGCCTCTTTCCTTATTGGTCCTTTTTCAGCTTTTAAAAGCTCACACTTATCTAAAATTTTAATTAAAATAATTTATTTAATTTAGATATTATCTTCACATGATTTTCTAATTTAATATTAATAAAAAAATAATATTTAATTTCTCCCAACAATATTAATTTAATTATAAATATTTTCACTTTTAATTAATTAAATCAGTTATAATTTACAATCTATTTCAACTTAACATTTTTCTAACTCTCAATTAAATCAAATAACAATGCAACATTAATTAATTATTTTATGAAATACGATTAATTAATTAAACACTAACCAAGAATAAAATAAATACTCAACAGTGAAACTACATACAAGACAAAGACAAAACTTCAGTCATAACACAACGACTCACAACAGACACGGACTTGGGATGGGGACACTTCCAAACCTACTCCCTTTTTCAACATTTTACCCATTGGGTTAATTTATTGCTCGCCCTATCCTGCCGAAGTAGGTGGAATCAAGACTTATTCCTGCAATCCTGCATCCAAATAAACGTCAAGTAGCACATGTATATATATAATCAAACATCCTATCGTGAGAAGGAATTGCAGTGTAGCAGGGCACTCGTGAACGAGTGATGCTACACTGTCCTCTCACCTACTCTATTCTAACAATTATAATATCAATGACGAGCTAACATTTCTAACCAAATTGATCATAAGATAACATGATATTTAACTACTGCATCAAAACTAGAATTATTAAACCATTGCATTATAAAATAATACTGAATCCAAATAACATGATCACCAAAGAATCATCACATCGACATATAAAGCATTAATGAAAATCTATTTGAATAAACAATAATTAAATCAACACACAAAGTATCATAAATCATACTAATAATGTCACAAGAAGCAAACAACTAAACTACACATCCGCACACACCAGATCGATGAGTCAATCATCATCACAACACAAAGCATCAATCAAAACCACATAAATGTCACATCCAACAACACATAGAGTATCATCATAGTATCAACGTATCAAGTTAAAGCATAGGAATTAATAAATCCAAACAGTAAGAGGAGGGGTATTACATCCTCCCCCCCTAGGACATGGCTTACTCCTGGAAGCCATTAAACAAAATAGGGAAGGAACTCCCATGAAACCAATTAAACACTAACTGACTCAGAACCTTGATTTGTGAGGATCAACTCCTGAACTCGAATGATGAACTACACCCAGATGCTTGACCTGACGGATATCCACCGCAGTGAATGCCCTATGTGATCGGTCCGCATCTCCTACTGTCGGCTCTGAAACTGCCGGCCTCTGACTACAACCAGAATTGTCCTGTTGAGGACACTCACGAGGAAAGTGGCCCTGCTGACGACAAGAGAAACATCCTGTCCCTCTGCTGAGACCCTGCACAGCTGGAGCTCCACTAAATCGTGAAAAACCACCTCCATCGAACACCGACTGAGAACTCTGAGTAGGTTGATCAACACGATCACGATGAGCCCGTATCCAACTCCTATCCCTCTTCTTCTGCCTCCAACTTCTATCAGGTTGGGACTGAGAATTATGCTACCTAGATTGTGAAGGCTGTTGTTGTCCACCCTTAGCGGGTGACTGATGTTCTCTAGAAAACCCTGTAGCCTGAGATCGGCCACTCTGAGAACCAACACCATAAGAAGGTGCACCACCAAACTGAACTCCCACCTGACTAGCTAAAGCCAAAGCTAAATTCTCCTCAACAATGCGAGCTTTATCTACAGCTACCTCCATGGTCTTCGGCTCAAATACCCGATCACCACCACTGATCTGGGGGTTTAAACCCCTAATGAAATGTTGTACTAAGATACCCTCATCATCACCTATGCCTGCAAACTGTTTGAGCTCGAAGAAGCGAGGCTCATACTGATCCACTGACATATCCATTTGTCGTAGAGCATGAAACTCATCTCCACGGCACTGACGCCAACGATCAGAAAGGAATCGAGCTTTGAACCGCTCTAGGAACAACTCCCAAGATATAGTACCAATATCCAAATGGAGCTTCTGCTCCTCCAACCTCCACCAAGTAGATGCGAAATCCCTCAAATGCATGATCGCACACCTAGCCTTGGTGTTGCTACCATACGGATGCATGGAAAAACACCTATTTAAATCGAACAACCAAGTCTCAGCCTCTGAACCACTGCCCATACCATCAAAAGTGGGTGGATGAGCTCTAAGGAGATCTCTCATGTGAGTAGCCATGCCTGCCTCAAATGGAGCTGAAACCCGATCTCTCTCTCCTACAACTTCCTGGTCCCTATCCGACCTAGGCCCCAAACGAGCAAGAGTCTCCTCAAGCAAGCGACGCAGCTGAGCATCGCCAATCCCTGGTTGATCCTGATGCTGAACACTAACCTCTGGCACAAACTGAGAAGCTTGATGATCCACATGATCAGAAACATGGGAAGCAATGGGAGGTGCATCATGTTGATTACCTCCTTGACCACCTACATGACCACGACCCCTACGACCCCGCTTAGGTGGCATGATCCTGAAAAGATACACACCACAACATAAGACAAGGTACACAAATAAAATCTCTAAACAACTAACAACCTAATGGGTCCCAAAGTGCCCAGTGTTTAAACTTGTGCTCTGATACCAAGCTGTCACGCTCCGCCGTGTGAACCCCAAAGGAACTAATAACAACGGAACAATTTTTTTTTTTAAAGAATATAATAACATACTTAAGCATTATAACATAACAATGTATTATGAGGCACAACTAGTTCCAATGGGGTACATGAAGTGACATGACTACACTAACCCATAACAACGATAATAAGATAACAATAATTAACAATTACGTAAATCTATTCATTCCCATTTCATCATTTAAAATATCTATCAACTATATCCATATTAATAACCTATGCACATATGACAATACATGGAATTATAAAGATATAAAGTGTTACATATTTTGAGAGATACAACTCAACATAACCAACTATAACAAATGATCCTGAATAAATACATGGCTTGAATAAACATTACATCCCAATGATAGTAAAATACAACTGTCTGAAAATAGATCTCAACAAACACATATACAATTTACAACAAGGTCATCCCAACACACGTGGGAGACAATACACCAATGAATACATTACATATGAAGTATATACATCAATCTGGTACATAAGGACACTGGATCATCAACATCCACCAAAACCTGCAAGTAAAAGATACATCTGCAACAGAAGAGGGAACCTAATGGGGTGCGAAGCACGTTCCACCCAACCACCCCCGTGCTGAGAGTAGACAAGGAAGGGTCCCCGACCAAGCACGCCTAACAATAACAAAGACTAACTCCCAATAGACAAATTAACATCAAAGACCACTTAGAAACTAAACAATGACAAATCCAAAAGCACAACAACAAACCACTTCAGAACATAACAACAAGTCATAATCACAACATCAATGAAGCTCAAGACATAATATCAAGGACTACTTCCAACAATGACCAAAGACAAGTCAATAAATCACTTAACCACAACTGACAAAATAACACTTAACATCTACAATCACAAAGTCACTTACAACTACAAACACAATATCACTTAACACGAGGTTACAATGCTTCCAAAGAACAAAGATCATATACATCGCACAATAACTGATTAACTGTCAACATAGGAAGAGTGTCATGCATAAATTTCCATGAGTTACCCTGGCTCAACCTTCCTAGGCTACTGGACCCCCATCCTGGGTTACCCTGGCTTGCCTCTACCGGCCACCGGACCCTCACGCAAAACTATGCGTCCCATCTCATCTCGAGCCTTATCATTCACTTGCTTCACGAGAGAGACATACTTTATCTTTATTAGTGTGAAAGCCCCCCATTAATTCATTTAGATTATCACTTAATTAAACTCTAGGTAGGTTACCCTGGCGCCCCTTTGTGTGCCAGACCCCAACAAAGAGCCACTCTCCTATTGACAACACACAAGGTACAATACCACAATAGGTAACTAGACAACATAATCTCTCAAATCCAAGGAGGAAACAAAGCAAGGAAACTCACTCCAAACACTGGAGGAAACCACATATGAAAACACACTCCTTCCAAAGGAGGTACAAATCTCATTACCCACTCCTATTTCCTAGGAGGCACAAATCCCCGTTCGTGGAAACCGGGTACAACATCAAAGTACAATTCTATACCATTTCCAAGGTGATTCACAAATTGAACCTCTACACAAAAACATCCCACTCTAGAGAACTTCTCTGGAAGACTTACATAGACCCTTAACCCCATTTGCCCGACATGGAGAATAAAAGAAACATAATAGAAAAACATTCAATTTCTAGAAGCCCTTAACAATAACTTAAACTCTTACGAACAGTAAGGTGAACCTAGGGTTTTCCCATACGACACAATTACATAAAGAAGAGAGTACCACAACAAACTTGACGAATAACCTCAAGAAAACAATTACTTAAGAACAACTCCATAAAGAAATATTTCCAAACTCAAAAATTTCGTCAAACAAATAAATCGACAATACGAGATCATTCAATTCAAAACAAAACACACCGTTAAACTTAAATTCGTAAGATTACATTATAACATCATATCTGTTAATTTTAACTGTTCGATTTAATTATTATCACATGGCCTATTTCCAATTTCCTCAATTCAACTATATCACTATATTTGGCAAAAATTATCATATTAAATTTTTATTCAAAACCTTTCAAAATCATTTATATAAATATATATTAAGAATGAAACATTTTTTTTTAAAACCAATCATTTTATTAAAACATATTATGAAAATTTAACAATTAATTTAAATATATATTAAATAATATATATATATATATATTAATTAATATATAATAAATATATATTAAATAATATATTATATATATATAATAAAACGAATATGAATTAAATAAAAATCTAACTATAAAAGTTATTTTATAAACCAAAATCCGCAATTAAAAAAAAATACAATAAAACAAACATAAAAATAAAAAATTAAATAACCAAATTAATTTTCCTTACACTGTACCAGTGCCTGGGAGGCCGCAGCCCCACAGGCGGTGGTGACTGTGGTGTGCAGCCAACCACGGTGGGGCGGGGTGGACGGGCCCGACCCCCCCCCACCAATTTTTTTTTTTTTAATTTAATTTTTATTTATTTTTAACTTTTCTAAATTTTATTTTAAAATGAGATTTTTTTTTTATAATTTGAATAATTAAACATTTATTTCATCTGGAATAAAATATGAACAGGATTTGAAATAAATAAATCTAATATGCATACTTGATTCAATATTTAAAAGTGGAAATACATAAGAATATATATATATATATATATATATATATATATGTTTTATATACATATTTCTACAAGAAGAACAAAACATTATGTATATATTTTATAAACCTTTAAATACATACAAATCTGTTTAAAAGATATATAATAAACGATTAATCTATCTTTATTTATTTTATTTTATATCAGACAACCTAAATCTGATTATGCAAGTTTATCCCACTAACAGAAACAAATAATTTTCTTTCCACGACAACGGTTTCAGAACTAAATTTTAATGAATATTCAAAGGGTTTTACGATAGTTTTCTACTGAGGGTTTTCACATGAATAAAATTTCAAATCATAAGAACTTCTCTCTATAATTTTTTTTTAAAACATATTGTTCAAAGCACAACAAAAATAATAATAAGTAATCGAAGAAAGCCTGGAGTCCTTCGCCTGGTGAAGAATTCCTTCTGAAGCCTCCTCTCGATTTCCTTCTGCAGCTCTCTTCTCGATTTTATCCTTCAATGTTCTTCTGAATCTTCTTTTCTTTCATCCACAATAATTTCTACCCAAAAAAATACAAAACCCAAAAACTATTTTTTTTCTTTTCCCGATCCAAAACAATAGAGCCAAAACTTCTGTGTGTCAAAATCCTCCCTTCATAAAAATAATAAATCACTAATTAAAATCAATCAATCTTTTTCCGCTTTCTTTTCCAAAAAGCCTCTTTCCTTATTGGTCCTTTTTCAGCTTTTAAAAGCTCACACTTATCTAAAATTTTAATTAAAATAATTTATTTAATTTAGATATTATCTTCACATGATTTTCTAATTTAATATTAATAAAAAAATAATATTTAATTACTCCCAACAATATTAATTTAATTATAAATATTTTCACTTTTAATTAATTAAATCAGTTATAATTTACAATCTATTTCAACTTAACATTTTTCTAACTCTCAATTAAATCAAATAACAATGCAACATTAATTAATTATTTTATGAAATACGATTAATTAATTAAACACTAACCAAGAATAAAATAAATACTCAACAGTGAAACTACATACAAGACAAAGACAAAACTTCAGTCATAACACAACGACTCACAATAGACAACGGACTTGGGACGGGGACACTTCCAAGCCTACTCCCTTTTTCAACATTTTACCCATTGGGTTAATTTATTGCTCGCCCTGTCCTGCCAAAGCAGGTGGAATCAAGACTTATTCCTGCAATCCTGCATCCAAATAAACGTCAAGTAGCACATGTATATATATAATCAAACATCCTATCGTGAGAAGGAATTGCAGTGTCGCAGGGCACTCGTGAACGAGTGATGCTACACTGTCCTCTCACCTACTCTATTCTAACAATTATAATATCAATGACGAGCTAACATTTCTAACCAAATTGATCATAAGATAACATGATATTTAACTACTGCATCAAAACTATAATTATTAAACCATTGCATTATAAAATAATACTGAATCCAAATAACATGATCACCAAAGAATCATCACATCAACATATAAAGCATTAATGAAAATCTATTTGAATAAACAATAATTAAATCAACACACAAAGTATCATAAATCATACTAATAATGTCACAAGAAGCAAATAACTAAACTACACATCCGCACACACCAGATCGATGAGTCAATCATCATCACAACACAAAGCATCAATCAAAACCACATAAATGTCACATCCAACAACACATAGAGTATCATCATAGTATCAACGTATCAAGTTAAAGCATAGGAATTAATAAATCCAAATAGTAAGAGGAGGGGTATTACACTGGGTCTGGACTCTGCAACTATAACATATCCTGCTCAGTCGCTAAAACTCTCCCTTAGAACACTGCTTATAGAAGACAAAAGCAACACATGCAAAGTAATAGAAATGCATACCAAGTAACTTAACTCTATATTAAATGACCAAAGTACCCTAGCCACGTGTGGCCTCCAAGCGATTCCACCGCCTTCACCTCGAGCCAGATGCCATTCAATGCATTTAATTTTTATTCATGCATCACGTACGTCTACCCGCCAGTTTGAGAAACTATGCCTTTGCTTAATTTTAATTAATCAATTTATGCGCTCGCAGTTTCTTGATATTTTAATGCATTTAATCTACATTCATGGATTACGTACCTCTAGCCGCCACCTTTTAAACTATGCCTTTGCTTAAATTTATTTAATCAATTTATGCGTTCGCATTTTCCCAATTTTTTAAAAAGAAAATGATTTATAAAGCTACTAAGACGAATAGAAAAATAGATAAATGCTAATTTTCCAATATATAAAATAGCTCTCCAAATTCAAACTATACAAAAAAATAAGCAATATGTTAAATGGCGAAATGTGATTGGTTCATGCTACTGGTTAAATGCATTCCGGGCGAATGCATAAGTATACCTGCCTACCGACAGGAACTACTAATGATACAGTCTATATTATATTGAATATTATATATAATAGTAAATATAATTATATTATATCTAGTCTCTCCACCTTCCTGTCATGTCACCGGATGTCACTAAATGGCAGAGTTAGAAGCTTTGCAAAAAAATTCAAGCAATACAATTTTTTTTGATATTTAATTCCTCTTTCAATAGAGTGAGGAAAGAGTAATTATTACTATAAAAGCTTTGTTTAGAGAGTTGTGTTATTTTCATGGGTTCTATTGCAACATTCTATTGGATGCCTAAAAATGGAAGCTTTCAATTAGTGTGAAAAAATGAGAGCTTTCATAAAGATACAATTATAATAATAAGATTAAATTATTCTTGATAATACTTATCTTTTTCAAAGAGTTCAAATAATTATGATAATAATAATCTTTTAAGTTTATTTATATTTATTAAAGATTATTTATTAATTATTAATAATTTTAATTATTTTAAACCTTTAATAAATTTTTATATGAAAAATAAAAGATTATTATTTATTAATTTAACTTTTAATGTATTTATTAAAGATTAAGAGTTGCTTAGATATTTGTCATGATACTGATTTAGTCTTTAATAAATATATATCTCTAATTATTAAAGTTTTCTTTTGAAGAAATTAACATAGATACCAAAAGATGATACAACGTAAGTGACATAATAATTAAATAATTGTTATTATATTTGCAATGTTTTCTATGAATAGAATGAAGAGAGATGGAAGAATGAATTACGAGAAAAATGAATAAAAATTCAACCAAGAGATTAATAGAGAAGTAGGCCAAATTATAAAGGAAAATAGAAAAAGATGCAAAAGAAAGGGAAAGGAGAGAAGACATGGATGAAGGATAAAAGGCCCAAGGATAAAAGAAAGAGAAAACAAAAACTTCCAATAAAGATAGACCACTTGCTTGTTGTCATAGTTTTTCACTTAGAGTTATAAAGATAGACCACCTAAGGGTTCTACCTAAGAGATAATGAATCTTGTGATATAATCAATTCTCCAATTGTGTTTATAAATATTATGATCCTTAGATGTACTTAGACATAAAAAATCAAAACGAGCAAAATTTAACATAAAATCAAATCCGTGCTCATGAAAATCACCTTCATAATTATAAATATGATCTCTAATAATACATAATTAAATTCTCAAAATCAATAATAAAAATAAAAGTTGAAGACATTGATAACTAAATTCCTAACACCTAAATATAATTTTTTATAATAAAATTAAATAACCATATTAATCTTCACATTTAAATTTTATGTTTTTTATAATCATTAAACAATTTCTTTATCTAAGTTAATTCGTGCTTACTTGCTTTTATTTCATTAGCCTAGATAAACTATTGTAGAAGCATTTATCTATATGTACATATCTAAAGTATCCCCAACCCCAATTTAGTGGCCCTCATCCTAAACAAGTGTGCCCTTTTCTTTATTATATAACTTATATATACTATTATATACAACCGTAAATATAATTATATTATATATAATTTAATCTCTATTATATAAAATATACAATATATTAATTATATTGTGTATTCAATAATAATATAATAATTGGGGAGAGGGAAGGCAAGGAAGGGGGGAGAGAGAAGAGTAGAGGAAAATGAATGAGGCTAATAAGGGTTACCAAGTTGGGCTCAGATGCCACCCTTTGTCTCGTTTGAGATTGCTGAGGCGGTTTTTAATGAGGATAGCTTCTTGGAGTTTTCTTTTGAAGAAATTATCTTCCTTAACCAATACTTGGGTATCCTCAAGACATGTATCATGTTTGGTGTGGTATAAGTGTTTAGCAAGGGTTGATTTCATTATTCGATCACGTTTGATATCATCATTGTGCCCTTTGATCTTGGTATGTATGGAGCGGACCTTTAGTGGAAGAGATAAGTTTCTTGGTAGTGGAGAGGGGTATGAAAGCACAAGGGAGGCTTTTTTTGTTAACAATTTTGACAATCTTATTAGAAATTCCTTGAACATAAGGGAGGGTGGCTATGCACAGAGTGTCAAATATACAAAAATTAATAAAAAAAATAAAATATTAAAATTTATAATAAATAAATAAATAAATAAATAATAATATTAAAATCTTTGTCTAAATGATCTATCAATTGATCTTATTTACTACACAAATGTGTGAAAAAAAAACAATTTCTCCTTAATTGATCTTTTCACACCTCTTTGACATACTCATTACACAAGGTGCTATTCATTACACAAGGTGCAATAGCTAGTTATTTTTACCAGACACAGATGTAGCAATAACCAATTTATTCAAGCTAATAAAAAATATCAATTCTACCTTCAAGGAAGTAACCAATCAATTCTATCTTTTATGAGAGCTTGAATAAATATCTCCCTTCTGTGAAACATAGCTTAGAAGATGCATAATTATCAATGAAGCCTCTTTTGGCCTCCACATCCATTTTAGTGCAACTCATAAGGTATCCATTTTGTTTTTTCATTTCCTTTGCAGTAAGATACAAAACCTACAATATTACACATAATTTTCAAGAACAAATTGAACAAAACACAAGAGAATAAGATATGCTCTTCCTCCATTTTCTTTCATATTACAATAGTAACTAGCTTTCCATATACAACTGATCTTAAAAAATACAATAATTGACACACAACTATATAAGGCTTGCTCTCTACCCTACCACAATGGCATCATGGAGCCTCGTGGGCTCTAGCCATACCCTCGAGCAAGAAACTCTTTTAACTCCATGAAGATGTATGGAGTCTTTTCTCATTTTTACAAATAGATAACAATAACATAGCACAAATTTCAAGCATCTAAGTTCCCTACTTGTTATCTTCAACCATAATCCATACACTATGTCACCTTCTTACAACCAATAAACAAGGGTAAATGGAAATAGGAAGAACTTATCTCTTTTCCTTTAGATGAAAGGATTGAACTCTTATATCCATCTTTCCTTTCCAAACCAAGCCATTTGATCACTATCTTTCCAAAGAGGTGAACTCCTCTCTTCTTCTCATTCTTTCTACCTTCTTCACTCAAGTCCTCCAAAGGGAGAAGTTGGTAACACCCCACTAATTCTTCCCCCAAAAATATATAGGAGTTTCAACTTGTAACCTTTGGATGGGGAGGTGTAGAGTATACCTACCTCCACAAATGAGAGTCTTTTCCTTATTGAAGAAGAAACATGCATTTGGAAAACCCCTCCATCTTTCCATCCCATCCTCTTTTCAAAACTTTTCATTCTCCATAATGAACTTTTCAAGGGTCAAATCACATCCTAGGGGAACTATTGCATGCTTACGTGACCCCTACCACTATGGTATAGACCCTAAAGAGTTTATTTTTGCATCCCAACCAAGGAAATTGACCAACAACCCTATTTAAAGACCCACTTAAAGATCCATCCGAGTTTCACACTTGGATAAGGGTTCTTAACCCCTAGTCCCACTTACACCCATGTAATATATTATCCCTTTAATAATAACCCTCACCACCTTAAATTAAAAACTTATCAACATTATTTATTTCTAAGCCCCCAAAAGCGAGATCAAATACATGATCACAAGGGAATGTCTTCTCAATGTGTTCTCAATGGTCTTCCCTTCTCGTATTTACACTCTTCCTTTCCTACACATTATCAATGAAACCATAAGCAACAATCATACATGACATTAATTTGATAGCTGAAATAAAAATTAATTGTACAACCATTTAATTTAAAATTTCAACTCATATTCACAATTTATGAGTCCTAACTCCTTCATGGTAGAGTCAATAGAAATGTCAAAATGAAATGCAAAAGTATTGACACATAATCACACTACTTATAATTCACAATCCATCTCACCATTTGCTTAGGAAAAAAATGGGGTCTTAAATAGTAGATCTCTTTCCCTTATTCCATCCTTGGATGGAGATCTGTAGGGCTTCCTTGAATGAAACTTGGAGAAAACTTGTTATTCTATGTCTTAAAACATAGAGTGACAATTTTTGACATTTCACTGACATATATACATATGATCAAAAAAATGAAAAACAAAATTTAATACCATGCTTCCATATCAAATACAAAAAATAATCTAGACTTAACACAAAACTTCTCATTTAAAAAAATGAAAAAACAATAATATGTTATACAAGATGGCAAGGAAGTATTAAAATTTTTTAATGAACATTTTTTTTTCTTTGCTAATCCCATGATTTCTAATTTAAATTAAAAAATATGGAAGATTAATTTTTTAAACTCCTTAAAGTTGGTGAAAGGTGTAGATTCAATCCAAGGAGCTTGGAGTGACTTCCATATAGCTCAACAACCATGTAAACCATTCCATACAATATAATTAAGAAAAAGAATTGTGTAGCTTAAAAACTCATCTAGTTATTTTTCTTTATCGTTATTGATAAAATTAGATGCCTAAAGTAAGATGTTAGATATAAGGTCAGATTTGATACCATGTCTATCGGAAGTTAGAACAACCTCATTGGAAAAGCCCTCAAATATGTGGTAGCATGAACAATTGCAATTTTGTTGGAACTCTCCCACAACACATCTTAGATTGTGTCAGCATAAATATTTGCTAGAATGTGATGTTTTTGCTAGAGTGTCTAACCCACTTGATGATTTTTTTTATATTAAACTTGTGACTTGAGTCGACAAGGAAAATCAAAATTTTTTATTTTATTTTTCTACCATCCAATCTTAAGTCTTACAAACTTAATTTATCCTTTTGACACTTTTATCTTACTACAAGAATGGAAACCAAGTATGAAAGGGAAAGCAATATGAATTTGTACAAATGCACTCAATGAAAGTGCACTTGCCTTATCCTATATGTATGCATTGCTTCCAAGAAAACTAAAATTCCTTTAGGAAAAATGAATAGGAAAATTTTTATAGGGGAAAATCTGTTAGACTCACTCTTATATTTTAAGCTCATTGAATTTGTAGATTAATTTTTCATTCTAAGTTTATG
Source organism: Sequoia sempervirens (assembly GCA_007258455.2). NCBI lineage: Eukaryota > Viridiplantae > Streptophyta > Pinopsida > Cupressales > Cupressaceae > Sequoia > Sequoia sempervirens. The sequence goes on from VDFB02000017.1 coordinate 527,969,418, forward strand.
TGAAGATGTTGATTTGTAATTTCATTGATACATATAGGTTTTAATGTAATGGTAAATCTACAAGTAGTATCAAAAGCTCAACCTAAGTTGAATTCCTCTTAATTAGGTTGGGGGGAGGCACCTTTAAGAGTTGACTTCATGAATTAACCACTGCTTTTAGTATAGGTGAAGATGCTAATTTGGAAGTTCAATAATACTTATAGATTGTATCATAATGGAAAATATAAAATATAAACATCAATGAATGGGTGCACATTCAATCAACAACCATCATGCTAAAAATCCATTCATTCACCCCACATATAAGAGTTAATAGTGATACACTCCATCATAGAGATCCACAAATTAGTTTTGAATCTTAATTACAACTCGCCACATTTTACCCTCATGCTTTGACCAAGTGGGTGGAATACATACCACTTGATATCAAAGTATTGAACTAAGATAAATTCCCCTTAATTACATTGGAGGAGGGTTGTTAGAATAACCACTACACCTTTAGGAATTGATCTTATGGACTCATTGCCACCTTGGATAGATGAAAATGCTAGATTTAGAAATTTACTAAATAAATTTATAGGTAGTGCTGAAATTATTTTGTAGATCTCCTTTTAGGTGTGCACAATGTTTCCCTTTATCATAATTTTCTTAATTGAGAACTTGAAAATCTTCAATTCATAACCTCTCTGCAATGTTGAACTTTTGAAAAATATTTGATTGGTTTTACTTGATTATTATTAGTAGAAAAATATTAAAATTCTCTCCTACCAAATCATGTTTTTCTATATGCCTTGTCTATATTATGGGGCAATAATAATAAATGGCATCAACTTTGAGAATGTTAGTGACAAAACCTGTGAGGCATAGCCAGTATTATTTTAGAGATTTTGGTTTGATTTTATAGTTGTTGTTTTGGACACGGTTGGTACTGAGACATTGGTTTATCGATATTATTATTTTGGTTATGGACATAAATGTTTAGATTCTTGTTTATTTATAAATGGTATGTTAATTTGATCATATTAAGCATTTTGTCTAAATGTTTAATTTCTGTAAAATTAGATAATAAATTAATTATTATGATAGGTCTTTTAATTAATTGATGTTAGTAGGTTTTAATGTTTATATTTAATATTTTGGTTATAAATTTTCAAATGTACTAATGTTTATATTAATATGTTGCAGGTGGGTAGCCCATGCACCTTAAGTATTGGAGACAAAGTCCACATGCTAAATGTTTAATTATTGACTTTAATTTTGTTAGGGGGGTTTAATGTTAAGAGTAATTTGATTTATATGATTTTCTTTTTTTTAGGGAAATATGTTTTTATTTGAATGGTTGAAGGAAGTTGAAGAGTTGGGGGGATTCTATTTTAAAAAGGGATTTGGTATGGTTGTTTCTCACAATTCATCTTACTATTTTTCTTCATTTTTGGGAATTCAATGGGTGTGAAGTTTGTTGGTTCTTTGGATATTGGTTGAAAGAAATTGGAAAGGAGGACATTTACTCGGAGAAGGGATTAGAAAAATTTGATTTGGGTAATGGGCTGATCCTAACTTGGATAGCCAAGGTATGTTTTATTTTGAATTGTAAATTTTGGTTTAATTTATTGAATGCTAGATAGATTTTGTTGCATTGAGAAATTTTTTGTTATTTTCTATTTTGTGAAGAATATTTCTTGTGTGATGTCATCTAGGGTGTGTATAAGGAGCGGATATCACCTACGGGCTGAGAGCTTCCTTCGTGTGAGGTTGAGGAGAGTGCAAAGCCTCTCTTGGGGATGGTTGTTCAAGTATGAAAGTATGGAAATGTGAATGATGATGGAAAACCATGGCCATTGGTTATTGTAATGAATGGAGGTAGTATGGATGATGGTAGTAGTGTGTGGAGAGTGTTGGGAGGACGGTAGTGGTTGTGAGTGGAGAATGATGGATGGATAGTGGTAGTAGTTTGTTGAAAATGAATTTGTATGTTGTAAATTATGAATAAATGTTGGTTCCCAAAGAAGGAAGGGAATCCCCCTTCTCCCCCTTTACAAGAATCCCATGAGCGAGTTATTTGTGTGAGTCAATGTTAATTTGGTTTTATTTTGTGTCTAGAATTTGGCTTTGTCTTCCACTCGGGGGTGAAACATATAGTCCTATAGTTGGGAGGTGAGTAGGGTTGGGCTGCTCTATTCAGTGTTGCAGGTTTCTAAAAGCATCAACTAGGTTTGTTGATGTAGGTTTCTAAAAGTATCAACTAGGTTTGTTGAGGAAGTTTTAATATATGAGGTCCTTATTCTCATAAAGATGCATTGACGATTAAATGGAGTCTTTGAATCTCTGACAATTTTGGTTATTAGTGAAAATTGTGCATTGTATTTTGTAGTGTTCACAAAAGTTGCACTTGTTTATGGGACAATGTTGGTCTGTGAAACAATGTATTTGGTTAATAATGTTTTTTTTTAAAAATACAGCTGTTGATATTTTGCTTATGTTAGAAAAAGCAATAAATATTCTATGTATTGAGGATGAACTCTTTTGATAAGCATTTTCTTTTGTATAGGAACTTGAAATGCAATTCTATCATAAATATGTGAATTGATGACTATGAATATTTATATTGCAAACATAGTATTAATGTGACAAATGCTTCATATCCTTGAATATGAATGATTTTCTAACCGATTGTTGTTATTTAAGACAAAGATATAGCTACCAATTGCTACCTTGATATTTCTTAAAATCTTGAATATGTTATCTTGAATCATGCACATCGATTTATTTCTATATCTTCTATGAGTTGTTAAAACCAAATTTCTTGCTAATCTTTTGTAACAATTTGTTAGAATCAACACCCAGATTAGTTATTTCTCCTCATGGGTCATGAAACTGTAGAATGGGTGTTTAAAAGGATGAATAACATGCTCAGAAAATTGATTACTATCTTAGCATAATAGTTATTGATTAGTTTTTGGGCAACAATTCTATTATCATTTACTTTTTGGTGACTGTGGTCATGATCAAATTGTGTTTTTCCACCGCTCTTGAATAGTTACTTATCTGACCATGTACCCTATCGACTTATCTTTAGAATAATATGGTTCATTCATCTCTAATTCTTCTGTAAAAATTGCTACCTTATTAACTCTATCTACATTATTGGGTGATCCCACAATAGTGGTTTACAATTTTTGGCCAAACTGGACATTGATATTTTTTTTTTAACACAATCTCCACATTCGGGCACCTATAGCGATTAAACCGTAAGGAATTTGAAGATGATGCAAACTAGAGTCTTGTCATATTTTGTCTGTAGATTCTAAATTTTTTTTTTTCAATTTTTTTGGAATCAGATTTCACTTCTTTTTCCAACTCCCACAAAAATTGGTTTTTTTCAAAAAACAACATTTTTAAAAAGTGGCCACCATATAATGCATAACTTTTTTCCATGAAGGATAAAATTCCAATTCTTTCAAATTTAGATTTATAACTCTGATATCTAGTGCTTCCACTTGGTTAGATAGTTTTTATTGAATTTTTTCTTTAATCAAGTTTCAAAGTCAATCAAATGGCAATTCAGACATAGTGCGACCGTATGCATAACTTTTGTATGTATCGAAATTCTTCCCTTTTTTTTTTGGATCAAGGACTTCAATATTTGGTGCACTCATATTTTTAATTTTTTTTTTTATAATCTTCTATTTTTCCACTTGTGCAGAACAAAGAGTTTTGTTTTAGATGAAAAACCTATATTTAATATAACTTAAAAAATAGATAGATAATAAAACCAAAACATACTAAAATTATATTCATTGGATAGCTCATTCTGAAGGCTACTCGATTCCAAGTTTGGTTTTTAAATATTCCCCCATTTTCATCCTCAACCAGAGCTTGAAAGCGTAAAATTTTAGGTTTTTTGTGTGAACAAATTAAAAAATTAGGGAAAAAGGGGGTTCGCTAGAACCAGGGGGGTTCTAGAGAACCCCCAAGGGTTCGAGCGAACCAGGGTTCATTCGAACCCTAGTTCATTCAAACCCCCACTAATATGCATTTTTCCTTTATTTTTTGGGCAAAAAATGTGGGCCCAGTAGTTAATGGGTTCACTCGAACCCTAGTTCGATCGAGCCCCTTTATGGTTTGGTTGAACATGTAGCTTCATGCAAACCCCTAAAACCAATTTTTTTTCCATGGGGTCATTTTTTCTCAATTTTCCTTCCTCCATCAAATTGTAAACCACTATTATGGCTTCACCCTATTTGTGAAATGAATTCTCAATGGTAGAAGCACACATTGTTGTGAATAATAAATTAGAGCTTTGAATTACATTATACTTTTACATGCCTATCATACTAGCTTGCATCTGCACCATCATTTCTTCTCTACCAGATGGATATACCTTTGTCACATTTTAGGTGAATAAACATTAGTTTGAATTCCAACACATTAATCCTTGTTGCATACAAACTCCTTTTGTAATGTGGTTTCTTGATCCCTTGTGTGATGTGTATATGAAGCTTGTGTGTTAAATAAGGCACAATAAAATGAATTCCTTCTTTAAATTTTTGGCTAAAGAATGTCCACTTTAAATTTTAGTAATAATTACAATTCTTTGAATTTTACATAGTTTTAGGCATGACATTAACCTGCTATGGTATTGAATAATTTCCTTTTAATATGTATAGTTATATTACAATAAAATTATCATTCACAATGAGTAACAGTTAAATTAAATATAATATTATGTAGTAAATTAGAAATGGACTATTTTTACTATACTTGTCATATTGTATTGAAGTGACATGTTATTTTCATAAGAGTGTACAATAATATCTAATAATGTTATTTCAATTATATAATAATTTAATATCAATATATAAAATTAGAATGTTTTTTATTAAGGAACAAACATGTTTTGAAGGGAAATTGAAACCCTTAATAGTAAAAGAGCGACAGATACAAAATTAAAAGAGTCCAAGAAAAAAACAAAATGCTGCCCACAAAGAAGAAAACAATGGAACCCAAGGCAACACGACAAAAATCCAACAAAAAACCACCAGAAGTCTAGCCACTAGGCCAGATTCCTGAGGATCTTCATCGCCTCTTGCTCAAGTTTGTTCATATTAAGAGTAGATTTTTTGATTTCTTGGATGTTCACAAGAGCTTGGTCTACCTTCCTCTTCAGGTTCGCTCTTGTTCTGTTGCTCGACCCTTCACCTTCCAACTACCTTTCCTCTTTCTGAACATCCGCATACACAGTCATTTTGACATGATATGCATTTTCTAAATTTTCCACCATCATATTCATGGTCTTTTCTGTAGATTTTAAAATTTTATGGCTCATTACTAGCACCTTGTGGAGGGATTCTTTTATATTCCTAATCTTTTCCTCCATCTCAGACAACTTACCATCATGGTTACTTTTGAAATGTTGTAAATCCTCAACGATTTTCTTAAGGCACTCCATCATATATTTATTTTCTTCCTTAGTCCATAAATTAGTTGCCTTAATTCTGTCTCTATTATTATTGTCATCATCCTTCTCCATTTTACTATTCATAGCCCTTTGATTTAGCTTAATTTCCTTAATCTCAAAAAACATCCATTTGATTAACCTAAAAAAATCCACAAACCCATTATAGGAACTAGCAAGAATATCATTGGGGAATTCATGTTCAACCTTAAAATAATGGTCCTCCGCCTTAAGATCCCTAGGAAAACAGGGCCTCTCGTCTTTGTCAGTAGTAGGGTAATTGGGATATTTAGATGAAGGGGTCAACTATGAATCCTCCTCATTAACATCATAAGAGGGGTCCTCTGAGACCTTTCTCTTTCCCTTCTTCTGGGGATAGACACTATATGTCCCTTTCCCCTTAACTGCAACCTTATCCTTAGAAGAGGGGGTCTAGTGGGACAGAGCCAACATGGCTTTAAAATGATCATAAATTAAAACAAGCAAGCCTTCATGGAGAATGGAATGCCTAATCAGATTTTTTCTATAGTTCTACAAACTGGCATTTAGAAAAGATGCTAGATAGAAAGGGAAAGAAACCCTAACTTGATGCCTGAAATGGTTGAGGAGCACAAAATGATACATGAAAACCCTAGTGTAATGACCATCCAATGTAATGTACTCCATTAGCAAAATTCAACACCTTCCTCTAGTGCAATACAATCCTCACAAAATCATAATAACTTTTTTTCGTCCTTCATAGGTCCTCCTTCTCCTCCTACGACTTCAAAATTTTTTGGACTGCCTGGTTAGAGAGTTTCCTATCCTTGTAGAACTTAATACCCTCCATGGAAAGCATTGTAACCTCCACAATTAGTTGCTCATTGATGATCACCCTTCTCCCAAACAAATTGATCTTTCCATCCTTCCAACCCTTGGCAAAAAACCTGGTAACGTTCAAATCCCAACCATGGAGTTTTTCAATGAAGATTGTAATCCCACCCTTCTCCAACATCTCCCAGAGCTTGGAATTATTTCTTAATTCCTCATAGTCTGTCGGTTCCACCTTGGGACTCTCACCACCCATGTTGGTAAACTTTCAGGCTTATTCAGAAAGCTATAGAAATCTGAATAAACTAGCCTTTGAAATGCCTAGAAAGCGTGTGAAGCTCAAATCATTTGAATGGGAAATATTAAAGTTAAGCTTCAGCCAATAATCAATAATGATTAATCTATAGTCCCAAGACTGCATGGCAAGACACTTATACATCATTCATTGGTAGGGGGAGTTTTCACCTTCGCATGAGGTCGATCATACATGATTAAGGTCATGAAATTAGCCTTCAGCTCATCACTCCTCTGCCAACTCATCTTTTCCTTCACCTGAACCCCCTTGTTAGAAAAAAATTCCACCATCGTATTAATTTCCCTAAAATCATGAGAAATATAAGATTTCTCAAAGTTACTAATAATCCCCTTAGAAAGGTTAATACAACTCTCTATAGACCAAGAGGGTTTTTGTAGGCCCTTTATGCATTGAATAATATAGTTTGAATTCCCTTCAATCCAAACATTTTTTAAATTCAACTGACTAGCTAGATTCAAAACATGAAACACCCTAATAGCTTCAGCCATGTGGTTGGTCTAAATGCCCAAGGGGGGAGCCATTGCAACAATGAAACAACCATTCTCATCCCTAATCACATCCACACACCCGGTTGGCCTAGGGTTACCCTTGGACGCCCTGTTGAAATTGATTTAAACCCAGCCAAGAGGAAGGAGGCTCCAATGGATTCCATCTCTAGGCCCCTTAGTAGGCTTGAGAAGATTAGACATATCAACATTAACCTTCCAAGAATCAACCACTCTAAGCTCATACTCTTGAAAAATAACCTTTCCCGTAACATTAATCTTACTATTAAGCAGATTGAAGTTCTCTCTCACAGCTCTGATAATCTTTCTGAAAATAACTTCCTCTGAAAGAGCCATATCCGTGAAGATTCTATTATTATGCTCTTTCCAAATTCCCTAGGCGAGGTGAGGGAAGAAATAGTTCCAAAGCAGATTCAATAGACGGTTGCTTGAAGGGGCCTTCCACTAGTTGTAAAAATCCAAGATAGTTCCAAGAAAAGCCCAACTGAGATCCCACAATTGCAAAATCCTGCACCAAATAGCATAGGCAAAAGGAAAGAGGAGAAAAAGATGTGAAGAAGACTCTGCCTCCACATAGAAAAGGTAATATCTGTTAGGTAAAGAGAAATCATGCTAGCAAATATTGTCATTAGTCAACAGTTTATTCTGAAGGAGGATCCAAGAAAAAATGTTGACTTTCAAAATAAGGTTATGCACCCACACCTTCGCCCAAATAGGGTAGGGGGAAGAATTAAAAAAAGAGGCCACTTCTGAAGGAACAAAGTAAATCCCTAAGGAGGATGACTTCTAGACCAAAGAATCCTCCTGGCCTTGCGAGCTGAGCATAATGGAATTAAGGAGAAGCTACAAAGGTCAAAGATTGAGACTAATAGAGGAAATATCAACCCACTGATTATTACTCCAATAATCCCCAACCAAGATGCCATACCTAGTTTTACAAGCCTCCATATAATTCCTAAAGATAGGGATATTACACAGACGATCATTTCCTATCCACTGGTTTTCCCAAAACAAGATTTTCCTACCATCTCCAAGTTTCCAAGATGCTCCTTTACCAACGAGGTCCCTAGCCTTAATGACATTATTCCAAAGGGTTGAGCCAGGGGGAGATTTTGAGAACTAAGAAAGTCTTTGACGGAGTCAACCCCCAACAGATATTTACTGTGCCAGATAGGATTCCATTCACGGGTGTCAGCATATGTTCTCCAAACCTGTTTTGCTAGGAGAGCTTTATTAAACACTCTAATGCTCCTTAGTCCAAGACCCCCATACCTTTTAGGTCTACACACATTATCCCAAGCAACCAACGGAATCCTCTTCTTCTCCTCAACCCCCAACCAAAGGAAGCATTTTTGGATCTTTTCAATAATTTCAACAAACTTGGTAGGAACCTTAAACAAATTGAGGGCATAAATAGGAAAATTCTAAAGAGAGGCCTTAAGTAACAAAACTTTACCAGCTTGACTCAAAAGGGTCCCTTTCTAGGTAGCTAACTTTTGATTAAACCTATCCACAAGAGAAATCCAAAATGATTCTGGAGGTTTGGTACCCAAACGAAGACCCAAGTAAATGGAAGGAAGAGAGTTAACAACATAGCCTAAAATGTTTGCAATCTTTCTTTGCCCATGCTTAGGGGTATTGAAAAAGAAAAGAGAACTTTTTTCCCTATTAATTTTTTTCCCTAAGCCTTCCTCATAAAGCACAAGGGAGCTCTTCAGTGTTCTAGCTTCTCCAATAGTTGAGCTTCCCATAAGAATCGCGTCATCCATGAACTGTTGATGTGAACAATCCAGATTTTCCAAAGACAGTTTTAACCCTTTTAGACTACCTTCCATCACTTTTTTGTGTAGAAGCCTTCCCAAACTTTCCACCATGATGGTAAAGAGAATAGGAGACACAAGATCTCCTTGTTTAACTCCTCTTGGCACTTTGAAAAAATGGGAAGGAGAACCATTGATAATGACAGAGGTACTAGTAGTTGAGATCATTTCTCGTATCAACTGCATAAATATTTTTGAAAACCCAAAAGCTTTTAAGAATTTGATAAAAAAACTCGCACTCAACCCTATCATAGGTCTTAGACATATCTAGCTTGAGCAAAAAGACTTGATTTTTTTAATTTTTGAGAGAATGGATTTCTCATGAACCATGATAATGGAGTCCAAAATCTATTTTCCAGGAACAAAACCACTCTGGTAGGGAGATATCAACAACAGGAGAATCCCAAGAATCCTAGAAGTAACCGATTTAGAAATTATTTTATAAAAAGAGTTGCATAAACTAATTGGGAAAAAGAAATCAAAAGCATCAGCACCGAGGAACTTGGGAATGAGAACAATAAAAGTAGCATTAAGCTCTTTCAATAATTTCCTGGATCCAAAAAACTCCTTGACAACATTGACCACATCATCAACCACAATTTCCCAAAAAACTTGGAAAAAGAACATAGGGAACCCATCGGGACCAGGGGCCTTATTCCCTTCAAAAGAAAAAATAACCTTTGTAACCTCTTCTAGTGAAGGGATAGTAGTCAAAAGTCTATTTTGATGCTTGTTTAGAATATTAGGGATAGCCTCAATGAGAGTTTGTTGAGCATTTGCATCCAACCCCTCTTTTGAAGAAAGAAGGTTATCAAAGAACTAGATGGCCTCATTCCTGATCTCATCCTCCTCAATTTTAACATCATTCTTCATAATATGGGTAATACAATTGGAAGCCCTATGTTTCATAGTGGTCATATGGAAAAGCCTGGTGTTCTTATCCCTAGCGAAAATCCAAACCGATCTAGATCTTTGTTTCCAATATTCCTCTTCTTTTGAAATAATATCATGGTATTTTATAAGGATTTCATTTTCCCTAGATAAGAAATCACCCATATAACCATCTTTCTGAATTTGGTCATGAATATCCTTTAAATCATATTGAATAGCAGACTTAGTAGCAAAGATATCCCCAAAAACTTCCTTATTCCAAATTATGACCTTGGTTTTGACCTCACCAAGATTTTTAGCTACTCTAAACATAGCAGTACCACTAACATTTATATTCCACCACTCTTGAATGCAATCAAATATATTAAGATGAGACAACCACTTTCTTTCAAATCTAAAGGGAAAATTTCTCTTACTTGACACAGAGTCGGCCACAAAGCTTATAGGGAAATGATTCAATCCAATTATGGAAAGAGCATTTAAAGAGAAAAAATAATCTTTCAACCAGTTATCCAAAATCAAGGCCCTATCAAGCCAAACTTGGATAAGGTCACTCCCAACCCTCTTATTAGACCAGGTATAGGTAGCTCCCTTGAGGTCCACATCATGCAAACATTGAAAGTTAATGAAATCCATTAGATCTAGTTTACTATCCATTTGTATTTGATAGCCCCCAAATTTTTCCAACTCTAGTAGTGGTGTATTAAAAGCCCCCATGATAATCCAATTCTCATTAGGAAAGCATAACCTAAAAGACTCAAGTCTTTTCGAAAAACTCCTTCTAGTAGATTTATTATTGGGTGCATAGATATTAGACAACATCCAACTGAATTCAACTATGATATGCCTAAATCTAGTAGCCACATGATTGGCATCTTCCCAAACTGGAGTACCTTGAAGGTGATCCTGATTCCGAAAAGTCACTAAACCTCCAGAAGCCCCCTTTGAACTACTACCTTGCACACCACCATTCTTGAAGCTCTTAATCTTTTCCACCCTATCTTTAGGCATCTTGGACTCCTAAAGAATTAAAATATCAAGTTTGTGGTCCCTAGCAAAATTGTGCAAAATATCGTATTTATGGGAACTATTTAGCCCCTAAATATTACATGACATAAACTTCATTTCTTTGATGGGGTATTGCTTCTACATAAATTCAGGATGGTTCTTTGAACCCCATCCACAATATTTTGGATGCATTCCTATTCTCTATCTACTTTGTTGATTTTCTTCTTGAACTTCTTTGGATTTGAACATACGCTCTTGATATATTTCTTGTAGAAACCCCCACTGTATTGTGTCCTCTTTTTCTCTTCTTCTTCTCAAATTTAGTGTATAAGCTATCCTCATCAAGATCTAGGTCCTCAAGACCAATGAAATCTTGTCCATTCATAAAGTCATTTGCAACGAATTTATTCAACAGAGAATGCCCCACATTAGTCCTCCCCTTGCAGGTATCCCCAGAGTTCCCAAAAGTGGATTTAACAACCTCTGGAGAGCTTTGGGAATCAACCTGAATAGAAAAATGGGTGATCTTCTCCGCAACCTCCTCTGAACCCTCCTCACTACTTGCCTTACTTTGACCAAAACAGGGAGTTTCCTCCGAACCATTAGCTACCGAGTCTAGAACCCACTTTTCTAAGTTCAAACTTTCATCCTACTTTACAATTCTCCCTCTTGCCTTTTCCTCCTCCCCTTGGGAACCCTTTTTTCTTGAGTCTACAACTACTTTGTTAGGGTCATTAGTATCTCCTTTAGGATCTACAAAGATATCATTATCTTTACAAGGCTCCTCTACTTTTTTAGCTTCTAGGTTGGGGATTCAGCTCTCCCCACTATTTCCCTTACCTTCCATAGGTAAATTCTTGTTCCCTCTAATCCCATGCTCTTGGGATTTCTCCATTATTTTAGCCCTTCATATCTTGGTCTCCTTGGAAACCATCTTAGCATCATGCTTAGACACATTGTTTGGAAATTTCCTCGCCCAATGGAAAACTTTTTTACAAGTGAAGCACACAAAAGAAAGAGTCTCAAACTCAACAAGCTGAACCCACTTTCCAAGTTTTGACACAATTTCAATCAATGATGGTAGATCTGGAGACTGAGTGATCCCCACATAGATTCTAGAAAAAACTAGCCTTTTTCTAGACGAAGTCATAGTGTCTATGGATAGCAGCTCACCAAAGGAGCTAGAAATTCCCTTGAAAACATCCTCATTTCAATACTCCAGTAGTAAACCTGGTAAGAAAAACCATACAAGCACTGCCTCAAAAGAAGCATCTGAGAAATCCATTTTCGAGGACCACTTCTTGATAGCCAAATACGACTTGCCAATGAACCAAGGACCACTACACAATACTGCTAGCTTGACCTCTTCGCAAGAAAAAACAAAGGAGAAGAAACCCTTAGGTAGAGCCACTACCTCTACTTGACCTTTGACTCTCCATTTCTTCTTAACAAAGTCCCTGACAATTTTAATATTTGGTCATGGACCCATAAATTTTCCCACTAGCAATGATGCCATTAGAGAAACATTATGATCAATCACTGGATCAGGTACAAGAATAGCATGTGTCCCACTCGTAGGGGATGAAATATTGCTTACTAGAGGAAAAATAGACTTACTAACAAGCTTGTTTCCAAACAACAAGACCCACTTTCTCTTTGATTCCTCCCATGAGGGATCCCTCAAAGTATTGTCTACACCCTAGTTTCCAAGGCACCCAGACCCACAAACCTTGTCCTTCAAAGAAGAGCTAGAGGATAACTTACCATCTAAAGACACCTTTCCACTTGGGTCCCCTCATTTCTTTGGTCCCCAATCCTCAGAAGTTGCTCCCTCTTGCTTGTCGCCTACATTCTCCCCTGTCGCATCCCCAGAAAGACCATCCCCCGAACCAATCCCAACTTCCTTCGAACTAGACACCTATTGCCAACAAAAAAATTCAAATCCTTTTTCCTGCTCCTCCATCCTGTTCATCACATTAGCTAAGTTAATTCATTACATAGTGAGATGTTGATTATATAATTAGAATATTAGTCTTATTTTTTAACATACAAATGAATTTTGTAAGTGATAATATAATATCTTGTAAATCCTTAGTATTGAGATTGATCTTGTGTAATTAACTCAAAAGTGAATCATTGTCCTATAATTGGGGTCCACTCTTCATAGTTGAGGTTAATATATCCTCTAAAAAAAAGTATAGTAGTTCATCTTAAAATTATCACTTTATTATTTTTGTTTTTAGATTTTGATAATTAGAGGTATAATCTAGTTTTGATTTTGGGATGGGCATTACAAAACCTTAATGTGATAAATGCATAATTAACTCTTGAATAATATTTTTTAATTGGAACAATTTGATATCATTATAATTTTATTAGATATCATGCATTTAAACTAGAACATTCATTCTTACGAGAGATGGGTTCATGTGATTCATGAAATAAGATTCAATAAGTTCAACTGAAAAAACTACATAATTGAATTTTGATATAAATATCATAGTCCTCTTTTTTTTCAAAGGTAGGGGGGTCTAGTTTGTTAAAGTATTCATGTGTTAAACCTCACTGAATTGTACCTTTAATATATTTGAACCCTAGTGGATAAGATGATAGAAAAACATAGTGCCATACTCATTAATTGTGTAAAACAATTAAATGATACATTTAAATTAATTTTTAATAAGATTTACTTGGAAAACCAACCCAATTTAAGCATATACCTATTTGAGAAAAAAAATATTATATATCAAACAATTATTGATTAATTGTCACACCCATAATTTTTGCTAGAAAAACCCAACAATTTTTTTTTTTAATAAGGCTACAAAATGCTAACATTTGCTAACCATGTACTTGCATGGTGGCACACCATATGCATTGGATGAAGTTGCTTGTGCAACTCATTATCAACACACCACTCACTTACTAACCATATACTTGCGTGGTGGCACACCATTTGCATTGGATGACACTGCTCATGCAACTCATTATCAACACACCACTCAATAACCCTATTGACACTCGATGTTTGTAAAAGTAATACTCATTTTCTACAACTAGGTCTATACCAATGCCCTTAAAATTATAATAAGCTTATTGATGAAACTAACATTCAAACTAAACTCACATATAGAATAAATTATGAATGTTCTATCTATTTATTTCATTGCCATTTATTTGAATTTATTTTTCTCTTATATTTATTAACTTTAAGAAATAAAATAAATTATATATATATATATATATACAATTGCAATAATTATGATTATCTTTACAACTAGAAAAATTATTCTTATGAATATCCTTTAATGAAATATTTCTTATTAATAAATAAATATATTATTTAACTTTAAAAAGGCCTAAGATAAACAATATAATATTTGTTTTTGAGGGAATGATAGAATATTTAATTTTTACCTTTATTCATACTCTTATCTCTTATTTTAAATTACTAAGGTACTTATCTAAGGGAGTGGGAATATATTCTTGTGTCTCCATTGAAGAGACTATTTAACCATAAGAAAAGAGTTAAGATTCTTTAAGGCTAATGTGGTCTTGTTTATTTTTATATTATGTTTAAACTTTGGGGACCGTGCAACCATTAGAATTAGATATTATTGAAAACTACTTGTAAGCTCCCCTTATCAAATTGTTGTTTTAGGATTAACACATTATTGCCATGTTATATTAATAATATTAGAAACTTTGTTCAAAGTAAAGGCATGGAAATCTGATGGCTCTATATCCTCTCTTCTTTTCTCTATTTTACAGTGCACACGGTAATGTATATGTATTATGTTTCTTTACTGCGACATATTTTAATTCCAGACCCAAGTCTATGATGTATTACAGACTAAATGTATCATCTTTTACTTTGTTGCATTTATTATTATTATTATTTTTAAATTAATTTTTTAGCTCAATCCATATTGTTGATTCTCTTATAGGGCAATCGATATGCAACAGGTATAAATTATAGGCTACTAGAGGGATTTTTCCTTTATATTTAGATCTATGGTTCAAAGTCATTCTACATATTAATGGAGTCTTTTTAGATCTTTACAAAAAGGGATAAGAATAGCATAGTATCAAATTACATGCAGGTAGGTTCTCTACTTACTAATTTCTAACCATGGTCCATATAACATGCCACCTTCATACAACAAATAAATAAAGGAGAATAAAAGTAGAGGAAAACTCATATGTTCTGCTTAGGTGAGGGAGTTAAATTCTTCCATCATCCTTTCCTTTCCAACCCAAGCTATCTTCATCACTATCTCCTAAGAGGGATGATTTCTCTCCTCTTCCCAACCTTCCTTCTATCTCAACTAGAGTTCTCCAAAAGAAGAAGTGGGTAACACCCCACTCATTTTTCCTCTCCAAAATATATAGGAGTTTCAACTTGCAATCTTTGGGTGGGGAGGTGTGAAGTGTACCTACTTCCATCAATGAGATTTTTTTCCTTATCAAAGTGGAAACATGCACTTGGACAACCCCTCCATCTTTTCATCTCATCTTCCCCTCAAAACTTGTCACTCTCCATTATGAGGACAGGGGTCAAATCATGTCTTTGGGGCCTTATTGCATGCCCAATTGACCCCTACCATTATGGTATAGATCCTAGGGTGTTTATTTTTGCATCCCAACCAAACAAATTAACCAACAACCCTCTTTAAAGACCCACTTAAGGTTTCATCCGAATTTCATACTTGGATAAGGGTTCCTAACCCCCAGCCCCACATAACCCAAAATCAATTACCCCTTTAGTATCAACCCTCACCACATTAATTTACCATATTAACTTTATTTATTTCTAAGCCCTAAAATGTTCAAATTTGTATCCACAATAAGATGTCTTTTTATTTTCTCTCAATGGTTTTCCCTTCTCGTACTGGCACCCTTATTTTCCTGCACATTGCCAATGCAATATTAAGAACAAACATGTACAAAATTAATTTGCAAGCTTAATTTCCCAAGATTTAACTATGCAATAATTTCATTTGAATTTTCAATTCACATTCCATAATTTATGAGTGTTTGACACCTTCATGGTAGTATGAAATGCAAGAATATTGTTACACAATCACACTATTTATCATTTGTAATATGTTTACCATCTATTTAGGAAAACATGAAACAAATTAGGGTTGTTTTAATCACATGTGAAGTGGGGTCTTACATTAATGCTCTACATTTGTGTTTAGATCATAGGATATTGTAAATTAATTAACAACCATAATATAATATTATAATTTAATAAAACAAAAAAATCACTAAATAATTAAAACTAAATAGCAGATAAATAAAGTTTATTTATGGATTTAATATGGGGTGTTTTTCAATTCAATTATGTGTATATTTACATCAAAATTTTAGAGCACAATAAATAATTCATCATTAAGAAGAGGAGAGTAGTAATATGTATTGCATACAAAACTTTTAAAAAAAGGTGACAAGCAAACCAAAAATTGAAAAACATAAAAGAAAGAGGAAAAAACATATTTTTTTTAAACAATTATATAAATAAAATACATAATCTAGTAATGTATAAATATAAAAATGAAAAGAAAAAGTTAAATGTAAACATAACATTATATATATTCAAACAATATATAGAATTAAATATTGATGTCCCAACAATGATGGTCTTCCTATGGAATTCTACCAAGCTATGTGGCAACAAATTGAGGATGTTTTTTACTTTTTAAACTTGGAGGTTTTTAAAAATATATCATTGGGCCCATTATTAATGGTGGTATAATCAAACTTCTTCCTAAAGGGGAAAATAAAGACTCCATTTTTGGTTGGTGTCCTATCACCCTTCTTAATACTTTGTACAAGATTATATATTAAAAAACCTTGGTCATTAGGGTCAAACTAGTGGTTCAAGGAATTTTTTGAGTTGAGAAAACATGTTTTATTACTGGTAGATTCATTCTTGATAATATTATGTTAGCATGGGAGACTTGTGAATGGGCTCAACAATTTGGTCAAAATGCTATTTTGATTAAACTCAATTTTGATAAAGCTTATGATAGAATTCAATGGAGCTTTATTCTTAAAATGCTTGAATGACTCATTTTTTGCCCCAAAATTTGAGCTCATGTTCAAATTTTGTTTCAAGATGCTAATTCTTGGATTATTATCAACAATGTGACAACAAATCCATTTCCTTTGCAAAGATCTATCTGGAAAGGTTGTCCCTTAGCTCCTTATCTCTATGTCCTTATGACTAATGCTTTGGGTTATTTACTTCAAAGTGCTCATGATATGAAGTTAGTCACATGAATCTATATTTCTAATAATATCTCCATCATAATGGACATACTCAATCTATATTGTGTTGTTTCAAGATCTAAACTTGCACTTTTAAATCAAAATTTTTGATGATTCAAATTGGCCCTATTCCCCATTGGATTCCTTGTGATTGGAAGCAAATTAAGCATGGAGAATAATGAGATATCTTAGTATACCATTTGGCATCAGGGTTTCTCTTTCAAACATGTGGAAGTGGTACCTTAATAAAGTCAAGAATAAACTGTTCATTTGGGGAAATAAATTTCTCTCTTTGGCTGGAAAAATATAGGTTTCCAATAAAATATTTATTGCTACACATGTTTATTAGTCTTCATGTTTGGTGCCTTCAAAAAGGGGTATGACAATTTAATCAAAATTATCCATAAATTTCTGTGGGCTAAATGAGATGGCAGTATGGGGTTTATTTCCACATCATGAGTCCATTGTATTCAACCTAAATGCAAAGGTGGCCTAGGGATTTTAGATCCAAGAACTCAAGGATTTTGCTTGGCTACCAAATGGATTATTTGAGTTTTCCATGGGAATGAAGTGTGGAAGATTCTTATATGGAACCATATTAAGCTTACCTCTATCAATGGTAAATGTTAGCATGTGGGTTGGCTTGAAAAAATTCTTTATGCCCCTTTTTTCTATAAAGTCTTGGCAACACACTTGCTATCCTTTAAAATGGAGATATAATTTGCTACTAAAATAATAGAAAATGGATTTTCTTTTGTATAGTTTAGGACATAGAGAAAAAACACTTCCTAATCATTTCATTGAAGGGAACCCTAAAGATATGAATCTAGAGTATACAAAAGAGAAAGAGATCTTGCAATAGGGTTGTCCTAAGGTCTGATTGAAAAATAATGAGGGGTTCACCACCAAGCTAGGGCTTAGAAAGACAAATTAATTGCAAAATGTAATACTTAAACCTAATGTAATACAATCTTTCACTAAATGACCTTAAAATGCATGTAAAACAAAACAAAAAAGTTGAGAGATGAAATGTGTGCACCTAGAAATCTGAAAGAGATTGAATGAAGCTCTATAATGCTGAAAAAACTTATTTTAAAGTTGATTGGGACTCATCTGCTAGACCTGATTTAGTCCTAGATTAGGGTTTTTGGGTAGGAACTGGTCTCTAGAAAAAGGGTATCTGGAAATGCTAGAAAATGACCTATACTGGGACTCATATGCCAGAATTGGAGTATCAGTCTAGTTAGTTCTTTTTGGAAATTCCAAGTTTGAATATGGTCTTTAATATCTTCTCTATCCTTTCTAATCAATTTCTAGTTCTGAAACCTTGATTTGCAACCTATAGAAGTATTCTAATGATCTTCAATGCAAGTTGACAACTTTTACAATTTTGAACACTTTGAAAACTTTCTCCATTTAACTTTCTCTTCAACCTAGACTTGAAAAACACACACCAAAGAGAGGGATAAATATTGTTTTGTCAGTAGATAGGGGTTTGCCTTGTTCAAACCCAATTTTGGTAATAAAAACCTTGAAATCAAATGAAATAGGAATAGAAAATGATGAATGAACAAAATATGATGTTGCAACTCACCAAACCCTAACAATAAAGTGCTACAAACATGTATGAAGTAGCTCCAATGGATGTAGATCTTGACTCTTGCTTAAATAAGATAGATCTCGACTTGAATGCTAGCTTGAATCATGAAACCCTACATCACAATTATTAGCTCCAAAAAAAGTATGATGCATCAAGAATTTGACATGATGCTTGATGCTTGAATAATGCTCTAAAAAACTTGACAATCTACCCTTGAATGCTCTTGAATGCTCTTGTAAATAGTTGAATTCTCTTGTAAACTCAACTTTTCTATAAGAATGCTCCTTCAACTTGCTAGGTGTAAAATGAGTGAAAGGAACTTGTATTTATACTTAATTATGCAAAAAATTTCAAAATTACAACACTACAAGTCGACATCAGATCTAGGAGGATAAAATCCCACCAAGAATTTGAATTAATTTTGATTTTAGGCCACACAGGACTCATACACCCAAGGTGGCATATGAGTCCCATTAGGAATAAATTATGGGACCATTTGCAAAAATTCTTAGAAAGGTGTAAAATCTAGATCAGAACCCAAAACCCTAGGTGGGACTCATATGACCAAGGTGGTGCATGAGTCCCAAACCACCAAATCTGGGCCACACAACCTAAAAACACCTAAATTATGATTGGATGTTGGCTTGTGTCAGGATTATCCTCAAAAATATGTATTAAATGGGGCTTGTTGATGCAAAATAAGGCCAATTAAAGCATGAAGAAGCCCACTTATTTAATAAAACCCTAGAAAAGTGTGAAAGTGTGTTACAACACTTTACAACACTCTTAAATAAGGTACAATTAAGTTCATTTAGTTCACAAGCGCCTAAGACCTAATGTGAATATGTTAGACATATTACAACACTAAATCAAGGCCATGTTAGGGAGTACTTTTTTTGTCATTACAACTACAACATGGTTTTAGCTTCTCCACCTCTTCTATTTGGTGGAATACACATATTCCCTATGAAGATCAACCTCTTGATTTAAGATTTCCAAAAAAATCCTACTCTTTGTTAAAAAAAAAGTGTAATATTTGTGATCTTTGGGATTTTCACACTATGAGCTAGTTGTCATGGCACTCTATCAAAGTCTAATTTAACCTTACTAATAAATACAAAGTATTTCTGATTTTTGTTCAGTTTTTGGTTCTACTTGATTTGACTATGAAATTATGCGCTTCTATCCATTACAAGTTTTACAAAGATTAGTTATGGACGTCCTCTTATCCTTTTATTTTATTTCCTCTAAAAAAGGCCTACCTTTAGTTTCTTCCAAATTTTCTCTTGAGATCTCGATTGAACTCCAAGTGGAATTGCAGGTTCAATGAAAATTTTATGGGGTAAATTATCTACCCAGATTTGGAAATCAAAGGCTAATACAAATGCTCAATTAATTGTTTGGAAGGTTTTACATTGCAAATTTCCCATTGCGGATAGACTAAAATGTATGATGGTCCAACCAGTTAATTTCCCCTTCTGTTAAAGGAAAGAAAATATAAGGCATATTTTTGGGGGATGCCACTCTATTAAAAAATAGTGGAATGTTATTTTTATGACCTGCCAAATCTCTTTAAGCATAATTTAAATTGGAAAGAAGCCTTGGGGTTGGGTTACATCATAATATCATTGTTGATGAAATTAGGCTATCATTTTATCTTGTCAATGGAGAAATAGGAGTAAAGTTGCATTTAATAACCTTAGTGATCACTAGGGAGCTACACTACTAGGGCTTTACTCCAACATTTTTTATTCTTTGATTTCTCTTTTTCCTCATCTATAGGTTGAGGCTGTGGAGAATGTAAAGATTGATTTTCAATTATAATTGATCAAAGTCCAAGTTGACCAACTAATCAACAAAAGAAAGGTTATTATAGTGCAGGGCCTAAAGTCCTACTTTCAAAGCTGATTCATTTCTTTTTTCATAACTTTTCTTGCTAGATCATCATGTTGTTTTTTTGCTAATGTTTCATGTTACCACAACTAGATTATTTGTTTTTGTTCACGTTCCTATTGTCATGTATGTTGTAGCTATTATTGGTGGTAGTTGTATTGCTACTAGTCTTGTAATTATACTACTATAGCTATTTTCTTTGCTATTGGTAATCATACTACTATAGTTGTTCTATTCTGATATAACACTTGCTTCCAAACACTCTGAAGTATTTGATAGTAGGAATAATTCCATACCACAACTCATAGGGAGTATTTACACTATTTTCTCTTGCTTGAACTCTTTTTATAATGTAGACAACAATATGAATTACTTCTCTCTAGTAGACCTATGGTAGGTTTTCCTTTTTCATCATTGTTCTTGCAACTTCTTGAACAATCCTATTCTTTCTTTCAACCACACCATTCTATTGAGGAGTCCTAGGGGTAGAATAATGCCTCTTTATCCCATGATTCTCACAAAAACTATTAAACTCATTGGAGGTGAATTCTCCACCTCTTTCAAACCTCAAACATTTGATTTTCATGTCTATTTCATTCTCAACCATAACTTTGAATGCTTTAAACTTATCTAGGGATTATATTTTTTCTTTGAGAAAAGTAACCCATGTCATTCTAGAATAATCATCAATTGAGAGCATAAAATACCTACCTTGAAGACCTCTTACTGTAGTGGAACCAAAAAGATCTATATGCACTAGCTCCAACAATTCGGTAGTAGATTGTTCTTTGGCTTTGAAACTTCTTACTTGCTTCCCATTTTGGAATTCCTTGCAAACATCATTGATGGGATTTGTAATCATTGGTAGATCTCTCACAACTTGAACTGAATTGATTCTCACTAGGCTATCCAAATTGATGTGACACATCCTTCTATTCCATAACTAATTTTCATTAATCTACATCATAAATCAATGACCATCAACAAATTTAAGTTGATAAACATTTCCATTTTTCCTTCTAGTA
This sequence comes from Sequoia sempervirens, assembly GCA_007258455.2. Classification (NCBI taxonomy): domain Eukaryota; kingdom Viridiplantae; phylum Streptophyta; class Pinopsida; order Cupressales; family Cupressaceae; genus Sequoia; species Sequoia sempervirens. The sequence continues at coordinate 527,991,018 of VDFB02000017.1, forward strand.
GCAACCACATTTCTAGTGACTTTTCTGTTCTCACATCCATCATCCTAAAACATAAGATTATATCCTTTGCTACACATTTTTCCAGCACTCAAGAGGTTATGTCTCAAACCTTTAACATAAAGAACATTGAATCTGTATTATGCTTGCCAACAAAACTAATGGAACCTTTTCCACATTTCTTAGTAAATGTGTCATCATCAAAATTAACTAGAACTCCTTATTTCTCAACTTTGACAAACTTACTTTTATCACTAGTCATATGATTTGAGCATGGAAACTATCAATAATCTTTTAGTTCTTCTCCTTTCTATCATGAAGAGTAGTCACCATAGCATTATGACCTTTAAGCACTTTCCTTCACATATCTCTCAAAGTTAGCAAAATTAGATTCAACTTTCATAGCCATGAACAAGAATTCACTATCCTCACCATCCCCATAGCTAAATTTATCATCAAATATTTTAGCATCTTCTCTAACATAATAGCTTTTCTTAATTGCTTTACCTTTGTTTTCCTTGTTCTTTTTATTCAAAGCTTTGTTTGGACATCTTGAGGCATAATGACCTATCTTACCATAATTGAAACATTTTAAAGGTAACTTACCTTTGTATTTATCAATACTCTTTTTAATTCTCATCACAAAATTTGTTTCTACATTGAATCAAGATCCTCTTGATCTGATTCCTCAGTCTTCTCTAATTTTCCAACCTTAAAAGTAATCCCAACTTTTACATTACTTAGACCAAATTCTCTCATTTCAAAACCAGATAAAGCATTGTACATTTGATCTATAGAATTTATTTTCTTACATCTTGAACTTCTTGAATAGCATAAACTTTATGACTATAAGATTTAGGAAGAGTTCTCAGTACCTTCTTTACCACTTCTTCTTCAAGTTTTCCACCAAGACCTCTGATGAAATTGACAACTTTGTCCACCTTTTACATGTAGCTTGTAATGTTTTCAACTTTAGACATCTATAGGTTCTCAAATGTGATCTTTAGATTCTACATCCTAACTTTCTTGACCTTATCATCTCCTTCATAAATACTTTCCAACTTTGTCTAGATATCTCTAGCAGATTTCAAGTTCATAACTTTCACAAGTTTAGTGTTAGAAAACCACTTACAAGATCGTATCTTGCTTTACCATTATTTTCATAGGCCTTGATCTCATCATCAATACTCAGACCACCATTAGGCATAGTATATCTAGTCTCAACATACTTACAAACTCCAAATCCAAGAGATATCAGGAAACCTTCAATCATTGTCTTCTAAACACCATAGTTCGATCCATCAATCAAAGTAGCATCCCTCTTGTGCACCATCCAAGATCTACCTCAAGTGGTTAGTCTTTATTCCAAGGAACCTTGATCTAATACCAATTGTTTTATGCACAAGACAATTGCGAGGTGGGGTGAATCAATTGTACATTAAAACATTCAGTTCCAAAGCAACTTAATTAACTCTTAATCTATCAAAATGATTTAGCATGAAAGAAAATAACAAAAATTGAAACACATCAACACCTTGCATAATAGAACACCATATTTACATGGAGAACCTAAGAAGGGAAAAACCATGGTGAGGATTAGCTTACAATATAAAGTAATTGCAACATTGAATACAAAAGGCTCACTAATGGAGGGCTCACTACCCAAAAGAAAGAAGTGCTCATTGTTAATGCTTCACTACCATATTACAAAAAAGGAGAAGAAGAATTTTAAAGTGAGAAATCCATCTCAATGCAATAGAGAATTCCACCACAACATCACTAACACATTCACAACCTTATTGAAGATTGTAGTCACCTTCTGCTCACTACTTCTAGTAGTCTAACTCATTTTAAAGCTCACACTACACTTCACAAATTCATACTTCATAACTTTTTGATTCACATCACACATACTACACCGCATCCTCCATCAACACAACACTTATTTATACTTTCTTCAACCTTGAAAACATTCTCCAAGGTTAGCTATGCACCTCAACTATGCAAGTTTAAATTAGGTCAGCACCAAAATATTACCATAGTGGAAAGGAATGAAAGAAAACCACATCACACCTTAACTTGGACCTAAATCCACTCATATGTTCACCACACCACACTTCCACAATCATTGAAGAAAATATATAATTTGTTTAAACACCTAAGATTGGTCAAACCTATGTAAACACCATTAACATTTAAGTACATGCTTCCTCAAATCCAAAGATGACTCACATACTATGCAGAACACTTTAAAACAATTTGGAATATTCCACAAAGACCCCAAAATCCAATAAATTTCTCTACAACTTCCACTTGAAGAACAAAATCATCCTATTCACTTAGATAATATTCCACGTTCTATGATTGAAGAAATCAACTTGTGAAGCATCAAACCACGAAAAACGTTAACTAAAGATAGATATGAACCTTATCAGCACACTTCCAGAACTACAAGAGCAAAAACTAAACTACAGAGAAATGCAAAGAAAAACCATTTCTCACAAAGAACACTACAACACAGTTCACACAATGATCAACATAAATTCTTCTGTACAAAAATCTAGACCAAGAAATTTTGGATATAACATTTGTGAACACCTCTTATCAACATAGTTGAACTACAGAAGCATATGTTCAACACAGAAGAAATGTGCAACAAAACTAGAACACCGCCCTATATACCAAAACACCTCTACAACATATTGTTTCCTCTTTTATTCAAAATTTTTCAAAAGAACTTGGAAACCAAGAACCAGAGACACATACTCATCATCTTCAAAACTTCCTCATCACCACTAAACCAACTACAACACTGCAACTCAACTATACATCCATAAACAAAGGCTTATCAAATAAACACTAAAGGTTGGCATCAATAGCACAAACATAAGCCTATTGACATCAATGACAATACCAACTACTCATACTTGCAACACTATGACTGAAGGAGTGATCTCACCCAGAGTTAACTGTCAAGATTTGATGGTGGTGGCTCTTTAGTGACATCTACCTAGATTTTTTGTAGGTTTCCTTAAGAGTAATCCATTATATTATGACTATGCAACCAATATTTCAATTATTAGTGCTTATTGTTGTATTTTCTATTGTGGTTGTTTCCATAGCCATGTTTTTGTAAAAGGTTCAATCTCAATTAATGTAAATGAAGGGCTCTCCAATTTTCTCTTTTTTGTGAACCTACTTTAAATAAATCTATGTATTTCTTTTATTGAAATTTTATGATTAAATCTAGTTTGCTAAGTCTAGTAAATATATCTAAAGTTACAATTTATCTTCAATGGTGAATTTGACCTATGATATTAGGGTTTAATCTTATTTGCATGAATGTAAGGTTTTGGCTAAATATTTAGCTAGAATTTATTTTCTTAGACAAGGTATATTTGTTGAAGGTTTTAATTAATATTTCTAGTAATAATTGGCTTGAGACATTACACTATCCCTCATCATCAACTAATTAATGTCATAAACAAATAAGAAAGTATTGTTAGAGGCCAACAAGCCTTGAGGACACTCACTTAGCCTAGGTAATGCTCTCCACTTGGTTCCTCTTTAGTATTAGTCACACACATTTATGTCCAATAAAAACCAATGTAATCCCCTTATTCAATGAAACCCACCTCCTCCATTTCCATCGTATTTATAAATGTCACCCACCAATCAACAACCATCCATTTCATCATGTCTTTAGATTTCGATTGCATCAACCTTATTAACCATTGTATCACAACAATAAATTTCAACACATATAGTAATTTGATTCAACACAACCTCAAAAAGTCACATGTACCAATTTTTTTAAGCATACAAGAACTGCACAACACAATTTAATCTAAAATTATATCAAATTTCATAACCTAATTCATATTATATTATTAAATTGATATTTACATATTAAACTCACCACAACATTCGAAAACATAAAATACTATTATATCCAACCTATTAATCACAACTTGTTTTAATTTCTAATTATGATTATATTCATTGCTTGATCATTAAATTGAATGTGATAGAAAAGTTAAACAATTTAATTTGACCAAAGTGTGGGCTCAATTGGTCAGGGTGATGGCATGTTCCTTAATTGCACCATCCATGAAGGTTCAAATCCCTTAGAGGTGCCAAGATCATGCCCCAATAATGACTTTGGTAGAATAGGTACCCCTAAATCTTTATCTCTCAATCCAAGTGAGCTCAATTTAGACTTGTGCTCCCATATAAGTATGATTAAAAAAAATGAAAAAAAAATTTAATATCATGCTTCCATATCAAATAACAAAAATAATCTAGACCTAACACAAAACCCTTCATTTAAAAAAGTGAAAAAAAAAAATTTGTTATACAAGATGGCAAGGAAGTTTTAAAATGTTTAACACACATTTTTTTACTTTGCTACTCCCAAGCTTTCTAAGTTAAATTAAATAATACGGAAGATTAATTTTGGAAACACCTTAAAGTTAGTCAAATGTGTAGATTCAATCCAAGGAGCTTGGAGTGAGTTCTCTAGAGCTCAATGTTCATGTAAACCATTCCATACAATATAAATTTAAGAAACTTTTGTAGCTTAAAAACTCATCTAGTTATTTTTCTTTATCATTATTGATAAAATTAGATGGATAAAGTAAGATGTTAGATATAAGGTCAGATTTGATACTAGGTCTATCATAAGTCAAAACAACCTCATTGGAAAAGCCCTCAAATACATGGTAGCATGAACTACTCACCCACCTCTTCTCACCTCCTCTTGCCAATTCTAGCTGTAATTTTCTTGGAACTCTCCCACAACACATCTTAGATTGTGTTGGCATAAAAATTTTCTAGAATGTGATGTTTTTGCTAGAGTGTTCAATCCACTTGATAATTTTTTTTATTAAACTTGTGATCTAAACCGACAAGGGAAATCAACTGTTTTTTATTTTTTCTACCATCCAATCTCAAGTCTTACAAACTTAATTTAGCCTTTGGACTCTTTTATTCATTGAAGGAATATCCCTATTTGAGTTTCCCAAACTCAATTTATTTGTGAATGGATGGAAAGCCTTGAGAGGCTCTGCAAGGTTGTTAAACTAATCTCAGTCGTTCACCATTTTTCACCAAATTTTTTGCTAGTCTATAGCTGCTTTTTACTTCATTCCCCATTGCTATTGGTTTACGCTCCTCCAAAATCTTCCTCGCTGATATTGACCTTTTTCTCCTCCAATTTGGGGAGTTGCAGCCTAAAAATAAGGTTTCAACATGAGTTTTCCTTACTGTCTACTCATAAATAAAAGCTAAAAAAAATGTTGCCTTGTGATGTTAGGTGAACTTGGCACATGTAAAATAAATTGCACTATTTATTTAAAAGGGATTTGATAATTTCATAGTCATGTCATTTGCTAAATTTAGTAGTTTTACTATTTATTAGTTTTTTATTATGGTTGGGATTTATTGTTTTTTATTAGAGGTAAAAAATGGGTTTTGATGGGGCCCGAAACCCAATACAAATAAGATCAAGTTGTAATTAAAAAGCATCATAAACCAACAACAACCCCATAGTAGCCTCTAAAGCTAAAAATGAGTACACTTGTTGCATCTTATAAACAAGAAAGGGCCTGAGACCCTTGAACAAATTTGTTTTAACCAGGGCTAGAAACCCAATTAGATACACATAGAACCCACCTGCATCTACCATGCATTAGGAAACCAACTACTCATGGAAGACACCATTGATCCAAGAAAGATAATTTGCATAATTGTGTAGGACTCCATCAGACTTCTAATCAAAAACTTGAGAAAATCCAAAAACCCCACCTCAATAGGGGAGATGGAGAGCATAATACACCACTGGGCACAAAGCCACTGCTTGAACCAGGAAGCCAACTCTAAAACCACCAGCTCCCCACTTTTAGAAAGGATGAAACAAACAACAAATCCATCACAGTCAAAAATCACCAACACCCTCCACTTCCACTTCCATATGAGAACTTCCCACCTCAATAAGAACAATTGAGGGAGTTTCACTTCCATAGGACCAGAGGAGAAAGACAAAATAGTATCTCAACTCACAACTATAGCATCCAAGGGTGAACATAGTACCATAAGCAAACTATGGACAAGAAGAGTCTCAAATAAGTGCCCTACGTCCACCTTAACAAATTTCAAATAAGAACTCATCTGGGTTTCCAAAGAAAACTTGAACATTAACCCAACAAGAGGCCATTTGCTCATCCACTTCAGAGTCTTCACAATAGACAAAAAAAACTGAGCCAACAAAATATAAACATGAAGCAACTCAGCCCACAAGAAGACCACAAACCCCAACATTAGTGGCCTAGGGTCTAGGAGGAAAAACAACAAGAACCCTTTTGAAGAGGACAGGCTAGAAGCATTCCTAACCAAAGAAAACAATGGGGGTAGCAAGATAAGAATAACACTTAGCCCAGTCAAAAGCACCCCACCAATAAAAGGGGACCACAACTATCAACTCTAGAGACAAATGCCAAAGGACCACTGATAATAGAGTCCTAGACTCAGAATGAACAAGAATAACCAAGTTCCATAGGGAACTAGGGAACCCAAACATGACTAGAAAAAGGAGAAGGCCCAACAAAAAAGAACACCAAGCTACCCCAAAACATTGATTAGGGCCAGAGATGAACCAAAACTCCTCATAACCAACTAAAGGGAAGCACCACCATTCCATAGAGAGGGGACAAGAAGAAACCCATTCATTCTGAAAACAAAATCCCCCAAAAGAGAGCCTCCAAACACACAACAAGAAGAAAGGAAGGACAACCAAGAGGAAGCAAGAGGAAAAACAGGTCAACATTAGGAACCACCAATCCATCCTATTACACTAAATAGGACTATTAATAAACCCATTCAACATGCAACCAACCAAGTGACAACCATCATACATCCACACCCACTGACTGAGAAGCATCCAGAAAAAAAACCAAGGGGGGCAAACTCAACCAAACCTAGAGAGGAAAATGCCTCCTCCCACCTCACCATGAACAACATCAACCACTCCCAACCAAACAAGGAAAACCAAGGGGAGTACCATAGAATACATTTCAATGCAACATCCTTTCGCACCATCAACCATTGTTGGGGTAGCATCCTCCCACATTCTATAGCAATCTAGCAAACCACCCAACATATTGCATGATAGACAAGCAACAAAGGGAACAACCTGCGCGCCCCCTGAACCATCTGCATCCTCATCTCTAGTGTCCTCACCTCCATCAGATTCAGAGGCTCCAACTAAAACTCCTGTTGCAGATTTCAAAACAACCCTCCTGCCTTGTCGTCCACTCCTTTCCATTGCAAATTATGGTTGGGATTTATTATTAGTTTTAGTATTTTGATTATATTTTTCTCATAAAATAGAGGTTTTTATTTATGCACAAAACTTTAAATTAGACATTACGGTCAAGTTCTTAATAATGAGCACACTTAGATTTTAATGTTATGACATCCTTTACCCTACGTTATTCGCATAATTAATATATAATATAAATTTATATTTTATATAATAAAAAAATTATAAATATATAATTGTATTATTTATTATTATTATATATTATATTCTTTAACAAAACTATTATATGTATATATATATTTATAATTACTAATCAATAATTATATTATTATTATTTAATACAAAATATAATTACTATTTTATATAATAGAGATTAAATTATATAATATAATTATATTTATGTTATATATAATAATATATATAGGTTATATGGTTATTATATATTATATTCTATAATACAAAATATTAAATATAGATATGAAATTATTATAATTAATAATTAATATATTTCTATATAGATTAAATTAAATTAATTTATAAAAAATCTCATAGTTTAATTGATCTTTGGATAGATTAGGAAAATGAAAACTATATGTATGTTAATATGTTAGAGTATGTGGTGAATATAATAGTTAATACATAAAATAAAATAAAAATAAAAATAAATATAATAATAATAATAATAATATATAAACAATATCATTTTAAAAATTATTTACCAATTGACCTCATGTACTACACAAATGTATGAAAAAAAGGGTATGTGCAGGATCATCATGGAAAAATAGGCCCTTAAGTGGCAATAAAAATTCAGAAAAATCAAAGTTAGGCAACTTGACATAAAAAATTGAATAAGTTATCTATATTATTTCAAAAATATGTAGGAATAGAATCTATGGAAAATTGAATGTAGTTTCTAAACTACTAGGTTTATTTTTCTAAAAAATAAATCTATTTGGTGAAAAATTGAAATTTCAATGTAGTAGTACTTAAATTTCAGGAAAAAATAAGTAGGTGTCTGTCTGACCACCTTAACCATAATAAAATGATAATATATTTTTATAAAATTTTAGATATAAGTAGAGGACTCATGTCAAGATGTGATGCATATTGTTTTGTAATTTTTTTCTAAGTAAATAATTAATTATGATTTTTTTATTACAAATTTAAAAAAAATCTAAAAACTCGTATGTCTGACCACCTTAACATGGTCAAAACTTCATGAAATTCATTTATTTTTTAATCCTATAGTATGCGAAGCATAAAATGTGACATATGTTTTGGATTCAAAAAATGTGATACTGTTTGAAAGATATAGATGTTTTTCAATTAGTCTATCAATCAAGATTTTAGTCATAATTCTAATAGAAAATGAACAATAATTATTTATTAGATTCAAAGTAAAGTATAATTTATATTGGTGGAAAGTTGAGAAGCTCTTTTACAAACCCTTTTCATTTCATCAATTTTGTGTAAAAAAAAGTTGTCAGCCACATAGGCAAAGTCTAGAAAAGCAAGGTAAGTTTTAAACATGTTTTTTGTGTTGACTTCTTAGGATTGGCATGTCTGAACCATATTCTAAAGCAAGATTGAGGCTAATCCCTAGACATTAAAATTTGTATTAGACATATCGGATATCCGATTTGAATAACCAATTTGAATTAGATATTTGATATGTTTTAGATAGAGTTTAAAAAATGTTATACAATTTATAATATATGATTTAAAAAATGCAATAAATTTTATAATTTAATATATAATATATTATATTATTATGTATAATATTTAAATATTATTTAAATATTTTAGTTAATGTATAAAGATTTAAAT
>VDFB02000017.1:528000182-528028305 GCA_007258455.2 Sequoia sempervirens
CTCTCTCTCTCAAGTCTCTTCCTCATACCCCCTCTCATTCTCTTAGGTTTCTCTCTCACTCACTCACTCCATCTATCTCTCTCCACTATACCCTTAACCCTTATAACCCTCTACCCTAAACCCTAAACCCTAAACCCTTAACCCTAAACTCTAAACCCTTAACCCTTAAACCCTTAAACCTATACCCTAAACCCTTAACCCTAAACCCTAAACCATCTACCCTATACCATTAACCCTCAAGTCTATGCGCACACAAATCGGATATCCGATTCAAATCGAATATCCAATTTGATTCGGATATCCGATTTGTAGAACTAATATCATACTGTTATAAAACATTTTAAAATGTTTTTCAAATCAAATATTAGATTGTATCAAATATCATATTATATCGAATATTGGATTTGTGGGCCATAAAAAAACCCCATGTGGGTCATTCTATGCATTCCAACAGACCCTACATTTTGTTTGTAAGCTTTGCAAGTGACAAATGTGTAGTTTCAGATAGGAAGAGATAAAGATCAACTTTTCTGAGCATCTTCTACTCAAATTTGTCATAAGAAATGAGTTTTTAGCATCTTTTATGAGGTATAATGGGGAGCAGTAGTTGTCGAAATGTAAAACATAAGAGAAAGCTTACAAAAGAACAAATTGAAGCATATAGACAAAGAGATAGAGAAGGTCATAGGAAGAGAAGACAAGGTATGTTAAATATTGGTGAACCTGAGCCCTATGGTCTTTAAAGTGAAGAGGACATTGAATATGTTCAAGGTGAGAATGTTGAAATTGAAGATGTTGAACATGGTATTAAAATTGGGAATGAAAATATTGAAATTGATAATGAAAATGTTCAAGGTGAAAATGTTGGAATTGAAGATGTTGAACATGATACTCAAATTGGGAATGAAAATATTGAAATTGATAATGAAAATGCTCAAGGTGAAAATGTTGGAATTGGATATGTTGAACATGATATTGAAATTGGGAATGAAATTACTCAAATTGATATTGAAAATGTTCAAGGTGAAAATGTTGGAAATGAAGATTTTGAACATAATATTGAAGCAAGTGTAAATTATGTTTCACTAGATTACATGAGAAATGAAGAACCTTCTGTGGAAGAAAGACATATTCCAAATTCAAGACCTTCAAGAACCCTTAAATGGTTACTTGAAATTTATGAGAACATTATAAACAATTTTGAAGGCAAAAGGTCAACACAAACTATTCAGTTGTGGGATAAAAGACTTTTCAACCCATATTTTAGCAATAAGACATTGACCGAGCAATGCCAAATTTTTGTACAATTGCTAAAGATGCAAAATATGAGACCTTTACTAGCCAAATTAAAGATTCTTATGAACAAGAAGACCGAAAAAAATTTCTATTATTGGAAAAAATAACAAGGAAAAGGATAAGAGAGCTACTCAGAGAGTCATTACAACCACCCTAGTAAGCCATCAATTGAAAAAGGCTTCCTTTATGAGACAAACTTGTATTGATTTTGACATAAATTGTAAAACTTTGGATAGAGCACTTGCAAGAAGAGAAAGAATAGATGATCCTCTTCAAAATGATACATGGGCTTTTGCTGGGAGGCTTCCACATGTTGATAATAAACTAACCTATAATGTAAAGTAGGTAATTCAACAATTTTGGCATGATAACTCTAGAGTATCACCCAATGCAAAGGGTGTTTTAAAGTTAAAAATTGGTAATCAAGATCATACACCACATCCTAAACTTTTCTTGGAATCAAGCCAAACAATGTTGTTCAAAAAATTTATTGAAACACATCCAAATAGGGAAATCTCGCAAAGGAATTTTGAAGGTTTGAAGACATTTTATTGTGTGCCTCTTAAGATTCATAATACTTGTTGTTGCAAATACCATGTGGATTTTTCAATGTACCATGAAGTATTATGCTATATCCATTCTACTTTTCATACTAATGAAATGTTGTAGGAGTGTGGTGCAATGCATCTTCCGAAATCATCAAGGGACTTGCTAGATCTATTTTTATGTTCTAGAGATGATGGTTTCTTTTTCTATAGAAATGATTGTTTAAATGCGAAGTTCTCACAATGTGATGGCTTGTCAAAGTTTGTTCAATATTTTCATGAGAGTTCTGAACATGAATTTGGAAAGAAGCTTGTTGAGAAAAAGAGATATGAGAGTCAAATACACTTTGTAGAGTGGAGGTGAAGGTTCTAGATGTGAGTTGGTCCCAAAAGAATGCAGTGTTGCTGATTTTATTTCAGATTTTAAGGACAATATTTTCTACAAGTATGCAAGGCATAGTCATAGGTCATATTGGTTGGATCAACAATTTAGGATGTGTAAGGACTCTTTTTTGATTGGCAGTTATTATATCAGTGGTTGATTTTGCAGAAAACTACACATTGCAACCACAAAATGAGGTACAATCTCAGTCTTACAATTCCATTTAGATTGCTATTTTTTTCCACATAATGTTTAGAAATACACTTGATAGTACAGAGGAGGATCGAAAGATAATTAGAGAGCATCATTTTTATGAGTGATGATAGATCTCACTCTTTCGAGTATGTCCAACATTGTTTCGAGAATTTTTTTAAGTTCTTGTAGGAGCATGATATAGCACTAGGCCAACATCTCATTTGGTTAGATAATTGCATAGGTCAATTCAAGAATGCTCATATGTTTTATTGGTTGATTAGAATGAATGTAGAGAGGGGTTTACCTCATATTTGGATTTTTTTTGAAGTTGGGCATGGGAAAGGGGAGCATGATGGAGTAGGTGTATGTGTAAAGAGAGCTCTAGTTAAGGAGAAATTGAAGATTTTAGGAGTGAAATTCAGTGATGCACATTCTATTGTTGATTGGTGTAGTTCAACATTGTCATAGAGAGGGACATTTGATTCAATAGTGCACAAATTATTTTGGTTGGTTGAGGAGGGTACAGTGGGAGGCATATTGGATTGTCATACAATCAAAGATTCTTCAAAGATGCATTCATTTTGAAGCTCAGATGTAGGAACATGGACCATTTGGACATGAGAGTTAGATTTTTTTTGTTAGAGTTGTATTCAATACGAGTGGGATCAATGTGAGCCAAGTGAGTGGGTGGATACATGGGTTCCATAGTATCTAACTCCTTTATCTCAAACAACATCCATGACAAATGACATAATGGAAAGTTCAGTTGATTATAATAGGCTTTCAAATCTACTACAACCAGGACATGTTTTTGTAGTTGTTGCACCACAGGGGAATGAAGAGAGATCAAACTATTGGTTGGCTCAATGTGTGCAGGTAAAGCATAATCTAACACAATTGATGGAAGATGATGATGGTTTCATGTATCCTATAGGTTTAGTTGTGGTTACATGAACTTGGTTGCAAACATACATGATTAGAAAGAATGGCATACCTGCATTTGAAGACTATGAGAAACACAAAACCATTCTCATGTATTTGTACCTTTTTATAAGAACAAATGTTAATTTATTGAAGCATCATGCTAGACCAAAGACAAAAGGCTATGGACACTTAGTAATGGTAATCATGAAGCAATATTGGATGCTCTTAAGCAAAGAGATGACCCTTCAGGAACACTTGAATAACATTTTCAAGAATGGAAGGTACAATTCTTACATTCATCATGCTTAAGTTCATTAGTTTTCTTTATTTAATATTGATATTTTGTATACTATTGCAATGCAGGTGTCTTTAATAGTGATATTTTGTATGTACTTTTGTGATATTTTTGGCACAATTGATCATGGACAGATTACAATAATATAGATTGGTTATTCTAATATTCTTTTATAGTTTGCATTGCCATCTCATCATCAATTAGGTCATTTAGAATAATATAGATTGGTTATTCTAAGCATCTTTTATAGTTTTCATTACCAATTCATCATCATTTAGGTTGTTTAGATTAATATAGATTTGTTAGTCTAAGCATCTTTTCTATTGTGATGATATAGATTTCTCATTTGAAAACTTTTGCAATATTCTTGGCACAATTGATCATGGACTTGGTGCAACAATAGCCGGCTCTGATCCTTTTGGAGAGGTATGTGATAGATTACAATAATATATATTGGTTATTCTAAGCATCTTTTATAGTTTGCATTACCATCTCATCATCAATTAGGTCATTTAGAATAATATAGATTTGTTATACTAAGCATCTTTTATAGTTTTCATTACCAATTCATTATCATTTAGGTTGTTTAGATTAATATAGATATATTAGTCTAAGCATCTTTTCTATTGTGACAATATAGATTTCTCATTTGAAAACTTTTGTGATATTCCTGGCACGATTGATCATGAACTTGATACAACAATAGCCATCTTTGATCCTTTCAGAGAGGTATGCGATAGATTACAATAATATAGATTGGTTATTCTAAGCGTCTTTTATATTTTGCATTACCATCTCATCATCAATTAGGCCATTTATTTAGAATAATATAGATTGGTTATTCTAAGCATCTTTTTTAGTTTGCATTACCAATTCATCATCATTCAGGTTGTTTAGATTAATATAGATTTGTTAGTCTAAACATCTTAAATCTATTGTGACAATATAGATTTATCATTTGATAACTTTTGCAATATTCTTAGCACAATTTATCATGGACCTACTGCAACAATAGCCAGCTCTGATCCTTTAAGAGAGGTATGTGACAAATTACAATAATATAGATTGGTTATTTTAAGCGTCTTTTATTCTAAGCATCTTTTCTATTGTATGTAGTTTAACTGCTAACTTGATGTTTTGTATAGATGCTTTCTAGTCTAGAATGCGAAAAAACTACTATTGTGGAAGACTGTGCCTTGAATGCCTGCAATAGGAAAATTTTGTAAAATTTGAATTTTCAAATGTGAAACAATGTAAAAGGGTCATAACCATGTATGGGCATAATCTATATCCAGTCATGTTTTTTGAAATATGGGTCAAATGTCTGGCATTGTACAAAGGGTATGTTTAAAATGTAAAGGGGTCTATATTTTGGAAACTAATAGGCTTAATTAGTCATACATGTGTATGCTTTGTTACTGTTATTGGGACAATTTTCTAATAAATTTTTGTACTTAATTGAGCTACAACTGAAGGTTTTCTTCCTATTTCTTTCTTGTCGGTATGCTCGTTTGAACTAGGTTTTGTAATATCTCCTATTTACATATAATAAATTACAGTGGCTTGTCACTTTTTCCAAAAAAAAAAAATGTAAAAAGGTCATGTGAAGGTCATTTCCAATGTAATTGAGTATTTGATCTAGCAAAGTGGAAACAAGGCATTTAGGTGTGCATGATGTTCAAGTTGATTGGCTAATATTTTTTTGATGCAAGAGCTAGGTGGCTTTAAACAACACAATTACAATTAAAGATGATTCAAACTCCAATTTGATCTTGAAACCCAAACTTGGGTGCAACTTCACTAAAATAGGCCCATTTTACAAAGAGACTCATATTTAAACACTTCCCAAACCTGCAATTTCAATGGGGCAGCATTAAACAACCTACCAAACTACCAAAACCATAATTTTTTTTTGGTGATATAAGCTTTCTAAAGCTCTATTTCAACAAACCCTCATTTTTAGAAACTTTCATGAGGTTTCTAAGGAAATCAATGTTTCCAACCTTGCCACACCCTATAAACTCATCAAATACATCTATTAGGACATGCACAAGCTTGATCCAACCTTAAATCTTGTTTCTCGCATGTATCATTGACATTAGCAAGTTGTAACCACCTTTCACCTAATTTCACTCATTTTTGCCATGCAGGACAACTCACCAACTCAACTACAGACCTTTCTAGATCTTTAAACCCACATAGTCACCTTATACAATACTAATTACATCTATCATGGCCATAACATCTAGCTATAGAGCATACAATAAATAGTATGGGCTTTTAGCACTTTGGACTCTTAAGGGAAATCGCCGGTACAATGTAGCTCAGAGTGATTCAAAATATTTGAGTGAAAAAGAGGACCATCCCTAGTGTAAACATACCCATCTAAATGTGTTGGAATAGTCTATTTGTTCGTACAAGTTGTAGAATGAAAGTTTCACCACTTTGCAATTTTACATTGCTTGCATCTGACAACTTTTCCTTCAACTAAAAACTTGCCACCACAAGAAAACGCCTCTGAGATAGAAAAAACCAAGAGAGGTTATTGTAGATGGGATCAACATGATTCCATAGCCTTAAACAAAGAGTCTGTAAACATTACGGTTTTTGAGAAATATCCCTTCAAAGATTGGCGCCTTTTAGCACTTTAGACTCTTAAGGGAAATCACCAGTCTAATGTAGCTCAGAGTGATTCGACGTGTTTGGGTGCAAAAGAGGACCATCCTTAGCATAAATGTACCCATTCAAACATGTTGGAACAGTCTATTTGGTTGTACAAGTTGCAGAATGAAAGTTGTACCACTTTGCAACTTTACACTACTTGCATTTGACAACTTTTCCCTCAATTGAAAACTTGCCACCATAGGAAAACACCTTCGAGATAGAAAAAATTGAGAGAGGTCATTGTAGATGGGCCCAACACGATCCCATAGCCTTGGAAGAAGAGTTTGTAAATGTCATGGCTTCTGAAAAATATCCCTTCAAAGATTGTTGCCTTTTGACACTTTGGACTCTTAAGGGAAATCGTCGACCCAATGTAGCTTAGAGTGATTCAGTGTATTTGGGTGCAAAAAAGGACCATACTTAGCATAAATGTACCCATTTAGACGTGTTGGAATAGTCTGTTTGGTCGTACGAGTTGTAGAATGAAAGTTGCACCACTTTGCAACTTTACATTGCTTGCATTTAACAACTTTTCCCTCAACTGAGAACTTTCCACCATGAGAAAATGCCACCAAGATAACAAAAATCGAGAGAGGTTATTATAGAGGGTCCCAACACAATCCCATATCCTTAGACGAAGAGTCTATAAACATCACGGTTTCCAAGAAATAACCCTTCAAAGATTATTGTTTTTTAGCGCTTTGGACTCTTAAAGGAAATTGTTGGTCCAATGTAGCTTAGAGTGATTCAGCATATTTGGGTGGAAAAGAGGACCATCCCTAGCATAAACGTACCCATCCAAATATGTTGAAATAGTCTATTTGGTCGTACGAGTTGCAGAATGAAAGTTGCACGACTTTGCAATTTTACACTACTTGCATTTGACAACTTTTCCCTCAACTCAAAACTTGCCACCATGGGAAAATTCCTCCAAGATAGAAAAAAATAAGAGAGGTTATTGTAGAGGGGCCCAACATGACCCCATAGCCTCAGATGGAGAGTCTGTAAATGTCACAATTTTTAAGATATAGCCCTTCAAAGATTGTTGCCTTTTAGCACTTTGAATTCTTAAGGGAAATCATTGGTCCAATATAGCTCAAAGTGATTCAACATATTTGGGTACAAAATAGGACCATACCTTGCATAAACATACCCATTCGAATGAGTTGGAACAATCTATTTGGTCGTATGAGTTGTAGAATGAAAGATGCACTACTTTGCAACTTTACACTACTTTCATCTGACAACTTTTCCCTCAACTAAAAACTTGTCACCACAGGAAAATGCCTTTGAGATAGCAAAAACTAAGAGAGGTTATTGTAGAGGGGCCAAGAAAAATCTCATAGCATCAAACAAAAAGTTTGTAGGCATTATGGTTTTTGAGAAACTGTCTGTCAAAGATTGCTGCCCTTTTGCACTTTGGACTCTTAAGGGGTTTCGTTGATTGAACGTAGCACAAACTGCTTCAGCCTATTTGGGTGCAAAAGGGGACCATACCTAACCTAAATTTAACCATCTAGATATGATGGAATAGTTGGTTTGGTCATACGAGTTGTAGAACAAGATTTATTTATGCCCTTACAAGTAGTTTTTAGCCTCCAACTGAACTTCAACGTTGATTTTTGTGTGAAAAAAAGCCATGAGACCATAGCTTGTTGCTTTCTTTTTAATGGAAACTAGTGGGAAATAGAGTTAATTTCTTCAAAAACATGGTTTGAAGTAATTTTATTCATTTTTGTGAAAGCAGACTATGACACAACTTTCTTTTTTCAAAAACTATTCTACATCATTGAACTAAGAATTTATCACACATCTGTAGAGAAACAGAGGAGTACTACAAACTAAAACACATTACACTTTTGTTCTCTCATGTGGAGAGTATGAACTGCTTGGCCATGCATTTGCATCATTAGGGAAGTTTTTCTCTTTTTGACAATGTCAAAAGCATGGTTGCATACAAATTAGGGAAAAGACCTTTCCTTTTAGATTAGCAATGCATGGAAGATTCAAAAAGTATCCTCAATATTACAAAAAAGATATGTGTTTATACACTTCAATTGTGTAGTCACCCTTTTTTTCTTTCAAATAAAAATCTTCCTATGCCATTGTTACATTGCACAAGTAAACCAAATTTTGTATTGTGGAGCTATATTAAGCTACCACTCTCAAGACCAATGTAACAATGATACAAAATAACATTTGAGATTCCAAGAATACATCAAAATGGCTAGTGTACTAAACACATTCTTATGATTTTTGAAGAATGCTGATAACTCTACTCAGTTGGCTTCTTTTTTCAAAATCATACAGATTGAACCCTATCATCAATAGACTCTATATATCAAGCTACCACGATTCAAGTTTCAACAATGAATATTTATCATGCATGTTTTAAATGGCATTCAAGTTTATGGTGGTTTTGTTGTTTACATGATGTTATGTGATATTCTAATCCCAATTCATGCTTCTAGGCTGCATATATATATACTTTATTTTTACATTTTTTTTTGTATTAATGAACCCAAAAAAAATTGAGCCACCCCCAAAAAAATTTTCGTTGAATCGATGAACCGAACCCTCAAACCCGAACCTGAACCGGTAACTTAGTTTGTAAGTCAGTTAGTGGGAGTTAGTTAGTTGTTTTGTGTGGGTGAGAGTCTTAAAAAAGGTTGAGGAACTTGTTCTGGGGATTGATGAATGTAATTTTTTGAAGAATCAATAAGATCATATTGAGTCACCTTACAAAAACTATGGTTTCTATAGAATTTTTTTTTGTTTTCTCCATTGTTCAGCCCCTACACAACAAGTAAATGGATGCATAGTGTGTGGAATGGGGGGGAAGCAGGCCTGAAACCCCTTGAAGGTTGGTTTGAGTGCTTTCTTTTCACTTTTTGTGAGTTTTTTGCTAAGTTTTCTCAAGGCGAGTAGTGAACTTAGATTTTGCATTTTGAGTAAATTATGAATTATTGAAGCCTTCCACCTACTGTACTTTTCATGTGGCTAGGTGGAGAGGTTGTGTATAATATTATTTGAATGTTTTTAGGTCCATTTAAGGTAGGGGAAATGATCTATAAGTCTTGGAGTTGTTGTCCTAAGCAAATCATTGCTTAAATTACATGAAAACGAAGCTTTTAGCCTAGGGTTTGTTAAAATAAATGAGTGGGGGAATCTCTTTAATGTTTAAGTATATTGGGGTCATAATAGGGGTATCTGAGTTAGTGGCATGGCTAGGGGAGTTGTGCAAGTGGGACTTTCAATAAACCCTATGCATTTGCATGGTAAACAAAGGGTTTCAAGGGACAGCCTGCTAAAGGACCTGTAGGTGCAAAATAATCTTAGAATTTGTTGTTTTATGACACAAATCAAGAATTTTTGGGGTGTTCTTGTGAAGATCAAGTGTTTAAAGGGAACTCACTTTGTAAAAGAGAGCTAATTCACTAGCCTAGGATAGGGTATGCTATTGGTTCTCAAATTTGGTCCAAAGGAGTCAAGGGTAGTTTTCACATATGTTGTGTAACTCTAAAAAAGTGTCTGATTCACTAATTTGTTTGTGTGGTGTCTTGGAAACTTGGGTTGAAGAATCCATTAAATCAGGTCGCTAGTGGTACAAGGGAAATCATACTAAGGTTTGGAGTTTTGAGTAGATCATCTGATTTTGTTTTGAAATTTTGGTTCATACTCATTGGTTTAGCAGATTGAATGGTTTCCACCCCCACTCTACATCAATCCATAGCTTGTTTGAAAGTAATTGTTTTAGGCTTTTAGCCATAACAACAAGCCAGTGAACTATTTGATAAAAAGCTTTGGTACACATGTATGAAAAATGTGGTAGCATAGACAAGGTAGTGAACTGTTTGAAAAAATGCCTCAAAGAAATGTGGTCTCATAGAATTCCGTGACAAGCAAATGCAATTGAAAGCTGATCCTAGTTATTATTTATGTAATGTGAAGTAATTGAATAACTGGTTAGGTTGACTTTATAAAAACTATATTGTAATTGAATTTTTTTCATCTATTAGCATCTAGTTGTTAGTTATGCAATGTGAAGTAATTCTTTGAGTTTGAAAGATGTGCAATGTAATGTAATCAGTGATATGAATATAAACTACATAATATAACCATTCTTTTTAATGCTATTGTACATTGATATTTAACCATTACTCACTTGATTAAATTTTAAAAGAGTTTAATCATGCACATGAGGAAGAAATTAAATTTCAATTGTCAATTTCTATATATCAAATTATCCAATAATCAAGTGTATGTCCATATATAAAAATGGAATCAATGCCAACTCAAACAAAGTTTTACAAAATGTGGCATATGCCATCTTGATATCTATTCAAAATTTACATGCCAAAATATCTATCTCATCCTAAACTACTGGTGGATCCTCAAAATGGAGCCTCTTTGAAGCACTTTTTGGCTCTGAAGGTAGCTACATGAGAAAAATTCAAACCACAATTGTGATTAGTTATACTATATAATTTAAAATCAAATAATTAACATCAAAATTAATATACATTAAATTATAATTGAACTTTAAAATTGAAATCTTCATTACCTAAAATATATGTCTCTTCAAAGGGACATGAGTCCTAGAATATGCCCCTATCAAAGAACCAACCAAACCAACTTTTGTAATGCCAATTTGTATATGTGAACAAAAACATAAAATTGATCCAAGTTAGCATTCAATTGTCGGTAATAGGAACATATTTACCAAACACACAAAAATAAAATGCATACCTCTTTAGGATGATCTTTTTCTTTATCTCCTTTAGGTGGTTCGACACCTCCTCCTTGAGGTGTTCCAATACCTACTCCTTCAGGAATTGTGGCACTTGTCAACAATGTTGTATAGCTCATAACTACATGTACTTAAAAATGACAAGTACATATGAAAATACCAATCTATTTTGATGTATGTATAATTAATAAAAGATCTTAAAAATATTAATTCAATCGAATTTGAGTTCGATTACCTTTCCCTTATCTAACATTGCACCTCCATAGTCTAGACAATGCAACACCTCACTCGCACTAGGTGTTTCCTACAAGAGGAAAATAAGATAAACATATAAGTTATTATATAATTTCATTAATGACAATTCAAATGACAAGCAAGTATATAATAAAAAAATGTAAATGAGTGAGTGCGAAAGTATATACTATGTGCATGTCAAGGCCAATGAAAATAGCCCTAAAGGTGCTATTAGTCACCAGTGTGAGCTACTCCTTAGACATCAACTGTTAAATAGACCATGTAAATAAATATTTGTACTTTATACTATCTCTTATTAATATTCATTTAAAAACAAATGCAAGTTATGAATTTACAACTTAAATCTTACTTGTGTCACTATTCCATCGTCCCCCTCTCTACCAGGAGAGGAATCTATAGGTTGTGCTCCACTCCCCTGCATCTTATCTATAATGTCCACATCATGGATGCCATAATCCAAAGTGTCCAAGGGATGCTCAATAGGCTATACAAGAGGACCCAAGCATATCTGGTGGCACATAAAGAAAGTATGTGGTACACAAATATGTGGACCTAAGGAGGATGATTCAACAACACTCAAGCCATTGCCAACATAAAAAAAATGTGGCTGAGCTACTATAGAAGCATGCAAGACCAAAAGACCACTCAAAGAGTGAATAACTTGGATAGTTTGTGTGTCTGCATCCTGCATAATATTTGGATGATATACTAGAGGTGGTAGAGGAAGGGGAGGAGGGGGAACATATGGGCATGGGACTACTCTAATTTCCCCTAGTCTATCTTGGGGCATACCTCCACTAACGCCTTGGAAGGGTTTAATGTCAAAGTAATTGACATGATACCCTAACACAAAATAAACATATAATTTTTTAATAAAGTAAAATGGTATATCACAATTGTTGTTAGGTGATTTATCAAAAATCATACACCAACAATCCCAAAATTTATCTATAATATCCCTATTCATGAACCATTTTATAGAAAGTTTTGGTTTATTAACATTAACTAGCAAACTGATGTGGGGGTTAACAAATAAAGAGGCTATTTGGGAATTGGTTATTTCGAGATCTTTCACATCATCATAAGACAATCCACATGCATAATATTCCCTCATGTCTTCTTGACATGAATGAAAGGCATTATGTTGGGTGGAGAGGGTTTCTATATTTTTAATTATTTCCTTCAATGTGTTTGTCATCTTGGATAATCGAGGGTTTCTATTATAAACATCACAAATGCTCCTCAATTGCTCCAATTTTTCACCAATTAAGCCTTCAATTGATGGCTACAGAGGTGGTGGAGCATTTGGCATTTGTGCATTTTCATTCTTAGTTGGTGGATCATTTGGAGTTTGTGCATTTTCATTCTTAACAGCCATAATGCCCGATTAAAGTTAAAAACTAATTAATCTAATTGAAATAACACAATATAAATAAAATTATTGTAAAAATACCCTAGTTTTTAATAAAAATAAAAAATAACCATACTTTTTAATAAAAATCTATTACAAACTCTAGTTTTTAATAAAAATACATAAACAACACTATTTTTTAATCAAAATCCATAAAAACATTAATTTTTAATAAAAGTCCATAAAAAACTACATAAAATTATACAAATCTAATTAAAAATTGATTAAAACAAAAAAAATCCAAAATCTTACCTTTCAAATTGGATATCTGATATTTGCAACTCCTCACTATGCGCTCGCAACCTGTCAAAATGAGTGAAATGATTTTAAAAGCCTGTAGTTATATATTTAGAGGAATCTCAAATTGGATATCCGATTTGGATTAGATATCTGATTTGAATTGGATATTTGATCCAAATCGGATATCTGATATGTAAATCTTGGTTTGGGCATTGCTTTGGAGCAATGTACTGACACCCAAGCCAGAAAAAAGTCAACTCAGGATTTTTGCATTTTTGGGTCAATGAAAAACATAGTTTTTTTTTCCCATTGCCACTTTTTGGCCCATCATGATCTTGCACATACCCCAAAAACCATATTTTTCCTTAATTGAGCTTCTACACCTCTTTGGTGTACCTATTGCACACTAAGGTGCCATTGCTAATCTTACTACAATGAGGGAAACCAAGTATTAAAGGGTAATCTATATGAAATTGTATAAATACACTCGATGAAAGTACACTTGCCTTATTCTATATGTATGCATTGCTTCTAGTAAACTTGAAATTCCTTTAGAGGAAAATTGAATAGGCAAAAATTTATAGGGGAAAATTTGTGACTTATATTTTTAAGAGTTGAATTTGTAGATTAGTTGTCATTCTAAATTTAGGTGAAGATGTTGATTTAAAATTTCATGGGTACATATATGTTTTAGTGTAATGGTAAATCTACAAGTGGTATTAAAACTTTGACTTAGGTTCAATTCCTTTAAATTAGGTTGGGGGAAGGCATCTCTAGGAGTTGACTTCATGAATTAACCACCACTTTTAGTATAGGTGAAGATGTTAATTTGGAAGTTCGTTAATACTTGTAGGTTTTCCATAATGAAAAATATACAAAATCATGTGATCAAGGAATGGGTACAAATTCAATAAAAAATCATCATGCTAAAATACATTCGTTCACCCACATATTAGAGTTAATAGTGACCACACTCCATCATAGAGATCCACAAATTAGACTCAAATATTGATTAGAACTCACTGCATTTTATCCTCATGATTTGACCAAGTGGGTGGAACACATACCACTTGATATCAAAGTCTTGACCTAATGTCAATCCCCCTTAATAACATTGGAGGAGGGGTGTTCAAATAACCACATCTTTAGGAATTAATTTTATGGACTAATTGCCACCTTGGAAAGATAAAAAATGCTAGATTTAAAAATTTACTCAACAAATTTATAGGTAGTGCTAAAATTATTTTGTAGATCTTCTTTTAGGTGTGCACATTGTTTCCCTTTATCACATTTTTCTTAATTGAAAACTTGAAAATCTTCAATTCACAACCTCTCTACAATGTCAAAATTTTGAAAAATATTCAATTGGTTTTACTTGATTATTATTAGTAGAAAAATATTAAAATTTACTTCTACCAAATCATGTTTTTCTACATGTGTTGTCTATATTATGGGGCAAAAATAACAAAGGGCATCAACTATGAGAATGTTAATCAAAAAATCTTAGTGTGATAAACGCATAATTAACTCTTGAATAATATTTTTTAATTGGAACAATTGGATATCATTATAATTTTATGAGAGAGCATGCATTTAAACTAGAACATTCATTCTCACATGAGATGAGTTCATGTGATCAACTACTCATGAAATAGGAGTCAATAAGTTTGACTAAAATAATATGTAATTAAATTTTGATATAAATTTAAAAAGCAGAGAAAAAAAAAACCAAACAACACATAAATAATTTTAACAATTATAAATAAATGTATTAGTACATAAAAATGAAAAAAAAAACTTAAATTTAAATATAATATTATATAATTTTTGACAATATTTAGAATTGAATATTGATGTCAAAATACAACTGGCACATAAGGGAGGAAGGAAGAAGACAAAGCACAAGTAGTAGTTTGGTGGTACATGACAAATAAAATAATGGAATTTATTGCATTCAAGAATAGACGACTAGATATAATAATACCAGAAACCACATAAGATCTTCATAGAATCAACTTGCAAACTCATCTATTTATTTAGTTAAAATTGGAAACTCCTTGGACCAATTTTTTTTTGGGAAAGATCATTGAATCTTTATTGGCACTTCATTATTTTATAAGTGAATTTCTATAATGAGGGAGAGTGGTTTTATATGATGGAGGTGAAATTGAAGTTGGAGCATGTGGTCTACTTGCCCAACAATGTGGAACTAAATCCCAACTGAGATGTAGCTAGATCAAACTACACAAGATTATTTTCTAACTGATAACCTCCAATAATTATCGTGGTAGTCGGATTCTCCCCTCCATCCACAAATCCAAGATACAACACTCCCTCTCTCACCTACACCATTGAATTCACTCTCACGATTCTCTAGATTATATTATTGTTCTGCAACACCAATCCAATGGTGGGTACACCTGGGCCAATTCTCATGGAAGACACGGTCTTGGCATTGAAGCACACATCAAATGGATTCACAGTAGCCACACGAGAAATATTCCTGGCCTCTACTTCTTTCACAAAAGCATCACAGATGACAATGTAGACAGGTGTTGCAACAGTGGTATAGGGAACCACTGTGCTTAGCTTGGTGCTACCCTTACCATCATAGTCGATCTTCAATTTTGTGAAGTCGATAGCAACGTTCCTTTCACCCACTTGGATGGAATTTACAATAATAAAGTATTGTTTTGGGAGCTCCAGGTTCTTGACAAGAGGAGTGTAAGTGATTCCCTGAGAGACGTCTTTCTCAGGAAGGAGGACATAGGGGCCATTGCTAAAGAAAATGACACCTAGTGTGCACCCAGACAAGAGAAAAATGGAAAATTTATGATTGAAACTAAAAGTGACAGACAAATGAGTGGGAAAAGAAATGTTGCCCCTGCTCAATCTTGCTATACTAGCGACTCCTTGGTAAAGTCCTTCCAAAAGAAAGGTTAGAGTGCTAGAGAAGATGGAGGGGCACTGTGACTTTGGGCCTTGGATTATTGCCATTTGTGGAAGAGAGAGCCACCACATATTGCATGAAATCACTTCTTGTTTGGGTTCATGTGATGGTGTTCCCAGGGAAGACACCACAGGTGTCATTATTATAGCTAGGCTCGAGAGGTGCATAGCATTCTGTTGGCAACACAAGGGCGGACAATTGAGAGGGGGGGTGAATCAGTTATCAAAAAAATTATACAAATTAAACTTATTCTTAGATTTGATATGTAAACATGAAATCATAAACCATGACCACATAAAAAACACACATAACATCAAATTTTTTACATGGAAACCTTGTTAGGGGAAAAACCACGATGGAGGTTAATCCACACTTTGTTAAAAGTATAAAATAATTATAAATGGGGAATGCACATGCATTTGGGAACACTTCCTAGAGCTCATTACTCAAATACAAAAGGATTACTACCCAAAGGAAGACACACTATCTCATAGAAACATTTGGATTACATCCGAAAGATTTTAAACTAAGAAAATAGTATTTGCTAATGCCTGATTACAGTTCTGGTTAAGCACATAAACTCTTCTTCACACTTTTCTTCTACCTTCAAAAGATGAGAACATTATTCACACACAACACTCAACATAATTCACACACCACACACATCAAATGGTATTAACAATCGATCATATATATCCATAACTAGGGATAACATCAACTACATGTCAACCCAACAAAATATAAAATGTGTACGAACTGTTGGCCCAAATCAATAAACAATTATCAATGTGCACCAACCAATGTTAGCCAAAACATAGTATGGACCCAAAATAACATGTCCAAACATGAAACACCTTAAACATTTATGTGGGTGTGTGCAGGATCATGATGGGCCAAAAAGTGGCGATTTGAAAAAAGTTGCATTTTGCATTGACCAAAAAATGCAAAAATCCTGAGTTGACTTTTTTTCTGGCTTGGGTGTCAGTGCATTGCACCAAAGCAATGCCCAATGCAAGAATCAGATATCAGATATTCAATTTGAAGTGTGTATAAATAGATATTGACTAGGATTTTAAAATCATTTGAACCATTTTAAAGCTAAGTGTGGGTAGTGAGGGTGATGTTTGAGAATCAGATATCTAATTTCAAGTAGATATCTAATTTTTAGGGTAATTTATTGGTTTTTTTGTTTTAATTGATTTTCCTATTAGTTTTGTAGAATTTTACGTAGTTTTTTCTAGATTTTTATTTAAAAGTAGGGTTTTATATTGATTTTTATTAAAAACTAGAGTTTACAATGAATTTTTATTAAAAACTAGTGTTGTTTATGGTTTTTTATTAAAAACTAGAGTTTGTTATGAATTTTTGTTCAAAAGTAGAGTTTTTTTTGGATTTTTATTAAAAACTAGGGTTTTTTTACAATAATTTCATTTATATTGTGTAATTTCAATTAGATTTATTAGGTTTTAACTTTAATAAGGTATTATGGTTGAGAATGAAAATGCACAAATGCCAAACGCTCCACCACCTTTACAACCATCAATTGAAGACTTAATTGGTGAAAAATTGGAGCAATTGAGGGGAATTTGTGATGTTTATAAGACAATCCCTCGATTATCCCAAATGGAAAACACATTGCAGGAAATAATTAAAAATATAGAAACCCTCTCCACCCAACATAATTCCTTTCTTTTGTGGTGAGAAACCATGAGGGAATATTACTCCTATGGATTATCTTACAATGATGTGAAAGATCTCCAAATAACAAAAGCCCAAATTACCTCTTTATTTGTTAACCCTCGCACCAATTTTCTGGTTAATGTTAATAAACCAAAACTTTCTATAAAATGGTGCATGAATAGGGAAATTGTAGATAAATTTTGGGATCATTGGTGTATGGCTTTTGATAAACCACTGAACAAAAATTGTGATATACCATTTTACTTTATTAAAAAATTATACACTGAGTTTTTATTAGAGCATCATGTCAATTAATTTGACATTAAACCCTTCCAAGGCGTTGGTGGAGGTATGCCCTAGGATAGACTAGGGGTAGTTAGAGTAGTCCCGCACCCATATGTTTCCCCTTCCTCCCCTTCCTCTACCACCTCTAGTACATCATCTAGATATTATCTAGGATGTAGCCACACAAACTATTCAGGCTATTCACTATTTGAGTGGTCTTTTGGTTTTGCATGCTTCTACAGTAGCTCAACCACATTTTGGTGATGTTGGTGATGGCTCGAGTGTTGTTGCATCATCCTCCTTAGGTCCACATATTTGTGTGCCACATACTTGCACTATGTGCCATCAGATATGCTTGCGTCCTCTTGTACAACCTACTAAGCATCCCTTGGACACTTCTAATGATGACCTCCATGATGTGGACATTATATATTAAACATAGGGGAGTGGAGTGCACCCTATGAAGTCCTCTCCTACTAGAGAAGGGGACGTTGGAATAGTGACATAGGTAAGATTTCAGTTGTAAATTCATAACTTGCATTTGTTTTTAAATGAATATTAATAAAAGATTGTATCAAGTACTAATATTTATTTACATGGTCTATTTAATAGTTGATGTCTGAGGAGGATCTCACACAAGTGATTGATAGCACCCTTAGATCCATTTCATTTGGCCTCGACATGCACACTATATATTTTCGCACTCACTTGTTTACATTTTTTATTATATATTTTCTTGTCATTAATGAAATTATATAATAACTTATATTTTTATCTTATTTTCCTCTTGTAGGAAATACTTAGTGTGAGTGAGGTGCAGCCTTATCTAGATTATGGATGTCAAAATTCAGATAAGGGGAAGGTAATTGAACTCAAATTGGATTGAATTAAGATTTTTAAGATCTTATATTGATTATACATACATCAACATAGATTGGTAGTTTCATATATACTTGTCATTTTTATGTATAGGAGGTTATGAGCTATACATTATTGTTGACAAGTGTCACAACACTTGAAGGAGTAGGTATTGGAACACCTCAAGGAGTAGGTGTTGAAACACCTCAAGGAGGAGGTATCGAAACACCTAAAGGAGATAAAGAAAAATATCAACCTAAAGAGGTAAGTGTTTATTTTATTTTATGTTTGGTCAATATGTTCCTATTACCAACAATCGTATGCTAACTTGGATAAATTTTATGTTTTTGTTCACATATATAGATTGAAATTTCAAAAGTTGGTTTGGTTGGTTCTTTGAGAGGGGCATATTCTAGGACTCCTAACCCTTTAAAGAGATGTATATTTTAGGTAATCAAGATTTCAATTAAAATTCAATGTATATTGATTTTGATGTTAATTATTCATTTTTAAATTATATAGTATAACTAATCTCAATTGTGGTTTGAATTTTTCTTGTGCAACTACCTTAAGAGCCAAAGAGTGCTTCAAAGAGGCTCTATTTTGATGATCCACCAGTAGTTTAGGATGAGATAGACATTTTGGCATGTAAATTTTGAATAGATATCGAGATGGCATATGCCACAATTTGTAAAACTTTGTTTGAGTTGGTGTTGATGCCATTTTTGTATATGTACATACACTTGATTATTGGATAATTGGATATATAGAAGTTGACAATCAAAATTTAATTTCTTCCTCATGTGCATGTTTAAACTCTCTGAAAATTTAATCTTGAGCAATGGTTAAATATTGATGTACAATAGCATAAAAAAGAATGGTTATATTATGTAGTTTATATTCATATCACTGATTACATTGCATTGCAGATCTTTCAAACTCAAAGCATTACTAAGTTACATTGCATAACTAACAACTAGATGTTGATAGATGAAAAAAAATTAATTACAATATAGTTTTTACAAAGTTAACCTTATTAGTTATGCAATTACTTCATATTGCATAACTAATAACTAGGAGCAGCTTCCAATTGCATTTGCTTGTCATGGAATTCTATGAGACCACATTTCTTTGATGATTTTTTTCTAATAGTCCACTGCCTTGTCTATGCTACCACATTTTTCATACATGTCTACCAAATCTTTTTATCAAATAATTCATTGGCTTGTTGCTATGGCTAAAATCCTAAAACAAGTGCTTTCAAACAAGCTATGGATGCTTAGAAAAATTCTATCAAAGCATAATAGTAAGAAATACCATAGATAAGGCAATGAACTATTTGAAAAAATGCCTCAAAGAAATGAGGTCTCATGGTGATGGAATGCCATGATAATCAAAAGCAATTTTGATCTCATGGAATTCCATCAACATGAAACCTCATTTCTTTGAGGTATTTTTTCAAATAGTTGACTGCCTTGTTGACTGTCATGGAATTCCATCACCATGAGACCTCATTTCATTGGGGAATTTTTTCAGATAGTTCATTGCCTTGTCTATGCTACCGCATTTTTCATACATGTATATTGAAACATTCTATCAAACATTTAATTACCTTGCTGCTATGGCTAAAAGCCTAAAACAAGTACTTTCGAACAAGCTATGGATGCTTGGAAAGAATCTAACAAAGCATAATAGTAAGCAATAATATAGACAAGGCAATGAATTGTTTAAAGAAAATGCCTCAAAGAAATGTGGTCTCATGGTGATGGAATGCCATGACAATAAAATTTCTATAGATTGTCACATGGCATTCCATCACCATGAGACCACCTTTTTATGAGGCATTTTTTCAAACAGTTCACTACCTTGTATATGCTACCACATTTTTTGTACGTCTACCAAAGAATTTTATCAAATGGTTCACTATCTTGCTGCTATGGATAAACACCTAAAATAGGTTCTTTCAAACAAGCTATATGGATGCTTGGAAAATGGTGTAGGAGCACCTTGGAAATAGAGGACTAGTTGATGGTTAGTTGATGCAGCCAAAGATGGAAAACCACTCACTTTCACATAACAAGGGATTCCTAAACACCTTTCTTAGCTTAACTCTCAGATCTCTTCAACAACTCCCACAACTAATCATCATTCTAGAAACCCATTTTAGTCCCCTTAAACATGCTTCCAACTCACATAGGACTCCTTTGGAAGAACTTTCACAAATCATGCAAACTACGTTGCTCAACCTAGCCAAATTTCCAAATCAACCAACCTTGGAACACTTCATAGACCCTAAAACTTGTTGGGGAAACACTCAACAGATAAAAAAACATCAAAATTTTTCCATTTATCCTTTGAAACTTTCCCTCTAAGACCTTATTCCACAAAACCCTCAAATTGCTCAAATTTGGCAAGGGTTTATCGAAAAACCTACCTGAAGACTTCCCTAGAATTTATCAAAAACTTAAACACCCTTGAATAACCCTATACAATCTTAAAAGAACAAGATAATTGACTTACCTCAAACAATTTCCACTTTTACCCTCTCTAAACTCACTTTTTCATGCAAAAACACCCCAAATGCCATCTAGGGCATCACCAAAAATAATAATACTGACCTCCCCTACACAAGAAATAATGAAAACATGTTTATCTATCCTAACTAAGCCTATCCACTAAGTTATATCACCATATAGTGGGTGGAAGGCTCAAAAGTCCATTTTAAATGGACTCAAACCCTTAGAACAGGGCTCACAGACCGACCTCCAATAAAATTCCTCTTAAATGCACAAAAATGAATGAAGTTACTTGAAAAAAAGTTTGTGAAGAAGTTAATTCTACTGCTCACAAGTTTCCATTAAAAATAAAGCAACAAGCTATGTTCCAATGGCTTTTTTTTCGCACAAAAATTAGCATTGGAGTTTGGTTGGAGGCTAAAAGCTACTTGTAAGGGCATAGATAAATCTTGTTCTACAAATCGTATGACCAAACCAATTGTTCCATCACATCTAGATGGGTATGTTTAGGTTAGGTATGGTCACCTTTTGCACCCAAACAAGCTGAAGTAGTCTGAGCTACGTTCAATCAGTGAAATCCCTTAAGAGTCCAAAGTGCAAAAGGGAAAAAATCTTTGTGATGCAGGAGCATCTAGTGGCATGAGGGAAATCTTGCATCACCCAAAAAGATGCTTTCCATTTATGTTGCTTTTGTTTTCTTTTTGTAGATGTTTTTACATTTCTGGATACCTTTTTTGTCGAATAAGAGTTTCCAACTTTCAGAACTGCTTTTCTGCTTTTTCTGCTCAATTGCTATTTTTAGCAGGTGGTAATTTTAAGGTGTGGGAAAACAAAAATTTATGGGAAGGTTCATGAGGGAAAAATAAGCACTTTGGTGAAAGAATCAGGTCAAGATCATTCACGGTTTGAAAGTTATTAAAGTTCCAGTTTTTGCTTTTTGCCTTGAAAAACCTTCCAAGTCCAGTTTGAGGCACTAAATGGTCCTGTACGGGCCCAAAAATATCAGAACTAGTAGAGCAGGCTCTTAGCACGTTGTTCACTCTGAAACCTTTCTGACGGTACAAACGGTTCGAAAAACAGAGTCCCGGATCAAAAGTTATGGCTTCTGAAAGTTGGCCGATTTTTGGAAAATTGCCAATTTTCGAATTAGGGCTCAATGTTTGAATTTCAAATTGTAAATTTTGGCACCTAACCACCAAAAATCTTATCTCAAATGTTGTTTTTAGCTCCAAACTGGAAAGAGGCTATTTATGGGCTGATTTCTAATTTTTGGGTAACTTTTTGGGGAAAAGAATTCGCATGTTGCGAAAGGGGATCTGGGTAATTTTCTATAAGTCTATAATTTGCATGTATCATAGAGCTTGAGGATTTGTGATCCTCTACATGTAAGAATTTCATAATATTGAATAAGAGATTATTCTCTATTCTGTGAGTGTTTTTCTGTGTCTTGGGTTTGATCCCTCGTCACTTTGACATAATGTTACTCAAAAAATGTGATGCCTAAAATATTTTTGTTTGAGGCTATGAGATCATGTTGGGCCCCTCTACAATAACCTCTCATTTTTTTCTATCTTAGAGGAATTTTCCTATGGTGATGTTTTATTAGTTGAAGGGAAAGTTGTCAAATGCAAGCAATGTAAAGTTACAAAGTGGTGCAACTTTCATTCTAAAACTCATCATACGACCAAACAAACTATTCTAACACATTAGGATGGGTATGTTGACACTAGGGTGGTCCTCTTTTTCACCCAAATACACTGAATCACTTCGAGCTACATTAGACCAACGATTTCCCTTAACAACCTAAAGTGCTAAAAGTAAGCAATATTTGAAGGGCTATTTCTCAAAAAACATGATGCTTATAGACTCTTCATCTGAGGCTATGGGATTTTGTTGGGAATATCTACAATAACCTCTCTCAGTTTTTTCTATCTTGGAGGTGTTTTCCCGTGGTGATGAGTTTTTAGTTCAGGGAGAAGTTACCAAATGCAAGAAGTGTAAAGTTGCAAAGTGGTGCAACTTTCATTCTCCAACTCGTATGACCAAACAGATTGTTTCAACATGTCTGACTGGGTATTTCTATGCTATGGATGGTCCTCTTTTGCACCCAAATATGCCAAATCACTTTGAGCTACATTGGACTGACGATTACCCTTAAGAGTCGAAAGTGCTAAAAGGTATCAATCTTTGAAGGTCTATTTATTAGAAACTGTGATGCTTACAGAATCTCTGTATAAGGCTATGGGATCATGTTGGGACCATCTAGAATAACCTATTTCAGTTTTTTCTATCTTGCAGGCATTTTCTCGTAGTGACGAGTTTTTAGTTTAAGGAAAAGTTGTTAAATGAAAGTAGTGTAAAGTTGCAAAGTGGTGCAACTTTCATTCTCCAACTTGTACGACCAAACATACTATTCCAACACATTTGGATGGGTATGTTTATGCTAGGGATGGTCCTCTTTGTACCCAAATATATCAAATCACTCTAAGCTACATTGGACTGGTGATTTCCCTTAAGAGTCCAAAGTACTAAAAGTCCATACCATTTATTGTACGGTCTATAGTTCAATGGTATGGCCATAGCAGATATTATTAGGATTGTAAAAAGTGAATATGTGGGTTTAAGGAGCTGGAAAGGTCTGTAGTTGAGTTGGTAAGTTGCCATGCATGGCAAAAATGAGTAAAATTGGGTTAAAATGGTAGTTACAACATGCTAATGTCAATGAAACATGGGGGAAGCAAGATTTAAGGTTGGATCAAGCTTGTGCACATCCTAATAGATGTGTTTGATGAGTTTATAGGGTGTTGCAAGGTTGGAAACATTGATTTCCTTAAAAACCTCATGAAAGTTGCTAAAAATGAGGGTTTGTTGAAATATAGCTTTAGAAAGTGTATCTCACCAAAAATAATTGTGGTTTTGGTAGTTTGGTAGGTTTTTTATTGCTTCCCCATTGAAATTTCAGGTTTGGGAAGTGTTTAAATATGAGTCTCTTTGTAAAATGGGCTTGTTTTAGTGAAGTTGCACCCAAGTTTGGGTTTGAGGATCAAATTGGAGTTTGAATCATCTTTAATTGTAATAGTGTTGTTTAAAGCCACCTAGCTCTTACATTAGAAATATCTTACCCAATCATCTTGAACATCATGCACACCCAAATACCTTGTTTCCACTTTGCTAGATCAAAGACTCAAGTACATTGGAAATGACCTTCACATGACCTTTTTACATTTTTTTTGGAAAAAGTGGCAAGTCACTATAATTTATTATATATAAATAGGAGATATTGCAAAACCTAGTTCAAACAAGCATACCGATAGGAAAGAACCAAGAAGAAAACCTTTGGTTGTAGCTCGATTAAGTACAAAATTCTCTTACAAAATTGTACCAATAACAGTAACAAAGCATACACCTGTATGACTATTTCAACCTATGAGTTTCCAAAATACAGACCCCTTCACATTTTAAACATACCCTTTATACAATGCTAAAAATTTGACCCATATTTGAAAAAAATTTATTGGATATAGATTATGCCCATACATAGTTATGAGCTTTGTACATTGTTTCACATTTGGAAACTCAAATTTTACAAAATTTTCCTAGTGGAAGCATTCAGGGCACAATCTTCCACAAGAATGGTATGTTGATGTTCTGGAGTGACAAGTACCTATACAAACCATCATGATAGTAGTTAAACTACATACAATAGAAAATATGATTAGACTAAAAGATGCTTAGAATAACCAATCTATATTATTTTGATATGTCACATGCCTCTCTGAAAGGATCAGAGCTGCCTATTGTTGTAGCAGGTCCATGATCAATCATGCTAGGAATATCGCAAAAGTTGTCAAATGAGAAATCTATATTGTCACAATAGAAAAGATGCTTAGACTAACAAATCTATATTAATCTAAACAACTTGAATGATGATGAGTTGGTAATGCAAACTATAAAAGATGCTTAGAATAACCAATCTATATTATTCTAAATGACCTAATTGATGATGAGACGGTAATGTAAACTATAAAAGATTCTTAGAATGACCAATATATATTATTTTAATATGTGGAATTGTTGGACTATTGTTGTCATTGATGTCAAAAGTGAAAATCATATAAGGGAGATTGTTGGCATAATGACTAGGTTTCTTGAGAGCTTTTTAGACAAGTATTGTGCAGGTCATGATGCCAATGAAAATTTACTCATTCATTGGGTCATGCTCTTAGTCTAAGGCCAAAGTTGTAAGGAGTTGCGAAGTTCCAATTTTTCATAACCTATGTAACGGGGTTCTCAAGTTTCATAACCTCTTGACTTGGCGACTTAGCTAATGGAGTGATAAGGACAAAAAAATGAATGGAGTCATGGAGTTCCAAGTTTTCGTAACCTATGTCACATGATTCTCAAGTTTCATAACCTCCCGACTGGGAATGTTCTCTCTGTTGTTGGCGAGTTGTTGGTTTTGATAACTTCGTAACCTTCGACATGAGGTTATGAGGTTCAAGTTTTTGGCGATTAGGTAATAGGAGTATGATGTTGAATGTGGGACCCAAGGTGATGATGGTAATACGTGATGACAAGTGGCGGAAGAAAATTTGATCGATAGACAAACTCACATAGTTTTTGTGAGTTGTGTAGAGATGATGTGGATGACATGTAGGTTGTGGGCCCAGTTAGATAACATGGCAAGTGATGTATGGAGGATCCTAGCTAAGTCCCATGGGGTTAGTGGAGAACAGTGGAGATTAATCCATGGTGGATGGATATTGACCATTGATGAAGATGGAGAGACCTAGCAAACAAAGAAGTGAAGGCGACGATATGAAAGATTGACGATGATGGTTTAAGTGTCTGATTATCCAACGATCAGGGTTTAAAGTCACAGCAATGAATGTTGGTTATAGGATCAAGGCGCGAAGGAGTTGATTGATGGCCATAGTTCAAATGCTGACGAGGGCGCAACTCGAGATACATAAAATAACCCACAAACAAGAGAATAATTTTATTATTCAGAGAATGGAACTTCTTACATGCAGAGAATCTCAAATCCCCAAGTTCTATAACACATGCAAACTACAAAAAGCTACAGAATAACCCTTTCACAACATGTGAGCTTGTCCCCAAAAAGTTACCCAAAATTTAGAAAACCCGCCCATAAATAGAGCTCCTCATTCGTTTGGAGCCAAAACAACATTCAATTCGAGTTTAGGCGGTTTGGCGCCAAAAATTTACAACATGAAGTTCAAATTTCAAAAGAGCATTTGCAATGGTATCTTCTACAAAGTGCGCCAACTTCGCGGGGTCATAACTTTTGATCTAGGACTCTGATTCGCGAACCGTTCGAACCGTTGGAAAGGTCTCGAAGTCAAGAACGCGCTTAAAATTGGCTATGCCAATTTTGGCAAGTTTTGGGGCCATTCCGGAAGATCTAAGTGCCTCAAATCCCACTCGAAATATTTTCAGGTGCAAATATGGGAAACTAAAACTGCAATATCTTTCAACCCAGGAACCGGAATGAAAAACCATAAATTGGGAATTTCATTATGACAAAAAGGGTATCCAAAAATATAAAAACATCTAAAAACTGATAAACTTGAAATTTAACTATTTTTGGGTATACAAGATTGCCCTTACACCACTGGATGCTCCTGCACCAGACACCCAAGGTAATTTGAGAAGTGACCTCGTCACGTCTCAGATGGTTGAGGAAAACCCAACCGGTCAACTACTGCCTTAG
The DNA here is from genome assembly GCA_007258455.2 of Sequoia sempervirens. Classification (NCBI taxonomy): domain Eukaryota; kingdom Viridiplantae; phylum Streptophyta; class Pinopsida; order Cupressales; family Cupressaceae; genus Sequoia; species Sequoia sempervirens. The sequence goes on from VDFB02000017.1 coordinate 528,027,163, forward strand.
ATAGCCAGGATGAATCTTCAACATGCCTTCCTCTCCATTTCACCAGATATTCTTCATACTGCCTGTTTCTGGTACTCCTTCCCACACGACTATCCAAGATTGTTTCAATCTCCTCCTTTTCTGAAGTAGGTCCTGGAATCCTACACTGTTCCATCATTGGTACTTCCTCTACCCCACCTTCATGATACTCTGTCAAATCTGAAATGTTGAACACAGGGGAAATGTTGATTCCATCAGGCGACTCTACCTCATATGCATTCCCTGAATCATGCTTCTGCAAAATCTTACAGGGACCGAACTTCTTCATCTTCAATTTGTTATATGTTCCTACTGGAAACCTTTCTTTCCGCAAGTGGACCATCACTTCATCACCAATCTGAAACTCCTTATACTTCCTTTTCTGATCTGCCTTAGCCTTATACTGCATATTCATCTTGTTAATATGTTCCCTTACCTTCTCGTGTATATCCTTGATGTGTTCTAAAAAATCTTCAGCTTCAGCACTTATTTTCTTCTCCTGGTCCATCTTCCTCAATTTTGGAGCTGTTCTGGGGCTACCTCCATACACAATATGGAACGGTGATCTACCTGTGCTTCTGTTGAAAGAATTGTTGTAAGAAAATTCTGCTTGGGGTAAGATCAAGTCCCATCCCTTGGGTTTATCTCCTACCAAACACCTCAGTAGGTTACCTAGACTCCTGTTAACAACCTCTGTCTGCCCATCTGTTTGTGGATGGTGTACAGAACTGAACTTCAACTCTATCTTCAGCTTCTTCCACAAGGTCCTCCAAAAGTACCCCACAAATTTGGTGTCACGATCTGAAAGAATACTCTTTGGTAGACCATGTAGCCTCACCACCTCTTTGAAAAACAAGTCAGCAATGTAGACTGCATCATGGGTCTTCTGACATGAAATGAAATGTGCCATCTTTGAAAACCTGTCAACTACCACAAATACTGAATCATTCCCTCTTTGCGTCCTTGGCAAACCAAGAACAAAGTCTATACTTATATCCTCCCAAGGCCTCTCTGGTACAGGTAAGGGCTGATACAAGCCTGTATTCTAGCTCACTCCTTTAGCCATCTGACATACCCTACAACTTTGCACAAACTTCTTCACATCTTGTGGTAACTGAGGCCAAT
>VDFB02000017.1:528028405-528081085 GCA_007258455.2 Sequoia sempervirens
AAAAAAATACATCATCAACTCTGTATGCATAAAGAGTCTATAATAACATTTTCAAAATAAATCCATCTACTAGAATTGGCTCAAACATCTATCTGCATGCCATATATTTTCCCAATACTACCTAGTTTTGCCTACCAATACATCCTTCTACTTACTACTATCTTGTAAACTATATAAACGAACCCACATAGCACAATATTTGGAGCTTTGGATTTATCCCTCCTTGGCCTCCTCTAGATCCTCTCTCACTTTATCCATCAGGGAAAAGGTCCACATCACATCATCAATCACTACCCCTTCTTGTGATTAGCCTTGTCTCCTAGCCACATTCATGTCAATTCCCCAGACTATAAATTTCTGCAGATGGCCATTCTTTTCATTTCCCAAATGTGGCTACATCCTTCCATTCGACATCATTCCTCTACTTGGAATCACATGCTATTGGCACTCCTTCATTCCTCCACACCATCAAGACCACATTGGCTTGACCATTATGGCCTCCACCAATTACTCAGATTCCCTATCACCCAACAGCATTGCTAGAAACATGAATGCAATGTCTATGTTCACGTGGTATTGCCTATTCCCATTTAAGTATTCATCACCCACCACCATATGTAATGCATATAAAACCACCCTAACTCTGGTCTTACAAACTTCCATTAACCTCCTCTTGGAGATATCACCATAGAAATCCATATGTCTCTTCCTTGACCTCAAACAAATGTAAGTGTCCATGTTCCTCTTTGCTTGTTACATAGCGGTGGTGTCCATTTGTTCATTGCTAATATAGGATAAATGAAATCATTATGAGGTTATTTATCATACTATCCCTTGTTATATTTAACATTTCATAATTCGCCATCACATCATTCTTATGCATGAGGGTTATCTTGTGATCTTTTTAAGTGATGTGGGCAGAGGCAAAACAGAGTATAGAAGACAATGTGCTACGACACAATAAACTTGATTTTTATTGCTTCCTTGAATCAAAACGATTACAATTGCCTCTATTTATAGAGGTCTTTAGAACAATACAAAAGTCTCCAGAAATTGTCTTCAGAACAATACAGAAGTCTTCAGAAATCTCCAGAAATTTGCTCACATTTCTTTCTTGCCTCTTACCGCAGACATTCTAGATGAGGTGTTTTAATGCAGACAGAAAAACGTGATCATTGACTGTCGATATTTCTGGATGGAGGATTTATTGTGGACGGTGGTATAGTTGGGGAATTTAATGCTGACGGTTGAAGGAGATGAAGGCAGTAGAAATTACTAGATAGTTCCAACACTCCCCCCTAATTTCTACTATCAACTAATTACATCAATATTTACAATGCCCAATATTTCTCTCAAATATTCAAATTGTTCTTGTGCTAACGCCTTTGTGAATATGTCTGCAAGTTGCTCCTTTGATCTGCAATGTTGTAGAATGAGCTCTCCATTGTTGACCAATTCTCAAATGAAGTGATATCTAGTGTCAATGTGTTTTGTCCTCTTGTGAAAAATATGATTCTTTGATAGTGCAATGGTGGACTTGTTATCACAATAGATTGTAGTAGGCTCCTCTTGCTCATGCATTAGATCCTTCAAGATTCTTCGCATCCAAACTACTTGACATGCTGCTGATGTACCTGCTACATACTCTGCTTCTGCTGATGAGATTGTCACTATTGGTTGTTTCTTTGACGCCCATGCCACAACTCCTATTCCAAGGTGAAATGCATATCTAGATGTACTCTTTCTGTCATCAATACTGCCTGCAAAATCACTATCTGTGTATCCAACCAACTAAAAATTATCTGAAGTAGAATACAATATACCATGATTCATAGTTCCTGCAATGTACCTTAATAACCTTTTTCCTGCTTGCCAATGTGAATTTTTTTGGTGCATCCATGAATATAGAAATCAAACTAACTCCATACATTATATCTGGCCTAGTTGCTGTGAGATACATCAATCTACCAACCAATTTTCTAAATATAGTTGAATTATAATCCATTTCATTATCTTCTCTACTTAGTTTTGTTCCTATTGCCACAGGAGTGGAAACTGGACTGCAATTTATCAATCTAAACCTCCTCAAAACATCTTTTGCATATTAACTTTGACAAATGAAAATGCCCTTATCATTCTGAGTGACTTCAATGCCAAGAAAATATTTCATTAAACCCAAATCTTTCATCTCAAATTCCTTTTTCATTGCTGATTTAAACATGTCAATAGAAAGATTACCTGTAAAGATCAAATCATCAACATATAAGCAAACAATCAAAATCTGACCATGCTCATTGACTTTGGTGTATAGTGTAGGTTCACTAGTGCTTTTGCTAAATTCATTCTTTATCATGTATGAATCTATCCTACTATACCACGCTCTTGGTGCTTGCTTTAATCCATAAAGTGCCTTCTTCAACCTGTAAACTTTGTTTTCATAACCTTTTATTTCATATCTTGGTGGTTGTTGCACATAAACCTCTTCTTCTAAATATCCATTCAAGAAAGCTGATTTGACATCCATTTGATAAACCTTCCAATTGTTTTGGGCTGCAATAGCTAGTACCATTCTAATAGTATCAAGTCTTGCTATGGGTGCAAATGTTTCATTATAATCAACTCCATGTTCTTGTGCAAATCCTTTGGCTACTAATCTTGCCTTATATTTGTCAATTTCTCCATTTTCCTTATACTTAGTTTTATAAACCCATTTCACTCCTATGCATTCTTTATCCTTAGGTAAATCAACTAGATCCCATGTATCATTTTTCTCAATAGATTCCATTTCATCATTCATTGCATTAATCCAATGTTCTTCCTTAATTGCATCTTCAAAATATATAGGATCTTGAGCAAATAAAGCAAAATTTGATTGCAAATTTATCCTATCTCCTTGATCATATATTTCTTGCAAGCTCCTAGTCTTTTCGCCTCTTAGTCTTGGTCTTAATGATGCAAGTGTAGGATTTGAGTCATTACTTACTTGTGGACTTGATGATTCTCCTTGCTCAACTTGCCTTTGTAAGTTTTCTCCTTGTGGACTTCTTGACTGTGTTCCTTCTTGCTCATTTGATTGTTTTCCTTGTTCTCCTTGACCTTTTTCTTCTTGTTCTTCATATGGTATTGTTCCTATACCTACAATTTTCTTGTCTATATTTCCATCCCAAGATTCCTCTTCTTTGAATACAACATCTCTACTTACAATGACTTTCTTAGTTATAGGATTAAACAACTTATATGCCTTAGATTGCTCATCATAACCAATAAAAATACATTTTTCACTTTTATCATCCAATTTACTCCTTGTTTCTTTAGGCACATGTGCATATGCAATACAACCAAATACTCTAAAATGAGAAACACTATGATGCTTACCACTCCATGCTTGTTGTGGAATCATGTCCCTCACAATCTTTGTTGGACTCCTATTCAAGATATAAACTGCACAAGCAACTGCTTCAGCCCAATACTCATTAGGTAGATTCTTACCTTTCAACATGCTCCTTGCCATCTCCATTATTGTTCGATTCTTCCTTTCTGCGACACCGTTCTATTGGGGTGTGTAACTTGTAGTGAATTGCTTCTTTATTCCATGATACCTGCAGTAATCCAAAAAATCATTTGACTTGTATTCTCCTCCTCTATCTGATCTCAATACCTTGATGGATAGGCCACTTTGTTTCTCAACCAATGCCTTGAATTCCTTGAATTTGCCAAATGTTTCATATTTGTATTTAAGAAAATAAATCCATGTTTTTCTACTAAAGTCATCAATGAATGTTAGAAAATAAATGCTCCCCCCTAATGATGGGGTTTGCATTGGACCACATAAATATGTATGCACAATTTCTAAAGGTGCCCAAGCTCTATATGACATTTCTTTTGGAAAACTCTCTCTATGTTGCTTAGCCAAAATACAACTTTCACATGTACTCAATGGTGCTTCAATGGAGGGTAAACCTCTTACCATATTCTTCCTTTGCAACAAACATAATCCTTTGAAGTTTAGATGGCCATACCTTAAATGCCATTTCCATGCTTGATCTTGACTTGATGCCTTGAAACTTGCTCCAATCTCCTCCACCATTTCACTTTTCATGTGAAGTGGGAACATTCTGTTGTTTGTCATTTCAATCTTGGCAATCACCATGTTACTAGGAGAAATATCAAATATAGTGCACACATTGTTTTCAAAAGCAACTCTATAGCCCTTTTGAGTGAGTTGTCCCACACTTATGAGATTATGCTTCAAACTGGGTACAAAATAAACATCAGGAATAGTTTTCTTACCAAGTTTTGTTATTACATTAATTGCACCTTTTCCCATGACTTCCACTATGTTATCATTACCCAATTTAATTTTTGATTTAACTGAAGTATCCAAATTCTCAAACAACTCTTTATTTCCAGTCATATGATTACTACAACCACTATCAAGAAACCAAATGTTACTTGTACTTTCTTGAGCTACATTACAAGTAATAAACAATGTCTCAGAACTACTCTCAGAGAAATTTGCATTTTGTTTTCCCATATCTGCTTGTTTCTTTCGACATTCATTTGCCAAGTGACCATACTTCTTGCAATAATAACATTGAACATTAGACTTATCATACCTTTGTGGTGCCTGATTGTTATTGCATCCTCTTGAGTTGAAACTTTGATTTCTCCTTCCTCCTGGATCTGGACTCCTCCTTTCTTCTCTTTGGTAATTATATCTTCCTCTTCCTCTTCCTCTAAATCTAGGATTTCCTCTTCCTCTGCCTCTGCCAAATGTCATTTGTGTTTTGAATGCATTCTCCAATGAGGTATTGTCATTTCTGTTCAACTTGTCTTCATAATTTTTCAAAGAACCAACCAACTCATCCATAGAATATGTAGTCAAATCCTTAGATTCCTCAATTACCACAACAATTGCATCAAATTTTCTAGGAAAACTTCTTAAAACCTTTTCTACAACCTTTTGATCTATTAGCTCATCACCATTTTTCCTTATTTGATTAACCAAATTCGTAACACGATATGTGAATTGGTCTATTGATTCAGAATCTTTCATTTGCAAATTTTCAAATTCTCTTCTAAGTGCTTGTAGTTTGGCAATTTTTACCTTAGTAGTACCTTGATATGTCATCTCTAGAATGTCCCATGCTTGCTTGGCTATAGTGGCTGGTTTAATCCTTCCAACAACTGAATCATTCAATGCTTGTCCAATTCTCTGCAAAGCCCTTCTATTCTTTTGCCTATTTTCATCAAGCTTTTTCTTTTCATCAGCACTTAAAGTAGATTCATCTTGTGGTTCAATATAACCATTTAAAACTATGTCTGATATTAATTTCATTCTAAAAGCCCAATTATCATAATTCTTGCCAGAAAATATTGGAATCATAGGTTGTTGATACATGCCTGATGCCATTTTAAAAAAAAAAATTCTTCAAACCCCAACTAGAATAACACAAATTTTCTATCACAATCCTTTCTATAATAATGCGAACAAAAAACCTTCATAAATTCACAAGCTATTGCTCATATCATTACCTTTGTTCACCTTTTACAATGATTCTGCAGTTTCTTCATAAAACAACGATCTCCCTTTGTCTGCTATAAACAGTGATTGGCTTCCTCTTAAGGCTGCGGCCTTTACAAGTCTTCAGACAATGATCCTCTTCTTTTAACTTCTGCACAACAATCTTTGCACACCACAATACTCCTGGCTCTCCCAACGATCTGCTCTGATACCACTATGATGTGGGCAGAGGAAAAATAGAGTATAGAAGACAATGTGCTACGACACAATAAACTTGATTTTTATTGCTCCCTTGAATCAAAACGATTACAATTGCCTCTATTTGTAGAGGTCTTTAGAACAATACAGAGGTCTCCAGAAATTGTCTTCAGAACAATACGAAAGTCTTCATAAATCTCCAGAAATTTGCTCACATTTCTTTCTTGCCTCTTATCGCAGACATTCTAGATGAGGTATGATCATTGACTGTCGATATTTTTGGATGGAGGATTTGTTGTGGACAGTGGTATAGTTGGGGAATTTAATGTTGATGGTTGAAGGAGATGAAGGCAGTAGAAATTACCAGATAGTTCAACATTAAGATGGTAAGCATGAAAATCCCTCATCGATGTGACTTCAATATCCTTTGCCATCATATCCATGACTATTTTGAGTTATGTCATCAATGATTTTATTTCCCTCTTGGTATATGTGTGATATAGTGAATCGTTCAAACAATTTTATAACTTCCGTAATTTTCCAAAGCTAATTCCCCAACTTCCAATTTGGCATTTGCTCTATTCATATAACATTGAAAATGATTTTTGAGTCTCCCTCCAAGTGAATTTTATAGCATTTTAGCTTCTTCCTACCATCAATCCCAATAAGGCCGCTTGAAATTTAGTCTCATTATTGGTTGCCCTTCCTACTTTCTTCCCTTCCATCCTTAATATCCTCCCTTCATGATTTCTAATGACATAGCCTACACTAGCCATCCTCGGATTGTCACATGCTGCCCCATCAAAATTGATCTTTGTCCAACCTACCTCTAGGGGTTCCCATTTAATATCCTTTTTAACACTTGCAGGAAGATTAACCTATCCAACCCCATTCATGGGAAAAAACACTCCATATTAAATCTATAAATAAAATTTATTTATTTGTTATTTAATTTTAATTATTTAGAGAATTTATTTGTTTATTATTAAATTATAATTTATATTATAATTTTTAATTAATTTACAATATCCTATGATCTAAAAAAAAATATAGAGCATTAATCAATGTTATATATATATATATCAAATGAGGAGCACAAAGAATATGCTTTTGGGTGAGTTTGCATGTAAATATTATTAAGATTTAATTAAAATGTTTGTAGTTTAGCGGGCAACTAATGAGGATGTTGGTATGTTTTTTTATCATGTTATCCATTAGTGTTCAAATTTGTCAAAGGTACAATTAAAATAGGTTCAACACATGAAAAACTTTAACAAAAGTTAGATCCCCTTTGAAAAAAAGAGGACTATGATATTTATATTAGAATTTAATTACATAGTTTTTTAGTCAAACTTATTGACTCTTAAATTCCATGAGTAGTGGTTCACATGAACTCATCTCTCGTGAGAATGAATTTTCTAGATTAAATTCCTACTCCCTCGTAAAATTATAATGATAATTGTTCCAATTAAAAATGTTATTCAAGAGTTAGTTATGTATTTATCACACTAACATTTTATCATCAAAATTCTTAGAGTTGATGTCATTTTTTATTATTTCCCCATAATATAGACATGACATATAGAAAAAAGATGATATGGTAAGATCAAATTTTAATATTTTTTCTAGTCATAATAATCAAGTAAAACCAACTGAATATTTTTTAACAGTTCAACATTGTAGAAAGGTTATGAATTGAAGAATTTCTAGTTCTCAATTATGAAGATTGTGATAAAGGGGAACATTGTGCACACCTAAAATGATATCTATTTAGCAATACCTATAAATTTATTGAGTAAATTTCCAAATCTAGCATTTTCATCTTTCCAAGGTGACAATTAGTCCATAAGATCAATTCCTAGAGGTGTGGTGGTTATTCTAACACTTCTCCTCCAATGTAATTGTAGAGAATTTTCTCTACAGCTCGCAACCAAATGCTTCCCTTTGGTTTCTTCGTCTTGTTCTCTTTATAAGTTTTTTCAGCCCTGTAACCTTTTTCTTTTCATCTACAATTTTGTTCCTACGCTTCGGCATTGAGCTTGCCACATGTTCGTATGGCACATAATTTTGAAGTTGTGACCTTTTCTTCTTGCAAAGTTGTATGATGGTGCCACGTAGTGGTTGCGCAACTTTGCTTATGGCGCCCTTTTTCTTGACGCCCTTTTCAGTGGAGCATGCCCTGTGTCTGAATTGGATATTTTTAGTAGCGGCTAAATTGAAGACCTTGGATTTTTCCACTTGTGTTCTATGTGTTCCAAGTGGGATTTTTCTCAGCAAAAGTGTATACCATCAGAGGGTAAGAAAAAAGTGGCACTTGTCAGCAGAATGAGCAAAAAGGTTGATTTTGATCCCAAAGGAATTAGGGGTGTGCCATGGTAATTGTGAAGGAAGAAAGAAGGTCGAAGGATGTCAGACAATGACACTGAGGGTTGCAGGCAACATTAATTTTTAGAGTTTTTTATTCAACAAGGTTTTGTGGCCATCAGAAGGTTTCTTAATTAAGCATGGTGTCATGGTGATCTATCAGAAGAAATCATTCCAAGTGGTAGCCAAGATCCATCTCAACAGGCTTTGCACATGGTTTTTGTTGAAAGGATTGGGAATGGAGCTTTGAGTTGTGTTTGAACTGGTCATCACCAACTCAAACTTTATTACGCTAGATAAGCTTGTCTAACATGATTTAATCTTCAAACAAGATTTTTTGGTTGGTGGTTTAATGCCACCATTTGGGGTTTTGTCTTTTGTGATTAGGTGGTGGGAGAGAGATTTTTGCTTTTTTACTTCCCTTATTCTACAAAAGGGAACTTTTGAGCCTCTCCCAAGGTGTGGAAAATCTATTACAAAATTGTTCAATATTCTTCTATAAGCAATATTTAGAAGAGTAACTATCAAGGAAGAATCCATTGTTAATAGGGTTTGTGCAGGATCATGGGGTCCAAAAAGTGGTGATATGACAAAAAAAGGTGTTTTTCATTTTCCCAAAAACATGAAATTCCACTTTGAATTCTACTAGGTTCAAGTAAAAAGTACATGTTGCCATGGTAAGAACCAAAGCAAAACGAATATTCGTCTCAGACAGATATCCGTTAGAAATGGATATCCGTTATGAAATGGATATCCATTTTGTTGAAATTATATAAAAATGTATTAATATATACTATATTTTTATATATTAATATATATAATATTATTATAATAATATAATATATTATAATATTAATGTATTAATATATATATATAATATTATTATAATATATTATAATAATTTGGTTAGTAAACACAATGTGTAGAATTGGAAACATAAACCATGGATTACTAAGATATGGCAGTGTTTAGACAAATTGAGGTTCTTTTTGATCAATCATGTTTTTAGGGAGGCCAATAAGGCTGCAAACTTATTGGTAAATAAAGGTGTATTGCAAGAAAATTATGAGATGATGTATGATTTGTCAAATTTATTTTTTTGTTTAGAAGATGTTGTATTGAAGGAAAAGAAAATTATTTGAATGGACTCCATTCACGTGTCCTCCCATTGTTTCTTTTAGTGATGTGTTCTAGGTGTCGTGTTGCCTTGATATTGGGATTGGCAAGGTGGCAAGGGTTGAATCTCCTACATGGTTGTACTCAAAATTCTAATGCAACCACATGATGATAATGATTAACTAATTATTAGGTGATTATCTATTTACTCTAGTAGAAAAATCCTAATGCAACTACTTCACATTGTACACCTCTCACATAATCATTGGAGTCCATCAGTTCTCAATATAGATTCAATTAGTGGGAACATAAACATATGATCTAATCATAAGGAGAACACATGTCAAGTCTAATCTACAAATTTTCTTATATAAACAAGTAAAGAAGAAAAATAATTGAAATATGATTTGTGTGTATTGTTTATTGATCCAAGAACCAATGTACCATTGCACAAAAGTTGCAAGATATTCCCTATTCAATTGTGTCAATGCCAAGGAATAAGGGGAAACTTTTGTATAGGTGGTGAATGGTTTTTGACCTTCCCTCATGCAACAACAACAAGGTCCCACAATATTTCCTCAAAAAAAAATGTTGTGATTTTTTCCTCAATGAGATCCCAAATCTTTTTGATAGGATATTTTTATGGAAAAGGAAAATACTCTACATAGGATAGGGAGGGGACACATTGTGCTTAGATTCAATACAAAGATCCCTAGGTAGACCAAGCATTCAACATTTGATGGTTCCTTCTACTATGGAGAGCATTGAGGTGTAGAAATAATATTCAATTACTTCCTTGACACAAAACTTAACACAACATAATAGGCCATTGTCACAAGGTGTTGTGGGTAGGACTTCCAAGTTTTGACACTCACCTCACCTTTTTTAAAATTATTGATTTTTTTGTGACTATAGGTCAAATTATGTTGAGGGAACACAAATACAAAGGATATTGTAGGGTTTCAAAGTATATGGTAGGCAAGGCCATGAGGAGGATACATCAATATTAGACAATATTGTGGTGACAAATGAGTTCCTCGATAGCACCTTCAACATTAATTAATAGGTAATTTCAAATAAGGTTATGTGATTTATTAAATTTTATTTTAAAATATAATATTAACTAATATTAATCTATTATGAGTGAAAAGTAATGTAAAAAAGGTATGTAATGAATTTCCAAAATTAGATCATTCATCCTACATCTCTCGACCCTTTAGCTCTTGATTATGTATCTATTCCAAGACCATGGTACATGTAATTTTGAACAAAATAGTAAATATACTATGTAAATTATTATATCATATATCAATGGAAATATTAAAATTGATATTTGATGATGAACAAGTGGATGTTGGACCTTCAACATCAATAACCATTGGTGGTAGTGGTTATATGTCAAGTTTCATTTCAAGGTAAGTTTTACTATTTTTGATCATTATTTTTACTAAGTTTTACCTAAGCAATAAAATGGAGCCTCCCCTAGCATTCACCCACCCACCTCGACATGTTAATGCAATCAATTTAACCCCACATGGTATGGAATAAAAAATAAGGTTCTTGACACATACTTCCAAATAACACTTTTTGAAAGAATCTATTTGATCTTGCCATGGTCAAATAGTGTGGAGTTGACAAAAATAAGAGAGATTACTTTGAAGGGACCCCACATTGATATGTAGGTCTAGAAAAAACATTTGTAGGCCTCGCAAATTCTAAGAACTACTATGCCATTAGTTCAAAAAATTTATCTCTTGGACCTCTTAAGAGACCTGACCAGAACCATGTAGCCTGAAAGGATCGATACACATAGAGAATAAAATAGGATCTCAATGTCATTTAATCCAATCAAAATTATACCAAATTTATCCATCCCAATACATTAGGAAAAACCCTAATCCAATTCTTTTATTCTTACAATGAAAATATTTATGAAAATTCATCTTCACTATTGAAACTAACATCAAAGAGAAGTGTTACAATTTATGGCGCTTAACATCTAGACAACTTTAGTTGATTTATTCATTTTGTCCCAAGTGTAAAATGGTAATTCAAGAATGGATTCTTTCCACGCAATTGTTGGCTTCCTTAAGAGTTCAATAATATTACAATATTCATATCATGGAAAGAAACTCACTGAAATGAATACAGGTTCATAGATTTGGCTATGCAAGGTTGTATCATTAAATATGATCTTTTGCAGCAACAAATTCATAAATAATAAAGTAGCTTCATTTTTGCAAATTCTAATGCTTATCTTGATCCAAGTTTGAACATACCCCACAAAACATTAGGCAAAGAAATTTGATTGTATCTTCCAACTGTTAAATGATCGTACAAAATAAAGTTGGGGGTATGTTGTCAACTAGTTAGTCTGGAAGCATAAATTAGGCTACTTGTCTTGAGGAAACAATGTAAGTTTTAGACTCATTCCACATAACTTGGAGCGTAGTGGATTTCCATTGTTGACTCTCTTTACGCAATTCTCTTCTAAAGGAATCTAACTTAACAATAATGATGAAGTTCTTGGCCAAAGTCAAATTTGATGACACTACATCGTCAAGATAAGAACATGAAGTATTTTCCTATTTATAATGTACGCTCTTACCATTGAATCATCATTACCACTTCCTTTCATCCACTAAAATAATTGAACACCATCATGTCGTTGTGCTCCCCATCATTTATTTTTCTCTTCACTTTTATCTATGTTGTGTCATATTCTTTATCTAATGCAACCACTAGTCGGCCAAGAGCTCTTGTTACGCAAGTCACTCACGACTCAACTCTACAGTATGTTACCCAAATTGATTAGAAAACCCCACTACATACAAAACATCTTGTGTTATGTATCATGGGATATTTCCTATGGGTACAATGTTGGGACAACTCATTCAACTCCTCCACTTTTTGTCCCTCCTGATGTTGCTTGGCAATTTGCTCAAAGGCATGGTCAATCACTTGTGGTGAATGTGTTGGATATTGCTGATTTGTGGGTATCATTGATGTCAAAACTATTTGGAAATAATATTTTTAATGTTGTATATGTTGAGGATATTGATAAAATAGTAATAAAATAAGTTGCAGGTTGATGATGGTGCAATGAAGTTCAGCACGGTGGCTAGCTTAGTATATTGATGATAAGAGGTTTTGGATTAAAGGGTTTGTTTACAAGTACATCTAGTTTATCCACATGAAGTTTCAGAGGTTCCCATGAAGATTTGATATAGTTATGAGTATTTGTGTTTTGACAGTTGTTTTGTTGCTTTAGTTGGTGTTCCTAAAAGAAGATGATGTGATTCTAGTAATTTGAGTTGTTTTGGATGCTTCTGTGGTGATTCATGATGCTTGTGGATGTTCCTAGATCATGTTCTATCTGTTTTGTTGGTCCACATTGATCATTGTTTTTTGCGATTGGTTTTTTTTTTGTGAGTTCATGTTTTTCATGATCATGGCCGATAGGGTGATTGTAGTGTGTTGTAGATCTTCAAGGCATGGGTATGTGCAGGATCATCATGGAAAAAATAGGCCCTTAAGTGGCAATGAAAATTCAAAAAAATCAAAGTTAAACAACTTGACATAAATATTTGAATAAGTTATCTATATTATTTCAAAAATATGTAAGAATAGAATATGTGGAAAATTGAATGTAGTTTCTAAACTACTAGGTTTTTTTAAAATCTATTTGGTGAAAATTTGAAATTTCAATGCGGTAGTACTTAAATTTTAATTGAAAAATAAGATGTAGGTGTTTTTCGACCACCTAACCATAATAAAATTATAATATTTTTTTGTAAGATTTTAGATATAAGTAGAGGACTCATGTCCGGATGTGATGCATATTTTTTTGTAATTTTTTTCCAAGTAAATAATTAATTATGAATTTTTGTTTACAAATTTTTTTGTAATTCAATTTTTTTTTAATCCTATAGTATGCGAAGCATAAAATGTGATGCATGATTTGGATTAAAAAATGTGATACTGTTTGAAAGCTATAGATGTTTTTCAATCGGCCTATCAATCAGGACTTTAGTCATAATTCTAATAGAAAATGAATATTAATTATTTATTAGATTCAAAGTAAAGTATAATTTATATTGGTGGAAAGTTGAGAAGCTCCTTTACAAACCCTTTTCATTTCATCAATTTTGGGTAAAAAAAAGTCGCTAGCCACATGGGCAAAGTCTAAAAAGCAAGGTAAGATGTTAAACACATTTTTTGTGTTGACTTCTTAGGATTTCCAAGTCCGAACAAAATTCCAAAGCAAGCCCAAGGCTAATCCCTAGGTATTAAATTTTGTGTCAGACATATCGAATGTCCAATTCAAATCAAATATGAGATTTGAATAAGATATCCAATATGTTTTAGATATGAGTTTAAAAAATGTTATACAATTTATAATATATGATTTAAAAAATACAATAAAGTATATAATTTAATATATAATATACAACATAGTTTATAATGTAATATATAATATACAATTTATGATAATCTCTTACTGAATTATGCATTTAATACATAGTATATTATCTTATTATGTATAATATTTAAATATTATTTCAATATTTTAGTTAATGTATAAATATTTAAATATATATATATATTACTAATATATAAAATATTTAAATATTATCTCTTTCCCTCTCTCTCTCTCTCCTCTCTCTCTCCCAAGTCTCACTAAAGCACTCTTATCTCTCTCCCCTCTACCCTTAATCCTAAACCCTAAATATTTAACCCTTAAACCATCTACCCTCTACTCTCTCTCTCTCTCTCAAGCCTCTCTATCCTAACCCCCTCTCCCTCTCTTATGTCTCTCTCTCTCACTCACTCCCTCTATATCTCTCCCTCTACCCTTAACCCTAAATCCTAAACCCTTAACCTTTAAACCATAAACCCATAAACCCTCTATACTCTACCATTAACCATATATACCCTATATCTTTCTCCCACTCCCTCTCTCTCTCAAGTCTCCCTCCTACCCCCTCTCCCTCTCTCAAGTATCTCTCTTAGAGTCACTCCCTCTATCTTGTTCCCCTCTACATGTAACCCTTAAACCCTCTACCCTCTTACCTTAACCCTCTCTCTCTCTCCCCCTCTATCCTCTCTCCCTCTCTTAGGTCTCTCTCACTCACTCCCTCTATATCTCTCTCTCTACCCTTAACCCTAAACCCTAAACCCTTAACCCTTAAACCTTCTACCCTCTACCATTAACCCTATATAGCCTAGATATCTATATACCCTCTATCACTATCTCACTCCCTCTTTCTCTCAAGTCTCTCCATTCTACCCCCTCTCCCTCTCTCAGGTCTCTCTCTCGGAGTCATTCCCTCTATCTCTTTCCCCTCTACCCTTATACCTTAAACCCTAAACCCTTAAACTCTCTACCCTCTACCCTCTCAGATTCACTCCCTCTATCTCTCTCTCCTTTATAACCCTTAACCCTTAAACCCTCTACCCTCTACTATCTATCTCTCTCAAGTCTCTCACTCAATCACTCCTATCTCTCCCCCCTCTACCCTCTATCTCTCTCCCACTCCCTCCCTCCCCCTCTTTCACTAACTCCCTCTATATATCTCCCCTCTACCCTTAATCATCTACCCTCTCTCTCTCTCTCTCTCCCTCCTACCTCCTATCCCTCTCTTAACTCTCTCTCTCTCACACACTCACTCCCTTTATATCTCTCCCTCCACCCTTAACCCTATACCCTAAATCCTTAACCCTTAAACTCTCTACCCTCTACCATTAACCTTGTATACCTTCTATCTCTCTCCCACTCCCTCTCTCTCTCCAAGTCTCTCACTCAATCACTCCTATCTCTCTCCTCTCTACCCTCTATCTCTCTCCCACTCCCTCCCTCTCTTTCACTAACTCCCTCTATTTCTCTCACCTCTGTAACCCTTAACCATTAAACCATCTACCCTCTACTCTCTCTCTCTCAAGTCTCTCAATCACTCCTATCTCTCCCCCCTCTACCCTCTACTCTTTCTCTCTCTCAAGTCTCTACCTCCTATCCCCTCTCCCTCTCTCAGGTCTCTCTCTCTCACTCACTCCCTTTGTATCTCTCCCTCTACCCTTAACCCTTAAACTATATACCCTTTATCTCTCTCCCACTCTCTATCTCTCTCTCTCAATTCTCTCCCTCGTACCCCCTCTCCCTCTCTTAGGTCTCTCTCTCACTCACTTACTCCATCTATCTCTCTCCCCTATACCCTTAACCCTTAAACCCTAAATGATTATAACCCTCTACCCTAAACCCAATACCCTAAACCCTCTACCATTAACCCTCACTTCCTTATTTCTCTCCCACTCCCTCCCTCCCTTTCTTTTAATGACTCCCTCTATCTCTCTCCCCTCTACCCTTAACCCTAAACTCTAAACCCTAAACCCTTAAACCTTCTAGCCTATGTACTCTCTCTCTCTCTCAAGTCTCTCCCTCGTAACCCCTCTCCCTCTCTTAGGTCTCTCTTTGTCCCCTCTACCCTTAACCCTTAAACCCTAAACCCTTAAATCCTCTACCCTTAACCCTAAACCCTAAACCCTTAAACCCTCTACCCTCTACTCTCTCTCTCCCTCAAGTCTCTCTCATTACCACTCTCCTCTCTTGGGTCTCTCACTCACTCACTCCTCCATCTATCTCTCCCTATGCCCTATTGCCTAAACCATTATATATAACCCTCTGCCTAAACCATGCACCCTAAACCCTAGGCTCTTAACCCTTAAACCCTCTACCATTAGCTTTTACTTCATATCTCTCTCCCTCCTATCTCCCTCTCTTTCACTGAGATCCCTCTATCTCTCAAGGTCTCTCTATCTCTCTCTCACTCATTGCTATCTCTCCCTCTACCCCTAGAAGCCCTTAACCCTCCTACCATCTCTCTCTCTCTCTCAAGTCTCCCCATCATACCCCTCTCCCCTCTTTAAGGTCTCTCTCACTCACTCCTCCATCTGTCTATCTCCCCTGCCACCCTTAACCCTAAACCCTTATAACCCTCTACCCTAAACCCTATACCCCTAAAACCATAACCCACTTAAACCCTCTGCCCTTGGCCCTAGACCCTTAACCCTAAACCCTTAACCCATAAGCCCTCTACCCTCTACCATTAACCCTTAGGTCTATGTGTGCACAAATTGGATATCTGATTCAAATCAGATATCTAATTTGTAGCACTAAAATCCTACTATTACAAAACATTTTTTAAAAAAATTCAAATCAAATATTAGATTTTATTGGATATCGAATTTGTGGGCCATAGAAAAACCCCATGTGGGTCATTTTGTGCATTCCAATAGACCCTACATTTTTTTGCGGGCTTTTCAGGTGACAAATGCATGGTTTTAGACAGGAAGAGGCAAAGATCAACTTTTTGGAGCATCTTCTACTCAAATTTTTCATAAGAAATAATTTTTTAGCATCTTTTATGAGGTATAATGGGGAGCCACAATCGTAAAAAGAAAAAACGTAAGAGAAAGCTTACAAAAGAACAAATTGAAGCATATAGACAAAGAGATAGAGAAGGTCATAAGAAGAGAAGACAAGGTATGTTAAATATTAGTGAACCTGAGACCTATGGTCTTTCAAGTGAAGAGGAAATTGAATATGCTCAAGGTGAAAATTTTGAACATGATTTGAAATTGGGAATGAAAATGTTCAAATTGATATTCAAAATATTCAAGGTGAAAATGTTGGAATTGAAGATGTTGAACATGATAGTCAAATTGGGAATGAAAATATTGAAATTGATAATAAAAATGTTCAAGGTGAAAATGTTGGAATTGAAGATGTTGAACATGATATTGAAATTGGGAATAAAATTATTCAAATTGATACTGAAAATGTTCAAGGTGAAAATGTTGGAATTAAAGATGTTGAACATAATGTTGAACAATCTATGACAAATGACACAATGGAAATTTCAATTGATTACAACCGACTTTCAGATCTACTATAGCCAGGACATATTGTTGCAGTTATTGCACTATAGGGCAATGAAGAGAGATCATACTATTGGTTGGATCAATTTGTGCGGGTCAAGCACAAGCTAACACAACTAATCAATGATGATGATGGGTTCGTGTATCCTACAGGTTTAGTTGTGGTTGCAAGAACTTGGTTGCAAACATACATGATTAGAAATAATGGCATACCTACATTTGAAGATTATGAGAAACAAAAAACAATTCTCATGTATTCACACCTTGTTATAAAAAAAAAGTTAAGTTGTTGAAGTATCATGCCAAACCAAATACAAAACAACTATGGACACTTAGCAATGTTGATCATGAAGCAATATTGGATACTCTTAAGCAAAGAGATGACCCTTAAGGCACACTTGAATAGCATATTCAAGAATGGAAGGTATAATGCTTAGGTTCATTATGCTTAAGCTCATTAGTGTTCTTTACTTAATACTAATTATTTGTATACTATTGCAATGCAAGTGTCTTTAATAGTGATATTTTGTATGTACTTTTGTGATATTTTTGGCATGATTGATCATGGAACTGTTACAAAAATAGCCAACTCTGATCCTTTTGAAGAGGTATGCCACAAATTAAAATAATATAGATTGTTTATTCTAAGCATCTTTTATAATTTACATTACCACCTCATCATCAATAAGGACATTTAGAATAATATAGATTGGTTATTATAAGCATCTTTTATAGTTTGCATTACCAACTCATCATCATTCAAGTTGTATAGATTAATATAGATTTGTTAGTCTAAGCATCTTTTCTATTGTGACAATATAGATTTATCATTTGACAACCTTTTGTGATATTTTTGGCATTATTGATCATGGACCTGTTGCAACAATAGCCAGCTCTGATCCTTTTGGTGAGGTATGCCTGTTAGAACACAATGATCTACTGAGAGGGGGGTGAATCAGTAGATATTAAAAAAATTAGTTCTTCAACCCTTTTGCAAATTCAACCTTAACTTCAAATGTGCATATTGAAATACTAACATATATAATAGCCACAAGCACAAGAGAGATCAACACATAACACAGTATGTATGTGGAAAACCCAAGATGGGAAAAACCACAGTGAGAAATGCTACTAGGATCTACTATCCTAATCTAGTCTCACAAGCTTCAAAGTTTAGTGACAATGTTTAGGGCTGCAACCCAAGGAAGCAAAAACTCCCTGTTTAGAAGCTACAACTTCAAGGATGCTACTACACCCTATTTTGAGCTACAACTTAGTGCAAAATGGAGGTTGCAACCTCGTGCAAATTTTTGCAATATACTATGCATAAAATGGTTCTACAAAACCTAAGATGCATCAATATAGAACATAAGCTCTCTCTCTCTCTCTCTCTCTCTCTCTCTCTCTCTCTCTCTCTCTCTCTCTCTCTTTGTTCTCCCTTACTCCACTATAACCAACTACATGAATTTTTAGATTTTGATTTTTGTTATAGTTCACCTTCATCTGCATTCAAACACTCTTCATTTTCCATGATCTCTATAATTCCCCTCATTCAATTCATATACATTGGAATCATTGTTAGGGCTTTTTCACCTACTTCCATAATTGTCAGAGCATCAAGCCCAACACATATTGTCTAGCTAGTCAGAAATCACCATACCTCTACATCGAGTTGCACAACATTTTTTTTTGTAACAAATTTTTTTCTAAGAATAACATTCTATCAGACCCTAGAATCTAATATGCATTTAATGCATTCTTGCGATCATTCAATCTTTAAATCTTTTGAAAATTGTGCCGCCACTTAATAGATCAAATCTCCAT
This sequence comes from Sequoia sempervirens, assembly GCA_007258455.2. Classification (NCBI taxonomy): domain Eukaryota; kingdom Viridiplantae; phylum Streptophyta; class Pinopsida; order Cupressales; family Cupressaceae; genus Sequoia; species Sequoia sempervirens. Next base: position 528,047,367 of record VDFB02000017.1, read on the forward strand.
TTACTTTATCACTAAGATAGTTGGACAAATTAATTCTCTCTTGTGTCAGTTTTCACACCAATCCCTCGTTTACACTTGTCATAGCCATTTTAGATCTTTGCATTTGAACTTTGGTTGTCGATCAACTCCTTCGCGCCTTGATCCTATGACCAACATTCACTACTATGACTTTAAACCCTAAGCATTAGATAATCGGTCTCTTAAACCACCATCGTCGATCTTTCATTTATTTATTTTCTAGGTATCTCTATCTTCATCGATGGTCAATATCCATCCACCATGGATTAATCTCCACTATTCTTCGCTAACCCCACTGGACCTAGCCAAGATCCTCCATACATCACTTGTCATGTTATCTAACCGGGCCCACAACCTACATGTCATCCACATTATTTCCATGCAACTCACAACAACGATGTGAGTTGGTTTGTTGATCAAATGTTCTTCTGCCACTTGTCATCATGTATTACCATCGTCACCTTAGGTCCCACAGTCGACATCATACTCCTATTGCCTAGTCACCAAAAACTCAAACTTCATAACCTCATCTCAGAGGTTATGAAGTTATCAAAATCAGCGACTCATCGACAAAAGAGAGAAGTCTCCCATCAAGAGGTTATGAAACTTGAGAACCCCATGACATAGGTTATGAAAACTTGGAACTTTGTGACTCCTTACAACTTTGGCCTTAGACTGAGAGCATGAACCAATGAATGAGGATATTTTCATTGACATCACAACCTACACAATACTTTTTTGAAAATCTCTTGAGAAACCCATTCATTATGCCAACAATCTCCCTTACATGATTTGCACTTTTGACATCAATGGAAGCAATAGTCCAACAATCTCCCCCTTTGGCATTGATGGCAAAACTCTAACTGTTTGATCAGGCACCACTGAAACTTAGCGCTAATTTGATTAACACACTGTAACACTGCAACTCCCCCTATGGCATACATCTCATCTCATTTGTTTAGCGAATCATCTCTCCCCCTTTGACATCAATGGAAAAGGGTACACTCCTCTTGAAGAGAGGCTTCAATTTTGAACACTACAACCATCAAGTCGTTAGAAATGCTCCAATTTTGAATACTGCAATTTTCATGACTTGATCACATTAATCTTGATTAGGGTTGAATAACTAATCAATGAAGCTCCCCCTAGATACATGCCCTATCACTAGAGACTAGTGATATGAAGTGGGACAAACTACTCCTAGCTTCTACCTCAAGTATTCAAACTACTCTGTAGGAAGGGTTTTTATAAATATATCAGCCACTTGTTCTAGGTTGGTGGGAATATACTCCATGTTGACTTCTTTATCTACAACTTTTTCTCTATTGAATTGATACTTGATTGATATATGCTTTGTTCTGGAGTGCAACACTAGATTCTTTGAGATATTAATGGCACTTGAATTGTCACAAAGAATCAAAATGGGCTCATTATACTCTACCTTGATGTCCTTTAAAGTTTGCTTCATTCATAAGACTTGAGTGCAACATGTAGTTGATGCAACATATTTTTCTTCTGTAGTAGAAAGAGTAATAAACTCTTGCTTTTTGCTCATCTAGGAAACCAATTTGTTCCCCAAGAAGAATGTGCCTCCACTGGTGCTCTTTCTTCCATCCACACTACCTGCCCAATTTGTATCTATATATGATGTTAAAGTGAAATCTTTGCATTTGGAATACCATAAACCATAGTCAACAGTACTTTTGATGTATCTAAAAATTCTCTTTACTGCATTAATGTGTGATTCTTTTGGTTTTGCCTGAAACCGAGCTACCATACAAATTGCTTGCATTATATTAGGCCTTGATGTCATTAGATATAATAGACAAGTTCCAATCATTGATCTATACAAAGTTTGATTTGCATCAAGTGACTCATATGATTTACTCAACTTGCAGCTAGTAATCATAGGAGTACTAACTGGTTTACAATCCTCCATGCCAAACTTTTTAAGTATTTCTTTTGCATACTTGATTTATGATATAAAAATACCTTTATCATTCTATGTTATTTACAAACCAAGAAAAAATATGAGTTCTCCTAAAATGTACATTTCAAACTCATCTTGCATGTTTGTGGAAAATATTTTTCACATTACATCACTGCTACCACCAAATATAATATCATCTACATAAACTACAATAATGATCATTTGGTTACCCTTAGATTTGACATACAAATTTCTATTAGCACAACCTTTCTTAAATCCTTGTTGTAGATATTGATCTGATCTTGAATACCAAGCCCTTGGTGCTTGCTTCAAACCATACAATGCTTTCCTCAATTTGCAGACATAATCATCATCCTCTGATAGCTAAAAACCTTTTGGCTGCTCAATATATACTTCCTCTTCAAGGTTTCCATTTTAAAATGCAGATTTGACATCCATTTGATATACCTTAAAACCTTTATACACAAAAAATGCAAGAAACATTCTAATAGCTTCTAATCGTGCAACTAGAGCAAACATTTCTTCAAAATCAATTCCTTCTACTTGTGCATATCCTTCGCACACTAATCTTGCTTTGTTTCTGACAGAAGCTCCATCTTCATTTAACTTGTTTCTGAATACCCATTTTGTGCCAATTATATTCTTGCTTGATGGTCTAGGAACCAATTCCCAAGTTTTATTCTTTTCAATCTAATTGATTTCCTCTTCCATTTCTCTTAACCAAATTTCATCCTTACTAGCTTCATCAAAACTTGTTGGTTCAATTTGAGACAAGAGAGAAAATTTTACTTGTTCCTTGTCCTTTGCAAGTCTCCTTCTAGTCTGCACTCATGCATTCTTGTCACCAATTATCTGATCTGCAAGATTATCTTTTTGCACATATTTTGTAGGAGCACATTCAACCTCTTGCTCATTCTCTTCTTCTTTTTCTTTTTCTTCAACTCGTGCACCTATGTCATCTTCATCTGACTCACTTTCAAAATTTTTTCTACTAGGCTAACCTTGATTTGCACTTTCATCAACCCTAGCATGTACACTCTCTACAATTCTATGTAATATTTTATTGTAACACTTATAAGCTTTTCCTTGGTTGGAATACCCCAAGAATATCCCCTCATCACATCTTGACTCAAAACTTCCTAAGTTGCCATCTTCTCTTTTAATATAGCACTTATTTCCAAATACCTTGAATTTTTTGACTGATGTAGGCCAACCAAACCATAATTCATATGGCGTTCTACCACTATTAGATCTTATAAGTGCTATGTTCTGAATGTATACAATAGTTTGTACTACTTCTTTCCAAAATTTATCTTCCAAGTTTTCCTCATTCAACATACCTCTGGCCATTTCCTTCACAATTTTGTTTCTTCTCTCTACCACACCATTTTGTTGTGGTGTTCTTGGGGCTGAGCGCTTGATTCCATGATCTTCACAATATTCCATGAATTCTCTTAACATGAATTCTCCACCTCTATCTAACCTAAGACATTTGATTCTTCTCCCAGTCATATTTTCTACCAACTTCTTATAACTTTTAAATGCTTTAAAATCCTCAACCTTCTCCCTCAAAAATGTGACATATGCCATTCTGGTATAGTCATCAATCAACAACATGAAATATCTTTCTCCTTGAAACACTCTTGTCCTCATTGGACCACATAGATCAACATGGATTATTTCCAAGGGTTTCGTAGTATAGTAATCCTTTGTGGGAAATTTAGACTTTGTTTGCTTTCCTTGCTGACAGCCTTGACAGATGATGTTATCAGGTTTTGCAATCTTAGGCATATTTCTAACTAGGCCTTTTGAAATTATTTTCACCATGTTGTCAAAATTTACATGTCCTAGTCTTCTATGCCACAACCAACTTTCATATGCTTGACTCATAAGACATGTTTGGCCTTCCACTTCACATAGATTGTAGAGATTACTATTAGTCCTTATCCCTTGAGCAATTGTTTTACCATTCAATCCTATATTACAGCCTTCAGAATCAAATACAACTTTGTATCCATTATCACACATCTGGCTAACACTAAGAAGATTGTGTTTTAGACCTTCCACATAGAGCACATCTTTAGTTTTTTTCTTTCCATCTATGCTTAGAATTCCTTTACCACAAATCTTCACAATAGTATTATCACCTAGACTTACTGAACGTCCTTTTTTCATTTCAAGCTTAATGAATTTCTTTTTATCTCCAGTCATGTGCTTGGAGCAGCCACTATCAACAATCCATAGATCTTGCTCCTTTCCATGTAAATCCATTTGGGCAATCATAGACTAAGTGACGAAAGATCCCTGCTCTTTCTCCTTCCATATCTTCTTGGGCTTCTTCTCAGTTTTATTTTCTTCTATCTCAAAAGTCTTATTTCCTTTCTCTTTATTGGTAGTTGAGAATTTCTTCTTCTTAGAATTCACACTTGGTCTTGTAAATCTTGCTCTATAGTTTCTAGCTATATGACCAAAGTTGTTACAACTATAACAAATTATATCCAAATCAACCAAGGGAGCAAATGGATTCTTGCTTGTAAAATTTGTATTCTTCCTTGGAATGATTCTACATTCTCTAGCCTTATGACAAAAATTGCTACAGGTATAGAAATACCCATTGAAATACAATGAATACCTGGTCATGTAGTTTCCTTCAGCTGGATGAGGTGATTTTCTTTGTCTGGGCCTCCTTGGATAGTGTACTCTTGTGAATCCATCATTGTCTGTGATTTTTACATTCTGCATCTTCTTTTGTTGATCAAGAACTGTCTGGTTGTCCTCCTTGACTTCAATTGATTTCTTTTCTTCATCAGATTTTTGTTCATCTTTAAAATCTTCCTCCTTGTTAGATTTTTCTTCACTTGGGACTGATTTTTCTCCTACTCTAAATCTTTCATAAATTTTTGCAAAGACATCCATAAATGAATTCTTCATGTTTTCCAAACCTAAACCAGATTTCTCTTTATTTGTAGGCTTTTGTGTACTTATCAATTCATTCAGAATATCTATACCACCTTTCAACTTTAGTCCATTTCTAATATTCCCATTTTCCTTCTCCAATTCTCTCCTTAAGGAAACTATTTTTTCCTCAAGTTTCGAGCATTTATCTATCTCATATTGCAATTTAGATTTCATTACATCCACAATTATTTTAAGCTCTTCTACATGAACTTTCAATCCTACTAACACCTTATTGGACTCTTCAAGTTCTTGTGTTAATCTATCAATCTCCTTTTGAGCATTCCTTTTTAGCTTCTTTTTTTCTCTCTTAATATCATCATATTTGTCTCTTAGTTCATCAAGATCTTCAAGAGCACTAATTAGTTCTCCTTCAAGATCAACAACTGCCTCCTCTTCTCCTTCATATGAGTCCTCAATTTATGCATCTTCCTGATCCTTAGTTTCTTTAGCCATGAACATAAATTATCTTCTATCATCTCTCATTACAAGGGCATGGCCTTGACTCTCTTATGAAAAATCACTAGCATCAAAAACTTCACTTTCTTCATTGTGTATAGGATTTTCTTCTTCTTTCCAAAGTTATTTCTTTTAGGGTTGAATTATTTCTTCTTTCTACTATCAAATTCTTGATTGGAACTATCTTCTTTACCATATGGACACTTTGATGCAAAATGACCTATTCTACCACAATTAAAACACTTAAGAGGGAGCATAATTTTATACTTGTCAGATCCTCTTCTTAGCCTTCTTATGAAATTTGCTTCTTCCTCAATAGTTTCTTCATAATCAGATGCAATGACAACTTTTTCTTTCTTATTAGCTTCATCTTTGTCTTTCTTGACAACCGTAAATGCAACTTCTCTCTTGGATGATTCAGTACTTGACATTCTCATCTCATATGCAGTAATTATACCATGCACCTCATCAAGAGTAAGTTTATCGATTTCTCTTTCCTCTTCAATAGAAAACATCTTGGCATCATATTTAGTTGTCGTGCATCTGAGAACTTTAAACACAACATATTCTTTCAAATCTACACCATATCATTTTATGACAGTTACCACATCATCAACTCTCTGAAGATAGTCTAAAATATTCTCTTTGTTCATCACCAAGCCTTCAAATTTTTCTCCCAGCACTTGTAACTTTTCCAACTTCACTTTGATCTCACCTTCATAGATTTTCTTAATTTTTTTCTAGACATCATAAGTAGTTTTGCAATGCATAACTTTTCTATGCACAAAGTCAGACAAATTGTTCATAATAATAAACCAAGCTTTAATATTGTCCTCATGAATCTTCTTTGTTCTAGGATCAGTAGGAATAGCAACATGAATAGTATATTGGGTCTCAACACATGCCTAGGCTTCAGTTCCAAGAGACTAATTATCCTTCCATTAATGAGCCCCATTTAGCATAGTTTGTTCCATCAAACCTAGGTGGCTTGTTTGAGCCTTCTTGAAATTTCATTGTGTTCACCTATCAAAGATCTACTCGAGCTGGCTTCTCCTAGGGAACCTGATGCTCTGATACCAATTGTTAGAACACAATGATCTATTGAGAGGGGGGTGAATCAATGGATATTAAAAATATTAGTTCTTCAACCCTTTTGAAAATTCAACCTTAAATTCAAATGTACAAATTGAAATACTAACATATATAATAGCCACATGCATAAGAGAGATCAACACATAACACAATATGTACTTAGAAAACCCAAGATAGGAAAAACCACAGTGAGAAATGCTGCTAGGATCTATTGTCCTAATCCAACCTCACAAGCTTCAAAGTTCAATTACAATGTTTAGGGTTGCAACCCAAGGAAGCAACAACTCCCTATTTAGAAGCTACAAATTCAAGGATGCTACTACACCCTATTTTGAGCTATAACTCAGTGCAAAATGGAGGCTACAACCTCATGCAAACTTTTGCAATATACTATGCATAAAACGGTTCTACAGAACCTGAGATGCATCAATATAGCACATAAGCTCTCTCTCTCTCTCTCTATTCTCCCTTACTCCATTGTAACCAGCTACATGAATTTTTAGATTTTGATTTTCGTTACAGTTCACCTTCATCTACATTCAAACACTCTCTTCATTTTCCATGATCTCTATAATTCCCCTCATTCAATTCATATACATTTGAATCGTTGTTAGGGTTTTTCACCTACTTCCATAATTGTCAGAGCATCGAGCCCAACACATATTGTCAAGCTCGTCAGAAATCACCATAACTTTGTGTCGAGTCACAACATTTTATTTTGTAACAAAGAATTTTCTAATAATAACATTCTATTAGACCCTAGAATTTGACATGCATTTAATGCATTCTTGTGATCATTCAATCTGATTCGATCTTTAAATCTTTCGCAAACTGTGTCGCTACTTAATAGATAAAATATTCATTTACATTGTCACTGAGATAGTTGGATAAATGATTCTTTCTTTTGTGTCATTTTTCAAACCAATCCCTCATTTACACTTGTCATAGCCATTTTAGATCTTTGCATTTGAACTATGGCCATCAATCAACTCCTTCGCACCTTGATCCTATGATGAACATTCATTGCTGTGACTTTAAACCCTGACCGTTGGATAATCAAATGCTTAAACCATCATCGTCGATCTTTCATATCGTCACCTTCACTTCTTTGTTTGCTAGGTGTCTCCATCTTCATCAATGGTCAATATCTATCCACCATGGATTAATCTCCACCGTTCTCCACTAACCCCATGGGACTTAGCTAGGATCCTCCATACATCGCTCACCATGTTATCTAACTGGGCCCACAACCTACATGTCATCCACATCATCTCCACACAACTCACAAAAAACTATGTGAGTTGGTTTGTCGATCAAATTTTCTTCCGCCACTTGTCATCAGATATTACCATCATCACCTTGGGTCCCACATTCAACATCATACTCCTATTACCCAATCACCAAAAACTTGAACCTCATAACCTCATGTCAGAGGTTACGAAGTTATCAAAACCAACAACTCGCCGACAATAGAGAGAACTTTCCCAGTTGGGAGGTTACAAAACTTGAGAATCATGTGACATAGGTTATGAAAACTTGGAACTCCATGACTCCATTCATTTTTTTTGTCCTTATCGCTCCATTAGCTAAGTCGCCAAGTTGAGAGGTTATGAAACTTGAGAACCCCATTACATAGGTTATGAAAAATTGGAACTCCGCAACTCCTTACAACTTTGGCCTTAGACTAAGAGCATGACCCAATGAATGAGGAAATTTTCATTGGCATCACGACCTGCACAATACTTGTCTAAAAAGCTCTCAAGAAACCCAGTCATTATGCCAACAATCTCCCTTATGTGATTTGCACTTTTGACATCAATGACAACAATAGTCCAACAATTCCACATATTACAATAATATATTTTGGTCATTCTAAGAATCTTTTATAGTTTACATTACCATCTCATCATCAATTAGGTCATTTAGAATAATATAGATTGGTTATTCTAAGCATCTTTTATAGTTTGCATTACCAACTCATCATCATTCAAGTTGTTTAGACTAATATAGATTTGTTAGTCTAAGCATATTTTCTATTGTGACAATATAGATTTCTCATTTGACAACTTTTGCGATATTCCTGGCATGATTCATCATGGACCTGCTACAACAATAGGCAGCTCTGATCCTTTCAGAGAGGCATGTGACATATCACAATAATATAGATTGGTTATTCTAAGAATCTTTTATTCTAATCATATTTTCTATTGTATGTAGTTTAACTACTATCATGATGGTTTGTATAGGTGCTTGTCACTCCAGAACATCAACATACTAATCTTGTGGAAGATTGTGCCCTGAATGCTTCCACTAGGAAAAATTTGTAAAATTTGAATTTTCAAATGTGAAACAAAGTACAAAGCTCATAACTATGTATGGGCATAATCTATATCCAATAATTTTTTTTCAAATATGGGTCAAATTTTTGGCATTGTATAAAGGGTGTGTTTAAAATGTGAAGGGGTCTGTATTTTTGAAACTCATAGTTTGAAATAGTCATACAGGTGTATGCTTTGTTACTGTTATTGGGACAATTTTGTAAGAGCTTTTTGTACTTAATCGAGCTACAACCAAAGGTTTTCTTCTTGGTTCTTTCCTGTCGGTATGCTTGTTTGAACTAGGTTTTGCAATATCTCCTATTTATATATAATAAATTATAGTGACTTGCCACTTTTTCCAAAAAAAAATGTAAAAAGGTCATGTGAAGGTCATTTCCAATGTACTTGACTCTTTGATCTAGCAATGTGGAAACAAGGTATTTGGGTGTGTATGATGTTCAAGATGATTGGGTAAGATATTTCTAATGCAAGAGCTAGGTGGCTTTAAACAACACTATTACAATTAAAGATGATTCAAACTCCAATTTGATCCTCAAACCCACACTTGGGTGCAACTTCACTAAAACAAGCCCATTTTACAGAGAGACTCATATTTAAACACTTCCCAAACCTGAAATTTCAATGGGGAAGCATTAAACAACCTACCAAACTACCAAAACCACAATTATTTTTGGTGAGATACACTTTCTAAAGCTCTATTTCAACAAACCCTCATTTTTAGCAACTTTCATGAGGTTTTTAAGGAAATCGATGTTTCCAACCTTGACACACCCTATAAACTCATCAAACACATCTATTAGGATGTGCACAAGCTTGATCCGACCTTAATTCTTGCTTCCCCCATGTTTCATTGACATTAGCATGTTGTAACCACCATTTTAACCCAATTTTACTCATTTTTTCCATGCATGGCAACTCACCAACTCAACTACAGACTTTCCAGCTCCTTAAACCCACATATTCACCTTTTACAATCCTAATAATATCTACCATGGCCATACCATTAAACTACAGACCGTACAATAAATGGTATGAGCTTTTAGCACTTTGGACTCTTAAGGGAAATCACCAGTCCAATGTAGCTCAGAGTGATTTGATGTATTTAGGTGCAAAGAGGACCATCCCTAGCATAAACGTACCCATCCGAATGTGTTGGAATAGTTTTTTTGGCTGTACAAGTTGGAGAATGAACGTTGCACCACTTTTCAACTTTACACTACTTTCATCTAACAACTTTTCCTTAAACTAAAAACTCGTCACCACAAGAAAATGCCTCCAAGATAGAAAAAATTGAAATAGGTTATTGTAGATGGTCCCAACATGATCCCATAGCCTCATACGGAGATTCTGTAAGCATCACAGTTTCTAATAAATAGACCTTCAAAGATTGATACCTTTTAGCACTTTGGACTGTTAAGGGAAATCATTAGTCCAATGTAGCTCAGAGTGATTTGGCATATTTGGGTGCAAAAGAGGACCATTCATAGCATAGACATACGCATTCAGACATGTTGAAACAATTTGTTTGGTCATACGAGTTGGAGAATGAAATTTTCACCACTTTGCAACTTTACACTTCTTGCATTTGGTAACTTCTCCCTCAACTAAAAACTCATCACCACGGGAAAACGCCTCCAAGATAGCAAAAACTGAGAGAGGTTATTATAGATATTCCCAACAAAATCCCATAGCCTTAGATGAAGAGTCTGTAAGCATCACAATTTCTGAGAAATAGCCCTTCAAATATTGCTTACTTTTAGCACTTTGGGTTGTTAAGGGAAATCGTCGGTCTAATGTAGCTCGAAGTGATTCAGTGTATTTGGGTGAAAAAGAGGACCACCCTAGTGTAAACGTACCCATCCTAATGTGTTAGAATAGTTTTTTTGGTCGCATGAGTTTCAGAATGAAAGTTGCACCACTTTGCAACTTTACATTGCTTGCATCTGACAAATTTCCCCTCAACTAAAAAAATGTCACCATAGGAAAACGCCTCTAAGATAGAAAAAAATGAGAGAGGTTATTGTAGAGGGGCCCAACAAGATCTCATAGCCTCAAACAAAAACATTTTAGGCATCACATTTTTTGAGTAATAGTCTGTCAAAGTGACAAGGGATCAAACCTAAGACACAGAAAAACACTCACAAAATAGAGAATAATCTCTTATTCAATATTATGAAATTCTTACATGTAGAGGATCACAAATCCTCAAGCTCTGTGATACATGCACATTACAAAATTATAGAAAATTACCTAGATCCCCTTTCACAACATGCGAATTCTTTTCCCCAAAAAGTTACCCAAAAATTAGAAATCAGCCCATAAATAGCCTCTTTCCAGTTTGGAGCCAAAAACAACATTTGAGATAAGAGTTTTGGTGGTTAGGCGCCAAAATTTACAATTTGAAATTCAAACATTGAGCCCTAATTCAAAAATTGGCAATTTTCTAAAAATCGGCCAACTTTCAGAAGCCATAACTTTTGATCCGGGACTTCGTTTTTCAAACTATTTACACCGTCAGAAAGGTCTTGGAGTGAACAATGTGCAAAGAGCCCGCTCTGCTAGTTCTAACAATTTTTGGGCCCGTACGAGACCATTTAGTGCCTCAAACTGGACTCGGAAGGTTTTTCAAGGCAAAAAGTAGAAACTTGAACTTTAATAAATTTCAAACCATGAATGATCTTGACTTGATTCTTTCACCAAAGTGCTTATTTTTCCCTCATGAACCTTCCCATAAATTTTTGCCTTCCCACACCTTAAAATTCCCACCTGCTAAAAATAGCAGTTGAGTAGAAAAAGCAGAAAAGTAGTTCTAAAAGTTGGAAACTCTTATTCGACGAAAAGGGTATCCAAAAATGTAAAAACATCTACAAAAAGAAAAAAAAAGCAACATAAATGGAAAGCATCTTTTTGGGTGATGCAAGATTTCCCTCACGCCACTGGATGCTCCTACATCACAAAGATTGTTTCCCTTTTGCACTTTGGACTCTTAAGGGATTTCACCGATTGAATGTAGCTCAGACTGCTTTGGCCTGTTTGAGTATGAAAGGCGACCATACCTACCCTAAACATACCCATCTAGATGTGATGGAACAATTGGTTTGGTCATACGAGTTGTAGAACAAGATTTATTTATTCCCTTACAAGTAGTTTTTAGCCTCCAACCAAACTCCAATGCTAATTTTTGTGCAAAAAAAAGCCATGAGACCATAGCTTGTTGCTTTCTTTTTAATGGAAACTGGTGAGCAGTAGAATTAACTTCTTCACAAACTTGTTTTCAAGTAATTTCATTCATTTTTGTGCATTTAAGAGGCATTTTATTGGAGGTCGGTCTGTGAGCCCTATTCCAAGGGTTTGAGTCCATTTAAAATGGACTTTTAAGCCTTCCACCCACTATATGGTGATATAACTTAGTGGATAGGCTTAGTTAGGATAGATAAACATGTTTTTATTATTTCTTGTGTAGGGGAGGTCAGTATTATTATTTTTGGTGATGCCCTAGATGGCATTTGGGGTGTTTTTGCATGAAAAAGTGAGGTTAGAGAGGGTAAAAGTGGAAATTGTTTGAGGTAAGTCACTTATCTTGTTCTTTTAAGCTTGTACAGGGTTATTCAAGGGTGTTTAAGTTTATGGTAAAGTCTGAGGAAGTCTTCAAGTAGGTTTTTCAATAAACCCTTGCCAAATTTGAGCAATTTGAGGGTTTTGTGGAATAAGGTCTTAGAGGGAAAGTTCCAAAGGATAAATGGAAAAATTTTGAGGTTTTTTCATCTGTTGAGTGTTTCCCCAACAAGTTTTAGGGTCTGTGAAGTGTTCCAAGGTTGGTTGCTTTGGAAATTTGGCTAGGTTGAGCAGCATAGTTTGCATGATTTGTGAAAGTTGTTCCAAAGGAGTCCTATGTGAGTTGGAAGCATGTTGAAGGGGACTTAAATGGGTGTCTAGAATGATGATTAGTTGTGGGATTTGTTGAAGAGATTTGAGAGTTAAGCTGAGAAAGGTGTTTAGGAATCCCTTGTTATGTGAAAGTGAGTGGTTTTCCATCCTTGGCTGCATCAACTAACCATCAACTAGTCCTCTATTTCCAAGGTGCTCCTACACCATTTTCCAAGCATCCATATAGCTTGTTTGAAAGGACCTATTTTAGGTGTTTAGCCATAGCAGCAAGATAGTGAACCATTTGATAAAATGCTTTGGTAGACGTATGAAAAATGTGGTAGCATATACAAGGTAGTGAATTGTTTGAAAAAATGCCTCAAAAAAAGGTGGTCTCATGGTGATGGAATGCCATGTGACAATCTATAGCAATTTTATTGTCATGGCATTCCATCACCATGAGACCACATTTCTTTGAGGCATTTTCTTTAAACAATTCATTGCCTTGTCTATATTATTGCTTACTATTATGCTTTGTTAGATTCTTTCCAAGCATCCATAGCTTGTTCGAAAGTACTTGTTTTAGGATTTTAGCCATAGCAGCAAGGTAATAAAATGTTTGATAGAATGTTTCAATATACATGTATGAAAAATGTGGTAGCATAGACAAGGAAATGAACTATTTGAAAAAATGCCCCAATGAAATGAGGTCTCATGGTGATGGAATTCCATGACAATCAACAAGGCAGTCAACTGTTCAAAAAAATACCTCAAAGAAATGAGGTTTCATGGTGATGGAATGCCATGAGAATCAAAATTGCTTTTGATTCTCATGGCATTCCATCACCATGAGACCTCATTTCTTTGAGGCATTTTTTCAAATAGTTCATTGCCTTATCTATGGTATTTCTTAATATTATGCTTTGATAGAATTTTTCTAAGCATCCATAGCTTGTTTGAAAGCACTTGTTTCAGGATTTTAGCCATAGCAACAAGCCAGTGAATTATTTGATAAAAAGATTTGGTAGACATCTATGAAAAATGTGGTAGCATAGACAAGGCAGTGGACTATTTGAAAAAAATCATCAAAGAAATGTGGTCTCATAGAATTCCATGACAAGAAAATGCAATTGGAAGCTGCTCCTAGTTATTAGTTATGCAATATGAAGTAATTGCATAACTAATAAGGTTAACTTTGTAAAAACTATATTGTAATTAATTTTTTTTCATCTATCAGCATCTAGTTGTTAGTTATGCAATGTAAAGTAATGCTTTGAGTTTGAAAGATCTGCAATGCAATGTAATCAGTGATATGAATATAAACTACATAATATAACCATTCTTTTTTATGCTATTATACATCGATATTTAACCATTGCTCAAGATTAAATTTTCAGAGAGTTTAAACATGCACATGAGGAAGAAATTAAATTTTGATTGCCAATTTCTATATATCCAATTATCTAATAATCAAGTGTATGTACATATACAAAAATGGCATCAACACCAACTCAAACAAAGTTTTACAAAATGTGGCATATGCCATCTCGATATCTATTCAAAATTTACATGCCAAAATGTCTATCTCATCCTAAACTACTGGTGGATCATCAAAATGGAGCCTCTTTGAAGCACTCTTTGGCTCTGAAGGTAGTTGCACAAGAAAAATTCAAACCACAATTGAGATTAGTTATACTATATAATTTAAAATTGAATAATTAACATCAAAATCAATATACATTGAATTTTAATTGAACTCTAAAATTGAAATCTTGATTACCTAAAATATACATCTCTTCAAAGGGTTAGGAGTCCTAGAATATGCCCCTCTCAAGGAACCAACCAAACCAACTTTTGAAATTTCAATGTATATATGTGAACAAAAACATAAAATTGATCCAAGTTAGCATACGATTGTTGGTAATAGGAACATATTGACCAAACACAAAATAAAATAAACACTTACCTCTTTAGGTTGATATTTTTCTTTATCTCCTTTAGGTGTTTCGATACCTCCTCCTTGAGGTTTTTCAACACCTACTCCTTGAGGTGTTCCAATACCTACTCCTTCAGGTGTTGTGACACTTGTCAACAACAATGTATAGCTCATAACCACCTATACATAAAAATGACAAGTACATATGAAACTACCAATCTATGTCGATGTATGTATAATCAATATAAGATCTTAAAAATCTTAATTCAATCCAATTTGAGTTCAATTACCTTCCCCTTATCTAAATTTTCACATCCATAGTCTAGACAAGGCTGCACCTCACTCACACTAAGTATTTCCTACAAGAGGAAAATAAGATAAAAATATAAGTTATTATATAATTTCATTAATGGCAATTCAAATGACAAGCAAATATATAATAAAAAATGTAAACGAGTGAGTGTGAAAATATATAGTGTGCATGTCGAGGCCAAATGAAATGGATCTAAGGGTGCTATCAATCACTTGTGTGAGATCCTCCTTAGACATCAACTATTAAATAGACCATGTAAATAAATATTAGTACTTGATATAATATTTTATTAATATTCATTTAAAAACAAATGCAAGTTATGAATTTACAACTGAAATCTTACCTATGTCACTATTCCAACGCCCCCCTCTCTAGTAGGAGAGGACTTCATAGGGTGCACTCCACTCCCCTATGTCTGATATATAATGTCCACATCATGGAGGTCATCATTAGAAGTGTCCAAGGGATGCTTAGTAGGTTGTACAAGAGGACCCAAGCATATCTGATGGCACATAGTGCAAGTATGTGGCAAACAAGTATGTGGACCTAAGGAGGATGATGCAACAACACTCGATCCATCACCAACATCACCAGAATGTGGTTGAGCTACTGTAGAAGCATGAAAAACCAAAAGACCACTCAAATAGTGAATAGCCTGAATAGTTTGTGTGGCTGCATCCTAGATAATATCTAGATGATGTACTAGATATGGCAAAGGAAGGGGAGGAGGGGGAAACATATGGGTTCGAGACTACTCTAACTACCCCTAATCTATCCTAGGGCATACCTCCACCAACACCTTGGAAGGGTTTAATGTCAAAGTAATTGACATGATGCCCTAATACAAACTGAGTGTATAATTTTTTAATAAAGTACAATGGTATATCACAATTTTTGTTTAGTGGTTTATCAAAAGCCATACACCAATGATCCCAAAATTTATCTACAATTTCCCTATTCGTGCACCATTTTATAGAAAGTTTTGGTTTATTAACATTAACCGGAAAACCGGTGCGAGGGCTAATGAATAAAGAGGCAATTTGGGATTTTGTTATTTGGAGATCTTTCACATCATTGTAAGATAATCCATAGGAGTAATATTCCCTCATGGTTTCTCACCACAAAAGAAAGGAATTATGTTGGGTGGAGAGGGTTTCTATATTTTTAATTATTTCCTGCAATGTGTTTTCCATTTGGGATAATCGAGGGATTGTCTTATAAACATCACAAATTCCCCTCAATTGCTCCAATTTTTCACCAATTAAGTCTTCAATTGATGGTTGTAGAGGTGGTGGAGTGTTTGGCATTTGTGCATTTTCATTCTCAACCATAATACCTTATTAAAGTTAAAACCTAATAAATCTAATTGAAATTACACAATATAAATGAAATTATTGTAAAAAAACCCTAGTTTTTAATAAAAATCCAAAAAAAACCCTAATTTTTAACAAAAATCCATAACAAACTCTAGTTTTTAATTAAAAACCATAAACAACACTAGTTTTTAATAAAAATTCATTGTAAACTCTAGTTTTTAATAAAAAACAATATAAAACCCTACTTTTTAATAAAAGTCCATAAAAAACTACATAAAATTCTACAAAACTAATAGGAAAATAAATTAAAACAAAAAAAACCAATAAATTACCCTAAAAGCCAGATATCTGCTTGAAATTAGATATCTGATTCTCAAACGTCACCCTCACTACCCACACTCAGCTTTAAAATGGTTCAAATGATTTTAAAATCCTAGTCAATATCTATTTATACACACTTCAAATTGAATATCCGATATCTGATTCTTGCATTGGGCATTGCTTTGGTGCAATGCACTGACACCCAAGCCAGAAAAAAAGGTCAACTTAGGATTTTTGCATTTTTTGGTCAATGCAAAATGCAACTTTTTTCAAATCGCCACTTTTTGGCCCATCATGATCCTGCACATACCCACATAATTGTTTAAGGTGTTTCATGTTTGGACATGTTATTTTGGGTCCTTACTATGTTTTGGATGACATTGGTTGGTGCACATTGATAATTGTTTATTGATTTGGGCCAACAGTTTGTACACATTTTATATTTTGTTGGGCTGACATGTAGTTGATGTTATCCCTAGTTGTGGATATATATGATCGATTGTTAATACCATTTGATGTGAGTGGTGTGTGAATTATGTTGAGTGTTGTGTGTGAATAATGTTCTCATCTTTTGAAGGTAGAAGAAAAGTGTGAAAAAGAGTTTATGTGCTTAACTAGCACTGTAATCAGGCATTAGCAAATACTATTTTCTTAGTTCAAAATCTTTCGGATGTAATCCAAATGTTTCTATGAGATAGTGTGTCTTCCTTTGGGTAGTAATCCTTTTGTATTTGAGTAATGAGCTCTAGGAAATGTTCCCAAATGCATGTGCATTCCCCATTTATAATTATTTTATACTTTTAACAGAGTGTGGATTAACCTCCATCGTGGATTTTCCCCTAACAGGGTTTCCATGTAAAAAATCTTGATGTTATGTGTGTTTTTTATGTGGTCATGGTTTATGCTTTCATGTTTACATATTAGATCTGAGAATAAGTTTAATTTGTATAATTTTTGTGATAACTGATTCACCCCCCCTCTCAATTGTCTGCCCTTGTATTTCCAACAGAATGTTATGCACCTCCTGAGCCTAGCTATAATAATGACACCTATGGTGTCTTCCCTAGGAACACCGTCACATGAACCCAAACAAGAAGTGATTTCATGCAAGATGTGGTGGCTCTCTCTTCCACCAATGGCAATAATCTAAGGCCCAAATTCATAGTGCCCCTCCATCTTCTCCAACGCTCTGACCTTTCTTTTGGAAGGACTTTACCAAGGAGTCACTAGTATAGCAAGATTGAGCAGGGGCAACATTGCTTTTCCCACTCATTTGTCTGTCACTTTTAGTTTCAATCACAAATTTTCTATTTTTCTCTTGTCTAGGCGCACACTAGGTGTCATTTTCTTTAGCAATGGCCCCTATGTCCTCCTTCCCGAGAAAGACATCTCTCAGGGAATCACTTACACTCCTCTTGTCAAGAACCTGGAGCTCCCAATACAATACTTTATTATTGTAAATTCCATCCAAGTGGGTGAAAAGAGCATTGCTATTGACTTCACAAAATTGAAGATCGACTATGATGGTAAGGGTAGCACCAAGCTAAGCACAGTGGTTCCCTATACCACTGTTGTGACACCTGTCTACATTGTCATCTGTGATGCTTTTGTGAAACAAGTAGAGGCTAGGAATATTTCTCGTGTGGCTACTGTGAATCCATTTGATGTGTGCTTCAATGCCAAGACCGTGTCTTCCATGAGAATTGGCCTAGGTGTACCCACCATTGGATTGGTGTTGCAGAACAATAATATAATCTAGAGAATCATGAGAGCGAATTCAATGGTGTAGGTGAGAGAGGGAGTGTTGTATCTTGGATTTGTGGATGGAGGGGAGAATCTGACTACCATGATAATTATTGGAGGTTATCAGTTAGAAAATAATCTTGTGCAGTTTGATCTGGCTACATCTCAGTTGGGATTTAGTTCCACATTGTTGGGCCAGTAGACCACATGCTCCAGCTTCAATTTCACCTCCATCATATAAAACCACTCTCTCTCATTATAACAGTTCACTTATAAAATAAAGAAGTGCCAATAAAGATTCAATTATCTTTCCCAAAAAAAATTGGTCCAAGGAGTCTCCAATTTTAACTAAATAAATAGATGAGTTTGCAAGCTGATTCTATGAAGATCTTATGTGGTTGCTGGTATTATTATATCTAGTTGTCTATTCTTGAATGCAATAAATTCCATTATTTTATTTGTCGTGTACCACCAAACTACTACTTGTGCTTTGTCTTCTTCCTTCCTCCCTTATGTGCCAGTTGTATTTTGACATCAATATTCAATTCTAAATATTGTCAAAAATTATATAATGTTATGTTTAAATTTAAAAAAAAAAAATCCATTTTTTATGTACTAATACATTTATTTATAATTGTTAAAATTATTTATGTGTTGTTTGGTTTTTTTTTTCTCTGCTTTTTAAATTTATATCAAAATTTAATTACATATTATTTTAGTCAAACTTATTGACTCCTATTTCATGAGTAGTTGATCACATGAACCCATCTCATGTGAGAATGAATGTTCTAGTTTAAATGCATGCTCTCATAAAATTATAATGATATCCAATTGTTCCAATTAAAATATATTATTCAAGAGTTAATTATGCATTTATCACACTAATATTTTTTGATTAACATTCTCATAGTTGATGCCATTTGTTATTTTTGCCCTATAATATAGACAACACATGTAGAAAAACATGATTTGGTAGGAGTAAATTTTAATATTTTTCTACTAATAATAATCAAGTCAAACCAATTGAATATTTTTCAAAATTTTGACATTGTAGAGAGGTTGTGAATTGAAGATTTTCAAGTTTTCAATTAAGAAAATTGTGATAAAGGGAAACAATGTGCACACCTAAAAGAAGATCTAAAAAATAATTTTAGCACTACCTATAAATTTGTTGAGTAAATTTTTAAATCTAGCATTTTTTATCTTTCCAAGGCGGCAATTAGTCCATAAAATTAATTCCTAAAGATGTGGTGGTTATTTGAACACCCCTCCTCCAATGTTATTAAGGGGGATTGACATTAGGTCAAGACTTTGATATCAAGTGGTATGTGTTCCACCCACTTGGTCAAATCATGAGGATAAAATGCGGTGAGTTGTAATCAATATTTGAGTCTAATTTGTGGATCTCTATGATGGAGTGTGGTCACTATTAACTCTAATATGTGGGTGAACGAATGTATTTTAGCATGATGATTTTTTATTGAATTTGTACCCATTCCTTGATCACATGATTTTGTATATTTGTCATTATGGAAAAACCTACAAGTATTAACGAACTTCCAAATTAACATCTTCACCTATACTAAAAGTGGTGGTTAATTCATGAAGTCAACTCCTAGAGATGCCTCCCCCCAACCTAATTTAAAGGAATTGAACCTAAGTCAAAGTTTTAATACCACTTGTAGATTTACCATTACACTAAAACCTATATGTACCCATGAAATTTTAAATCAACATCTTCACCTAAATTTAGAATGAAAACTAATCTACAAATTCAACTCTTAAAAATATAAGTCACAAATTTTCCATTATAAATTTTTACCTATTCAATTTTCCTCTAAAGGAATTTCAAGTTTACTAGAAGCAATGCATACATATAGAATAAGGCAAGTGTACTTTCATCGAGTGCATTTGTACAATTTCATATAGATTTCCCTTTAATACTTGGTTTCCCTCATTGTAGTAAGATTAGCAATGGCACCTTAGTGTGCAATAGGTACACCGAAGAGGTGTAGAAGCTCAATTAAGGAAAAATATGGCTTTTGGGGTATGTGCAAGATCATGATGGGCCAAAAAGTGGCAATGGGAAAAAAAAAACTATGTTTTTCATTGACCCAAAAATGAAAAAATCTTGAGTTGACTTTTTTCTAGCTTGGGTGTTAGTACATTGCTCCAAAGCAATGCCCAAACCAAGATTTACATATCAGATATCCGATTTGGATCAGATATCCGATTCAAATTAGATATCTAATCCAAATCGGATATCCGATTTGAGGTTCCTCTAAATATATAACTACAGGCTTTTAAAATCATTTCACTCATTTTGACAGGTTGCGAGCGCATAGTGAGGAGTTGCAAATATTAGATATCCAATTTGAAAGGTAAGATTTTGGATTTTTTTTGTTTTAATCAATTTTTAATTAGATTTGTATAATTTTATGTAGTTTTTTATGGATTTTTATTAAAAATTAATGTTTTTATGGATTTTGATTAAAAAATAGTGTTGTTTATGTATTTTTATTAAAAGCTAGAGTTTGTAATAGATTTTTCTTAAAAAGTATGGTTATTTTTTATTTTTATTAAAAACTAGGGTGTTTTTACAATAATTTTATTTATATTATGTAATTTCAATTAGATTAATTAGTTTTTAACTTTAATCGGGCATTATGGCTGTTACGAATGAAAATGCACAAACTCCAAATGATCCACCAACTAAAAATGAAAATGCACAAATGCCAAATGCTCCACCACCTCTGTAGCCATCAATTGAAGGCTTAATTGGTGAAAAATTGCAGCAATTGAGGAGCATTTGTGATGTTTATAATAGAAACCCTCGATTATCCAAGATGACAAACAGATTGAAGGAAATAATTAAAAATATAGAAACCCTCGCCACCCAACATAATGCCTTTTATTCATGTCAAGAAGACATGAGGGAATATTATGCATGTGGATTGTCTTATGATGATGTGAAAGATCTCGAAATAACCAATGCCCAAATAGCCTCTTTATTTGTTAACCCCCGCATCGGTTTGCTAGTTAATGTTAATAAACCAAAACTTTCTATAAAATGGTTCATGAATAGGGACATTGTAGATAAATTTTGGGATTGTTGGTGTATGGTTTTTGATAAATCACCTAACAACAATTGTGATATACCATTTTACTTTATTAAAAAATTATATGTTGATGTTGTGTTAGGGTATCATGTCAATTACTTTGACATTAAAACCTTCCAAGGCGTCAGTGGAGGTATGCCCCAGGATAGACTAGGGGCAGTTAGAGTAGTCCCATGCCCATATGTTCCCCCTCCTCCCCTTCCTCTACCACCTCTAGTATATCATCCAAATATTATGCAGGATGCCGACACACAAACTATCCAAGTTATTCACTCTTTGAGTGGTCTTTTGGTCTTGCATGCTTCTATAGTAGCTCAGCCACATTTTGGTGATGTTGGCAATGGCTTGAGTGTTGTTGCATCATCCTCCTTAGGTCCACATATTTGTGTACCACATAATTTCTTTATGTGCCACCAGATATGCTTGGGTTCTCTTGTATAGCCTGTTGAGCATCCCTTGGACACTTTGGATTATGGCATCCATGATGTGGACATTATAGATAAGATGTAGGGGAGTGGAGCACACCCTACAGATTCCTCTCCTGCTAGAGAGGGGGATGATGGAATAGTGACACAAGTAAGATTTAAGTTGTAAATTCATAACTTGCATTTGTTTTTAAATGAATATTAATAAGAGATAGTATAAAGTACAAATATTTATTTACATGGTCTATTTAACAGTTGATTTCTAAGGAGTAGCTCACACAGGTGACTAATAGCACCCTTAGGGCCATTTTAATTGGCCTTGACATGCACAAAGTATATACTTTCGCACTCACTCATTTACATTTTTTTTATATACTTGCTTGTCATTTGAATTGTCATTAATGAAATTATATAATAACTTATATGTTTATCTTATTTTCCTCTTGTAGGAAACACCTAGTGCGAGTGAGGTGTTGCATTGTCCAAACTATGGAGGTGCAATGTTAGATAAGGGAAAGGTAATTGAACTCAAATTCGATTGAATTAATATTTTTAAGATCTTTTATTAATTATACATACATCGACATAGATTGGTATTTTCATATGTACTTGTCATTTTTATGTACATTTAGTTATGAGCTATACAACATTGTTGACAAGTGCCACAATGCCTAAACGAGTAGGTATTGGAACACCTCAAGGAGGAGGTGTTGAACCACCTAAAGGAGATAAAGAAAAAGATCATCCTAAAGAGGTATGCATTTTTCTTTTTTGTGTTTGGTAGATATGTTCCTATTACCGACAATTGAATGCTAACTTTGATCAATTTTATGTTTTTGTTCACATATAAAAATTGGCATTACAAAAGTTGGTTTGGTTGGTTCTTTGAGAGGGGCATATTCTGGGACTCCTGTCCCTTTGAAGAGACATATATTTCAGGTAATCAAGATTTCAATTTTAGAGTTCAAATATAATTTAATGTATATTAATTTTGATGTTAATTATTTGATTTTAAATTATATAGTATAACTAATCTCAATTGTGGTTTGAATTTTTCTCGTGTAGCTACCTTCAGAGCCAAAAAGTGCTTCAAAGAGGCTCCATTTTGAGGATCCACCAGTAGTTTAGGATGAGATAGACATTTTGGCATGTAAATTTTGAATAGATATCAAGATGGCATATGCCACATTTTGTAAAACTTTGTTTGAGTTGGCGTTGATTCCATTTTTGTATATGGACATACACTTGATTATTGGATAATTTGATATATAGAAATTGACAATTGAAATTTAATTTCTTCCTCATGTGCATGATTAAACTCTTTTAAAATTTAATCAAGTGAGCAATGGTTAAATATCAATGTACAATAGCATAAAAAAGAATGGTTATATTATGTAGTTTATATTCATATCATTGATTACATTACATTGCAAATCTTTCAAACTCAAAGAATTACTTCACATTGCATAACTAACAACTAGATGCTAATAGATGAAGAAAATTCAATTACAATATAGTTTTTACAAAGTCAACCTAACTAGTTATTCAATTACTTCACATTACATAAATAATAACTAGGATCAGCTTTCAATTGCATTTGCTTGTCATGGAATTCTATGAGACCACATTTCTTTGAGGCATTTTTTCAAACAGTTCACTACCTTGTCTATGCTACCACATTTTTCATACATGTGTACCAAAGCTTTTTATCAAATAGTTCACTGGCTTGTTGTTATGGTTAAAAGCCTAAAACAATTACTTTCAAACAAGCTATGGATTGATGCAGAGTGAGGGTGGAAACCATTCAATCTGCTAAACCAATGAGTATGAACCAAAATTTCAAAACAAAATCAGATGATCTACTCAAAACTCCAAACCTTAGTATGATTTCCCTTGTACCACTAGCAACCTGATTTAATGGATTCTTCAACCCAAGTTTCCAAGACACCACACAAACAAATTAGTGAATTAGACACTTTTTTAGAGTTACACAACATATGTGAAAACTACCCTTGACTCCTTTGGACCAAATTTGAGAACCAATAGCATACCCTATCCTAGGCTAGTGAATTAGCTCTCTTTTACAAAGTGAGTTCCCTTTAAACACTTTATCTTCACAAGAACAACCCAAAAAGTCTTGATTTGTGTCATAAAACAACAAATTCTAAGATTATTTTGCACCTACAGGTCCTTTAGCAGGTTGTCCCTTGAAACCCTTTGTTTACCATGCAAATGCATAGGGTTTATTGAAAGTCCCACTTGCACAACTCCCCTAGCCATGCCACTAACTCAGATACCCCTATTATGACCCCAATATACTTAAAAATTAAAGAGATTCCCCCACTCATTTATTTTAACAAACCCTAGGCTAAAAGCTCCATTTTCATGTAATTTAAGAAATGATTTGCTTAGGACAACAACTCCAAGACTTACAAATCATTTCCCCTACCTTAAATGGAACTACACACATTCAAATAATATTGTACACAACCTCTCCACCTAGCCACATGAAAGGTACAGTAGGTGGAAGGCTTCAATAATTCATAATTTACTCAAAATGCAAAATCTGGGTTCACTACTCGCCTTGAGAAAACTTAGCAAAAAACTCACAAAAAGTGAAAAGAAAGCACTCAAACCAACCTTCAAGGTGTCTCAGGCCTGCTTCCCCCCCATTCCACACACTATGCAGCCATTTACTTGCTGTGTAGGGGCTAAACAATGGAGAAAACACAAATTTTTTCTGTAGAAACCATAGTTTTTGTAAGGTGACTCAATATGATCTTATTGATTCTTCACAAAATTACATTCATCAATCCCCAAAACAAGTTCCTCAACCTTTTTTAAGACTCTCACCCACACAAAACAACTGACCAACTCCCAATAACTGACTTACAAACTAAGTTACCGGTTCAGGTTCGGATTCCAGGGTTCGGTTTGTCGATTCAGCTAAAAAAAATTTGGGGGTGGCTATATTTGTTTTGGGTTCATTAGTACAAAAAACATGTAAAAATAAAGTATATATATGCAACCTAGAAGCATGAATTGGGATTAGAATATCACATCACATCATATAAACAACAAAACCACCATATACTTGAATTCCATTTAAAACATGCATGATAAATATTCATTGTTGAAACTTGAATCGTGGTAGCTTGATATATAGAGTCTATTGATGATAGGGTTCAATCTATATGATTTTGAAAAAAGAAGCCAACTGAGTAGAGTTATCAGCATTCTTCAGAAATCATAAGAATTTTTTTAGTACACTAGCCATTTTGATGTATTCTTGGAATCTCAAACGTTATTTTGTATCATTGTTACATTGGTCTTGAGAGTGGTAGCTTAATATAGCTCCACAATACAAAATCTGGTTTACCTGTGCAATGTAACAATGGCATAGGAAGATTTTTATTTGAAAGAAAAAAAGGGTGACTACACAATTGAAGTGTATAAACACATATCTTTTTTGTAACATTGAGGATACTTTTTGAATCTTCCATGCATTGCTAATCTAAAAGGAAAGGTCTTTTCCCTAATTTGTATGCAGCCATGTTTTTGACATTGTCAAAAAGAGAAAAACTCCCCTAATGATGCAAAGGCATGGCCAAGCAGTTCATACTCTCCACATGAGAGAAGAGAGATGTTGGAGAGTACATCAAGTTAGTGAGAACAAAAGTGTAATGTGTTTTAGTTTGTAGTACTCCTCTGTTTCTCTACAGATGTGTGATAAATTCTTAGTTCAATGATGTAGAATAGTTTTTGAAAAAAGAAAGTTGTGTCACAGTCCGCTTTCAAAAAAATGAATAAAATTACTTCAAACCAAGTTTTTGAAGAAGTTAACTCTATTTCCCACTAGTTTCTATTAAAAAGAAAGCAACAAGCTATGGTCTCATGGCTTTTTTTCACACAAAAATCAATGTTGAAGTTCAGTTGGGGGCTAAAAACTACTTGTAAGGGCATAAATAAATCTTGTTCTACAACTCGTATGACCAAACCAACTATTCCATTACATCTATATGGTTAAATTTAGGTTAGGTATGGTCCCCTTTTGCACCCAAATAGGCTGAAGCAGTTTGTGCTACGTTCAATCGACGAAACCCCTTAAGAGTCCAAAGTGCAAAAGGGCAGCAATATTTGACAGACAGTTTCTCAAAAACCATGATGCCTACAAACTTTTTGTTTGAGGCTACAAGATTTTGTTGGGCCCCTCTACAATAACCTCTCTTATTTTTTGCTATCTCAAAGGTATTTTCTTGTGGTGACAAGTTTTTAGCTGCAGGAAAAGTTGTCAAATGAAAGTAGTGTAAAGTTGCAAAGTAGTGCATCTTTCATTCTACAATTCGTATGACCAAAAAAACTATTCCAACACATCTAAATGGGTATGTTTATACTAGGTATGGTCCTATTTTGTACCCAAATATGTCGAATCACTCTGAGCTATATTGGACCAATGATTTCCCTTGAGAATTCAAAGTGCTAAAAGGAAACAATATTTGAAGGGCTATATCTCAGAAATTGTGACATTTATAGACTCTCCATCTGAGGCTATTGGGTCATGTTGGGCCCCTCTACAATAACCTCTCTTATTTTTTTCTATCTTGGAGGAATTTTCCCATGGTGGCAAGTTTTCAGTTGAGGGAAAAGTTGTCAAATGCAAGTAGTGTAAAGTTGCAAAGTCATACAACTTTCATTCTGCAACTTGTACGACCAAATAGACTATTTCAACATGTTCGGATGGGTACGTATATGCTAGGGATGGTCCTCTTTTCCACCCAAATATGCTGAATCACTCTAAGCTACATTGGACCAACAATTTCCTTTAAGAGTCCAAAGCGCTAAAAGACAACAATCTTTGAAAGGTTATTTCTTGGAAACTGTGATGTTTACAGACTCTTCGTCTAAAGCTATGGGATTGTGTTGGGACCCTCTATAATAACCTCTCTTGATTTTCGCTATCTCGGTGGCATTTTCCCGTGGTGGAAAGTTTTCAGTTGAGGGAAAAGTTGTTAAATGCAAACAATGTAAAGTTGCAAAGTGGTGCAACTTTCATTCTACAACTCGTACGACCAAACGGACTATTCCAACACATCTGGTTGGGTACATTTATGCTAAGTATGGTCCTCTTTTGCACCCAAATACTCTGAATCACTCTAAGCTACATTGGATCGACGATTTCCCTTAAGAGTCCAAAGTGCCAAAAGGCAACAATCTTTGAAGGGATATTTCTCAGAAGCCATGACATTTACAAACTCTTCGTCCAAGGCTATGGGATCATGTTGGGCCCATCTACAATAACCTCTCTCAATTTTTTCTATCTCGAAGGCGTTTTCCTGTGGTGGCAAGTTTTCAATTGAGGGAAAAGTAGTCAAATGCAAGTAGTGTAAAGTTGCAAAGTGGTACAACTTTCATTCTGCAACTCGTATAACCAAATGGACTGTTCCAACATGTTTGAATGGGTACATTTATGCTAAGGATGGTCCTCTTTTGCACCCAAACACGTTGAATCACTTTGAGCTACATTAGACTGGTGATTTCCTTTAAGAGTCTAAAGTGCTAAAAGGCGCCAATCTTTGAAGGGATATTTCTCAAAAACTGTAATGTTTACAAACTCTTTGTTTAAGGCTATGGAATCATGTTGATCCCATCTACAATAACCTCTCTTGGTTTTTTCTATCTTGGAGGCGTTTTCTTGTGGTGGCAAGTTTTTAGTTGAAGGAAAAGTTGTCAAATGCAAGCAGTGTAAAATTACAAAGTGGTGAAACTTTCATTCTACAACTTGTACGACCAAATAGACTATTCCAACATGTTTGGATGGGTACGTTTACACTAGGGATGGTCCTCTTTTTCACTCAAATATTTTGAATCACTCTAAGCTACATTGTACCGATGATTTCCCTTAAGAGTCCAAAGTGCTAAAAGCCCATACTATTTATTGTATGCTCTATAGCTAGATGTTATGGCCATGATAGATGTAATTCGTATTCTATAGGGTGACTATGTGGGTTTAAAGATATGGAAAGGTTTGTAGTTGAGTTGGTGAGTTGTCCTGCATGGCAAAAATGAGTGAAATTAGGTGAAAAATGGTGGTTACAACTTGCTAATGTCAATGATACATGCGAGAAACAAGATTTAAGGTTGGATCAATCTTGCGCATGTCCTAATAGATGTATTTGATGAGTTTATAGGGTGTGGCAAGGTTGGAAACATTGATTTCCTTAGAAACCTCATGAAAGTTTCTAAAAATGAGGGTTTGTTGAAATAGAGCTTTAGAAAGCTTATATCACCAAAAAAAATTATGGTTTTGGTAGTTTGGTAGGTTGTTTAATGCTGCCCCATTGAAATTCCAGGTTTGGGAAGTGTTTAAATATGAATATCTTTGTAAAATGGGCCTATTTTAGTGAAGTTGCACCCAAGTTTGGGTTTCAAGATCAAATTGGAGTTTGAATCATCTTTAATTGTAATTGTGTTGTTTAAAGCCACCTAGCTCTTGCATCAAAAAAATTTTACCCAATCAACTTGAACATCATGCACACCCAAATACCTTGTTTCCACTTTGCTAGATCAAATACTCAATTACATTGGAAATGACCTTCACATGACCTTTTTACTTTTTTTTTTTTTGGAAAAAGTGACAAGCCACTGTAATTTATTATATGTAAATAGGAGATATTACAAAACCTAGTTCAAACGAGCATACCGACAAGAAAGAAATAGGAATAAAACCTTCGGTTATAGCTCAATTAAGTATAAAAATTTATTAGAAAAGTGTCCCAATAACAGTAACAAAGCATACACATGTATGACTAATTCAGCCTATTAGTTTCCAAAATATAGACCCCTTTACATTTTAAACATACCCTTTATACAATTCCAGACATTTGACCCATATTTCAAAAAACATGACTGGATATAGATTATGCCCATACACGGTTATGACCCTTTTACATTGTTTCACATTTGAAAATTCAAATTTTACAAAATTTTCCTATTGGAGGCATTCAAGGCACAGTCTTCCACAATAGTAGTTTTTTCACATTCTAGATTGGAAAGCACCTATACAAAACATCAAGTTAGCATTTAAACTACATACAATAGAAAAGATGCTTAGAATAAAAGATGCTTAGAATAACCAATCTATATTATTGTAATTTGTCACATACCTCTCTTAAAGGATTAGAGCTGGCTATTGTTGCAGTAGGTCCATGATAAATTGTGCTAAGAATATTGTAAAAATTATCAAATGAGAAATCTATATTGTCACAATAGATTTAAGATGCTTAGACTAACAAATCTATATTAATCTAAACAACTTGAATGATGATGAATTGGTAATGCAAACTAAAAAAGATGCTTAGAATAACCAATCTATATTATTCTAAATGGCCTAATTGATGATGAGATGGTAATGCAAAATATAAAAGACGCTTAGAATAACCAATCTATATTATTGTAATCTATCGCATACCTCTCTGAAAGGATCAAAGATGGCTATTGTTGTAGCAGGTCCATGATCAATCATGCCAGGAATATCACAAAAGTTGTCAAATGAGAAATCTATATTGTCACAATAGAAAAGATGCTTAGAGTAACATATCTATATTAATCTAAATAACCTAAATGATAATGAATTGGTAATGAAAACTATAAAATATGCTTAGTATAACCAATCTATATTATTCTAAATGACCTAATTGATAATCAGATGGTAATGCAAACTATAAAAGATGCTTAGAATAACCAATGTATATTATTGTAATCTATCACATACCTCTCCAAAAGGATCAGAGTTGGCTATTATTGCACCAGGTCCATGATCAATCATGTCAAGAATATTGCAAAAGTTTTCAAATGAGAAATCTATATCGTCACAATAGAAAAGATGCTTAGACTAACAAATCTATATTAATCTAAACAACCTAAATGATGATGAATTGGTAATGAAAACTATAAAAGATGCTTAGAATAACCAATCTATATTATTCTAAATGGCCTAATTGATGATGAGATGGTAATGCAAACTATAAAAGAATATTAGAATAAACAATCTATATTATTGTAATCTGTCCATGATCAATTGTTCCAGAAATATCACAAAAGTACATACAAAATATCACTATTAAAGACACCTGCATTGCAATAGTATACAAAATATCAATATTAAATAAAGAACACTAATGAACTTAAGCATGATGAATGTAAGCATTGTACCTTCCATTCTTGAAAATGTTATTCAAGTGTTCCTGAAGGGTCATCTCTTTGCTTAAGAGTATCAAATATTGCTTCATGATTAGCATTACTAAGTGTCCATAGCTTTTTTTCCTTTGGTATGGCATGAGGCTTCAACAAATTATGATTTGTTCTTATAAAAAGGTGCAAATACATGAGAATGGTTTTGTGTTTCTCGTAGTCTTCAAATGCATGTATGCCATTCTTTCTAATCATGTATGTTTGCAACCAAGTTCCTATAACCAAAATTAAACCTGTAAGATACATGAAACCATCATCATCTTACATCAGTTGTGTTAGATTATGCTTTACCCACACACATTGAGCCAACCAATAGTTTGATCTCTCTTCATTCCCCTGCGGTGCAACAACTGCAAAAAAATGTCCTGGTTGTAGTAGATCTGAAAGCCTATTGTAATCAACTAAACTTTCCATTATGTCATTTGTCATGGATGTTGTTTGAGATAAAGGAGTTAGGTACTATGGAATCCATGTATCCACCCACTCACTTGACTCGCATTGATCCCACTCGTATTGAATACAACTCTGACAAAAAAAATCTAACTCTCATGTCCAAATGGTCCATGTTCCTACATCCGAGCTTCAAAATGAATGCATCTTTGAAGAATCTTTGATTGTATGACAATCCAATCTGCCTCCCATTGTACCCTCCTCAACCAACCAAAATAATTTGCACACTGTTGAATCAAATGTCCCTCTCTATGACAATTTTGAACTACACCAATCAACAATCGAATGTGCATCACTGAATTTGACTCCTAAAATCTTCAATTTCTCCATAACTAGAGCTCTCTTTACACATACACCTGCTCCATCATGCTCCCCTTTCCCATGCCTAGCTTCAAAAAAACTCCAAATATGAGGTAAACCCCTCTCTACATGCATTCTACTCAACCAATAAAACATATGAGCATTCTTGAATTGACCTATGCAATTATCTGACCAAATGAGATGTTGGCCTAGTGCTATATCATGCTCCTGCAAGAACTTAAAAAAATTCTTGAAACAATGTTGGACATACTCAGAAGAGTGAGATCTATCATCACTCATAAAAATGATACTTTCTAATTATCTTTCGATCCTCCTCTGTACTATCAAGTGTATGTCTAAACGTTATGTGGACAAAAATAGCAATCTAAATGGAATTGTAATACTGAGATTGTACCTCATTTTGTGGTTGCAATGTGTAGTTTTCTGCAAAATCAACCACTGATATAATAACTGCCAATCAAAAAAGAGTCCTTACACATCCTAAATTGTTGATCCAACCACTGAGACCTATGACTATGCCTTGCATACTTGTAGAAAATATTCTCCTTAAAATCTGAAATAAAATCAGCAACATTGCATTCTTTTGTAACCAACTCACATCTAGAACCTTCACCTCCACTATACAAAGTGTATTTGACTATCTCATATCTCTTTTTCTCAACAAGCTTCTTTCCAAATTCATGTTCGGAACTCTCATGAAAATATTAAACAAACTTTGACAAGCCATCACATTGTGAGCACTTCGCATTTAAACAATCATTTCTATAGAAAAAGAAACCATAATCTCTAGAACATAAAAATAGATCTAGCAAGTCCCTTGATGATTTCGGAAGATGCATTGCACCACACTCCTACAACATTTCATTAGTATGAAAAGTAGAATGGATATAGCATAATAGTTCATGGTACATTGAAAAATCCACATGGTATTTGCAACAACAAGTATTATGAATCTTAAGAGGCACACAATAAAACGTCTTCAAACCTTCAAAATTCCTTTGCGAGATTTCCCTATTTGGATGTGTTTCAATAAATTTTTTGAACAACATTGTTTGGCTTGATTCCAAGAAATGTTTAGGATGTGGTGTACAATCTTGATTACCAATTTTTAACTTTAAAACACCTCTTGCATTGGGTGATACTCTAGAGTTATCATGCCAAAATTGTTGAATTACCTACTTTACATTATAGGTTAGTTTCTTATCAACATGTGGAAGCCTCCCAGCAAAATCCCATGTATCATTTTGAAGAGGATCATCTATTCTTTCTCTTCTTGCAAGTGCTCTATCCAAATTTTTACAATTTATGTCAAAATCAATACAAGTTTGTCTCATAAAGCAAGCCTTTTTCAATTGACGGCTTACTAGGTTGGTTGTAATGACTCTTCGAGTAGCTCTCTTATCCTTTTCCTTGTTATTTTTTCCAATAATAGAATTTTTTTCGGTCTTCTTGTTCATAAGAATCTTTAATTTGGCTAGTAAAGGTCTCATATTTTGCATCTTTAGCAATTGTACAAAAATTTGGCATTGCTCGGTCAATGTTTTATTGCTAAAATATGGGTTGAAAAGTCTTTTATCCCACAACCGAATAGTTTGTGTTGACCTCTTGCCTTCAAAATTGTTTATAATATTCTCATAAATTTCAAGTAACCATTTAGGGGTTCTTGAAGGTCTTGAATTTGGAATATGTCTTTCTTCCACATAAGGTTCTTCATTTCTCATGTAATCTGGTGAAACATAATTTACACTTGCTTCAATATTATGTTCAAAATCTTCATTTCCAACATTTTCACCTTGAACATTTTCAATATCAATTTGAATAATTTCATTCCCAATTTCAATATCATGTTCAACATCTCCAATTCCAACATTTTCACCTTGAGCATTTTCATTATCAATTTCAATATTTTCATTCCCAATTTGAGTATCATGTTCAACATCTTCAATTCCAACATTTTCACCTTGAACATTTTCATTATCAATTTCAATATTTGTATTCCCAATTTTAATATCATGTTCAACATCTTCAATTCCAACATTCTTACCTTGAACATATTCAATTTCCTCTTCACTTTAAAGACCATAGGGCTCAGGTTCACCAATATTTAACATACCTTGTCTTCTCTTCCTACGACCTTCTCTATCTCTTTGTCTATATGCTTCAATTTGTTCTTTTGTAAGCTTTCTCTTATGTTTTTCATTTCGACAACTACTGCTCCCCATTATACCTCATAAAAGATGCTAAAAACTCATTTCTTATGACAAATTTGAGTAGAAGATGCTCAGAAAAGTTGATCTTTGTC
Organism: Sequoia sempervirens; assembly: GCA_007258455.2. Lineage (NCBI taxonomy): Eukaryota > Viridiplantae > Streptophyta > Pinopsida > Cupressales > Cupressaceae > Sequoia > Sequoia sempervirens. The sequence goes on from VDFB02000017.1 coordinate 528,080,544, forward strand.
TCTTCCTATCTGAAACTACACATTTGTCACTTGCAAAGCTTACAAACAAAATGTAGGGTCCGTTGGAATGCATAGAATGACCCACATGGGATTTTTTTATGGCCCACAAATCCAATATTCGATATAATATGATATTTGATACAATCTGATATTTGATTTGAAAAAACTTTTAAAATGTTTTATAACGGTATGATATTAGTTCTACAAATTGGATATCCGATTCAAATTGGATATTTGATTTGAATCGGATATCCGATTTGTGTGTGCATAGACTTGAGGGTTAATGGTAGAGGGTAGATGGTTTAGGGTTTAGGGTTAAGGGTTTAGGGTATATGGTTAAGGGTTTAAGGGTTAAGGGTTTAGAGTTTAGGGTTAAGGGTTTAGTGTATAGGGTTTAGGGTAGAGGGTTATAAGGGTTTAGGGTTTAAGGGTTAAGGGTATAGGGGAGAGAGATAGATGGAGTGAGTGAGTGAGAGAGAAACCTAAGAGAATGAGAGGGGGTATGAGGAAGAGACTTGAGAGAGAGAGTGGAATTGAGAGAG
>VDFB02000017.1:528084400-528177776 GCA_007258455.2 Sequoia sempervirens
TGTGTATCTAATTGGGTTTCTAGCCTTGGTTAAAACCAATTTGTTCAAGGGTCTCAGGCCCTTTCTTGTTTATAAGATGCAATGAGTGTAGTCATGTTTAGCTTTAGAGGCTACTATGGGGCTATTGTTGGTTTATGATGCTTTTTAATTACAACTTGATCTTCTTTGTATTGGGTTTCGAGCCCCATCAAAACCTGTTTTTTACCTCTAATAAAAAACAATAAATCCCAACCATAATAAAAAACTAATAAATAGTAAAACTACTAAATTTAGCAAATGACATGACTATGAAATTATCAAATCCCTTTTAAATAAATAGTGCAATTTATTTTACATGTGCCAAGTTCACCTAACATCACAAGGCAACATTTTTTTTAGCTTTTATTTATGAGTAGATTGTAAGGAAAACTCATGTTGAAACCTTATTTTTAGGCTACAACTCCCCAAATTGGAGGAGCAAAAGGTCAATACCAGCAAGGAAGATTTTGGAGGAGTGTAAACCAATAGCAATGGGGAATGAAGTAAAAAGAAGCTAAAACTAGCAAAAAAATTGGCAAAAAATGATGAACAACTGAGATTAGTTTAACAACCTTGCAGAGCCTCTCAGGGCTTTCTAGCCATTCACAAACAAATTGAGTTTGAGAAACTCAAATAGGGATATGCCTTCAATGAATAAAAGAGTCCAAAGGCTAAATTAAGTTTGTAAGACTTGAGATTGGATGGTAGAAAAAATAAAAAACAATTGATTTCCCTTGTCGGTTTAGATCACAAGTTTAATAAAAAAAAATTAACAAGTGGATTGAACACTCTAGCAAAAACATCACATTCTAGCAAATTTTTATGCCAACACAATCTAAGATGTGTTGTGGGAGAGTTCCAAGAAAATTACAGCTAGAATTGGCAAGAGGAGGTGAGAAGAGGTGGGTGAGTAATTCATGCTACCATGTATTTGAGGGCTTTGCCAATGAGGTTGTTTTGACTTACGATAGACCTAGTATCAAATCCAACCTTATATCTAACATCTTACTTTATGCATCTAATTTTATCAATAATGATAAAGAAAAATAACTAGATGAGTTTTTAAGCTACAAAAATTTCTTAAATTTATATTGTAGGGAACGGTTTACATGAACATCGAGCTCTAGAGAACTCACTCCAAGCTCCTTGGATTGAATCTACACATTTGACTAACTTTAAGGTGTTTCCAAAATTAATCTTCCATATTATTTAATTTAACTTAGAAAGCTTGGGAATAGCAAAGTAAAAAAATGTGTGTTAAACATTTTAAAACTTCCTTGCCATCTTTTATAACAAATTATTGTTTTTTCACTTTTTTAAATGAAGGGTTTTGTGTTAGGTCTAGATTATTTTTGTTATTTGATATGGAAGCATGATATTAATTTTTTTTTTTCATTTTTTTTTTAATCATACTTATATGGGAGCACAAGTCTAAATTGAGCTCACTTGGATTGAGAGATAAAGATTTAGGGGTACCTATTCTACTAAAGTCATTATTGGGGCATGATCTTGGCACCTCTAAGGGATTTGAACCTTCATGGATGGTGTAATCAAGGAACATGCCATCACCCTGACCAATTGAGCCCACACTTTGGTCAAATTAAATTGTTTAACTTTTCTATCACATTTAATTTAATGATCAAGCAATGAATATAATCATAATTAGAAATTAAAACGAGTTGTGATTAATAGGTTGGATATAATAGTATTTTATGTTTTCGAATGTTGTGGTGAGTTTAATATGTAAATATCAATTTACTAATATAATATGAATTAGGTTATGAAATTTGATATAATTTTAGATTAAATTGTGTTGTGCAGTTCTTGTATGCTCAAAAAAATTGGTACATGTGACTTTTTGAGGTTGTGTTGAATCAAATTACTATATGTGTTGAAATTTATTGTTGTGATACAATGGTTAATAAGGTTGATGCAACCAAAATCTAAAGACATGATGAAATGGATGGTTGTTGATTGGTGGGTGATATTTATAAATACGATGGAAATGGGGGAGATGGGTTTCATTGAATAAGGGGATTACATTGGTTTTTATTGTACATAAATGTGTGTGACTAATACTAAAGAGGAACCAAGTGGAGAGCATTACCTAGGCTAAGTGAGTGTCCTCGAGGCTTGTTGGCCTCTAACAATACTTTCTTATTTGTTTATGACATTAATTAGTTGATGATGAGGGATAGTGTAATGTCTCAAGCCAATTATTACTAGAAATATTAATTAAAACCTTCAACAAATATACCTTGTCTAAAAAAATAAATTCTAGCTAAATATTTAGCCAAAACATTACATTCATGCAAATAAGATTAAACCCTAATACCATAGGTCAAATTCACCATTGAAGATGAATTGTAACTTTAGATATATTTACTAGACTTAGCAAACTAGATTTAATCATAAAATTTCAATAAAAGAAATACATAGATTTATTTAATGTAGGTTCACAAAAAAGAGAAAATTGGAGAGCCCCTCATTTACATTAATTGAGATTGAACCTTTTACAAAAACATGGCTATGGAAACAACCACAATAGAAAATACAACAATAAGCACTAATAATTGAAATATTGGTTGCATAGTCATAATATAATGGATTACTCTTAAGGAAACCTACAAAAAAACTAGGTAGATGTCACTAAAGAGCCACCACCATCAAATCTTGACAGTTAACTTTGGGTGAGATCACTCCTTCAGTCATAGTGTTGCAAGTATGAGTAGTTGGTATTGTCATTGATGTCAATAGGATTATGTTTGTGTTGTCATTAATTTCTATGAGAAGGTTATTTGTGGTGATGCTTTGATTAGTTTCATTATGTTGTCATTAGTAAGTTCTATTGATGCCAACCTCTAGTGTTTATTTGATAAGCCTTTGTTTATGGATGTATAGTTGAGTTGCAGTGTTGTAGTTGGTTTAGTTTTTGATGAGGAAGCTTTGAAGATGATGAGTATGTGTCTCTGGTTCTTGGTTTCCAAGTTCTTTTGAAAAAATTTGAATAAAAGAGGAAACAATATGTTGTAGAGGTGTTTTGGTATATAGGGTGGTGTTCTAGTTTTGTTGCACATTTCTTCTGTGTTCAACATATGCTTCTGTAGTTCGGCTATGTTGATAAGAGGTGTTCACAAATGTTATATCCAAAATTTCTTGGTCTATATTTTTGTACAGAAGAATTTATGTTGATCATTGTGTGAACTGTGTTGTAGTGTTCTTTGTGAGAAATGGTTTTTCTTTGCATTTCTCTGTAGTTTAGTTTTTGCTCTTGCAATTCTGGAAGTGTGCTGATAAGGTTCATATCTACCTTAAATAGTTAACGTTTTTCGTGGTTTGATGCTTTGCAAGTTGATTTTTTTAGTCATAGAATGTGGAATATTATCTAAGTGAATAGGATGATTTTGTTCTTCAAATGGAAGTTGTAGAGGAATTTGTTGGATTTTGGGGTCTTTGTGGAATATTCCAAATTGTTTTAAAGTGTTTTGCATAGTCTATGAGTCATCTTTGGATTTGAGGAAGCATGTACTTAAATGTTAATGGTGTTTACATAGGTTTGACCAATCTTAGGTGTTTAAACAAATTATATATTTTCTTCAGTGATTGTGGAAGTGTGGTGTGGTGCACATATGAGTGGATTTAGGTCCAAGTTAAGGTGTGATGTGGTTTTCTTTCATTCCTTTCCACTATGGGAATATTTTGGTGCTGGCCTAATTTAAACTTGCATAGTTGAGGTGCATAGCTAACCTTGGAGAATGTTTTCAAGGTTGAAGAAAGTATAAATAAGTGTTGTGTTGATGGAGGATGTGGTGTAGTATGTGTGATGTGAATCAAAAAGTTATGAAGTATGAATTTGTGAAATGTAGTGTGAGCTTTAAAATGAGTTAGACTACTAGAAGTAGTGAGCAGAAGGTGTCTACAATCTTCAATAAGTTTTTGAATGTGTTGGTGATGTTGTGGTGGAATTCTCTATTGCATTGAGATTGATTTCTCACTTTAAAATTCTTCTTCTCCTTTTTTGTAATATGGTAGTGAAGCATTAACAATGAGCACTTCTTTCTTTTGGGTAGTGAGCCCTCCATTAGTGAGCCTTTTGTATTCAATGTTGCAATTACTTTATATTGTAAGCTAATTCTCACCATGGTTTTTCCCTTCTTAGGTTCTCCATGTAAATATGGTGTTCTATTATGCAAGGTGTTGATGTGTTTCAATTTTTGTTATTTTCTTTCATGCTAAATCATTTTGATAGATTAAGAGTTAATTAAATTGCTTTGGATCTGAATGTTTTAATGTACAACTGATTCACCCCACCTCTCAATTGTCTTGTGCATAAAACAATTGGTCTTAGATCAAGGTTCCTTGGAAGAAAGACTAACCACTTGAGGTAGATCTTGGATGGTGCACAAGAGAGATGCTACTTTTATTGATGGATCGAACTATGGTGTTTAGAAGACAGGGATTGAAGGTTTCCTGATATCTCTTGGATTTGGAGTTTGTAAGTATGTTGAGACTAGATATACTATGCCTAATGGTGGTCTGAGTATTGATGATGAGATCAAGGCCTATGAAAATAATGGTAAAGCAAGGTATGATCTTGTAAGTGGTTTTTCTAACACTAAACTTGTGAAAGTTATGAATTTGAAATCTGCTAGAGATTTCTAGACAAAGTTGGAAAGTATTTATGAAGGAGATGATAAGGTCAAGAAAGTTAGGATGTAGAATCTAATTAAAGATCACATTTGAGAACCTATAGATGTCTAAAGTTGAAAACATTACAAGCTACATGTAAAAGGTGGACAAAGTTGTCAATTTCATTAGAGGTCTTGGTGGAAAACTTGAAGAACAAGAAGTGGTAAAGAAGGTACTGAGAACTCTTCCTAAATCTTATAGTCATAAAGTTTATGCTATTCAAGAAGTTCAAGATGTAAGAAAATAAATTCTATAGATCAATTGTACAATGCTTTATCTGGTTTTTAAATGAGAGAATTTGGTCTAAGTAATGTAAAAGTTGGGATTACTTTTAAGGTTGGAAAATTAGAGAAGACTGAGGAATCAAATCAAGAGGATCTTGATTCAATGTAGAAACAAATTTTGTGATGAGAATTAAAAAGAGTACTGATAAATACAAAGGTAAGTTACCTTTAAAATGTTTCAATTGTGGTAAGATAGGTCATTATGCCTCAAGATGTCAAACAAAGCTTTGAATGACAAGAACAAGGAAAACAAAGGTAAAGCAATTAAGAAAAGCTATTATGTTAGAGAAGATGCTAGAATATTTGATGATAAATTTAGCTATGGGGATGGTGAGGATAGTGAATTCTTGTTCATGGCTATGAAAGTTGAATCTAATTTTGCTAACTTTGACAGATATGTGAAGGAAAGTGCTTTGAAGAAGGTCAAAATGCTATGGTGACTACTCTTCATGATAGAATAGAGAAGAACTAAAAGATTATTGATAGTGTCCATGCTCAAATCATATGACTAGTGATAAAATTAAGTTTGTCAAAGTTGAGAAATAAGGAGGTCTAGTTAATTTTGATGATGACACATTTACTAAGATATGTGGAAAAGGTTCCATTAGTTTTGATGGCAAGCATAATACAGATTCAATGTTCTTTATGTTAAAGGTTTGAGACATAACCTCTTGAGTGTTGGAAAAATGTGTAGCAAAGGATATAATCTTATGTTTTAGGATGATGGATATGAGAATAGAAAAGTCACTAGAAATGTGGTTGCTACTAGAAGGAAAAATGGAAATGTTTATCAGCTTAAAGTTGTTGATGGTCATTGATTTATGATGTAGATTAATGAAAGTTGGTTATGGCATAGAAGGATGTGTCACATCAATTTGGATAGCCTAGTGAGAATCAATTCAGTTCAAGTTGTGAGAGATCTACCAATGATTACAAATCCCATCAATGATGTTTGCAAGGAATTCCAAAATGGGAAGCAAGCAAGAAGTTTCAAAGCCAAAGAACAATCTACTACCAGATTGTTGGAGCTAGTGCATATAGATCTTTTTGGTTCCACTAGAGTAAGAGGTCTTCAAGGTAGGTATTGTATGCTCTTGATTGATGATTATTCTAGAATGACATGGGTTACCTTTCTCAAAGAAAAAATATAATCCCTAGATAAGTTTAAAGCATTCAAAGTTATGGTTGAGAATGAAATAGACATGAAAATCAAATGTTTGAGGTTTAAAAGGTGGAGAATTCACCTCCAATGAGTTTAATAGTTTTTGTGAGAACCATGGGATAAAGAGGCATTATTCTACCCCTAGGAATCCTCAATAGAATGGTGTGGTTGAAAGAAAGAATAGGATTGTTCAAGAAGTTGCAAGAACAATGATGAAAGATGCAAACCTACCATAGGTCTACTGGAGAGAAGTAATTCATATTGTTGTCTACATTATAAATAGAGTTCAAGCAAGAGAAAATAGTGTAAAGACTCCCTATGAGTTGTGGTATGGAATTATTCCTACTATCAAATACTTCAGAGTGTTTGGAAGCAAGTGTTATATCAGAATAGAACAACTATAGTAGTATGATTGTAACCAATAGCAAAAAAAATAGCTATAGTAGTATAATTACAAGACTAGTAGCAATACAACTGCCACCAATAATAGCTACAACATACATGACAATAGGAATGTGAACAAAAACAAATAATATAGTTGTGGCAACATGAAACATTAGCAAAAAAACAACATGATGATCTAGCAAGAAAAGTTGTGAAAAAAGAAATGAATCATCTTTGAAAGTAGGAATTTAGGCCCTGCACTATAATAACCTTTCTTTTGTTGATTAGTTGGTCAACTTGGAGTTTGATCAATTATAATTGAAAATCAATCTTTACATTCTTCACAGCCTCAATCTATAGATGAGGAAAAAGAGAAATCAAAGAATAAAAAATGTTGGAGTAAAGCCCTAGTAGTGCAGCTCCCTAGTGATCACTAAGGTTATTAAATGCAACTTTACTCCTATTTCTCCATTGACAAGATAAAATGATAGCCTAATTTCATCAACAATGATATTATGATGTAACCCAACCCCAAGGGCTTCTTTCCAATTTAAATTATGCTTAAAGAGATTTGGCAGGTCATAAAAATAACATTCCACTATTTTTTAATAAAGTGGCATCCCCCAAAACTATGCCTTATATTTTCTTTCCTTTAATAGAAGGGGAAATTAACTGGTTGGACCATCATACATTTTAGTCTATCCACAATGGGAAATTTGCAATGTAAAACCTTCCAAGCAATTAATTGAGCATTTGTATTAGCCTTTGATTTCCAAATCTAGGTAGATAATTTACCCCATAAAATTTTCATTGAACCTGCAATTCCACTTGGAGTTCAATCAAGATCTCAAGAGAAATTTTGGAAGAAACTAAACGTAGGCCTTTTTTAAAGGAAAGAAAATAAAAGGATAAGAGGACGTCCATAACTAATCTTTGTAAAACTTGTAATGGATAGAAGCGCATAATTTCATAGTCAGATCAAGTAGAACCAAAAACTGAACAAAAATCATAAATACTTTGTATTTATTAGTAAGGTTAAATTGGACTTTGATAGAGTGCCATGACAACTAGCTCATAGTGTGAAAATCCCAAAGATCACAAATATTACTCTTTTTTTTTTAACAAAGAGTAGGATTTTTTTGGAAATATTAAATCAAGAGGTTGATCTTAATAGAGAATATGTGTATTCCACCAAATAGAAGAGGTGGAGAAGCTAAAACCATGTTGTAGTTGTAATGACAGAAAAAGTACTCCCTAACATGGCCTTGATTTAGTGTTGTAATATGTCTAACATATTCACATTAGGTCTTAGGCCCTTGTGAACTAAATGAACTTAATTGTACCTTATTTAAGAGTGTTGTAAAGTGTTGTAACACACTTTCACACTTTTCTAGGGTTTTATTAAATAATTGGGCTTCTTCATGCTTTAATTGGCCTTATTTTGCATCAACAAGCCCCATTTAATACATATTTTTTAGGATAATCCTGACAAAAGACAACATCCAATCATAATTTAGGTGTTTTTAGGTTGTGTCGCCCAAATTTGGTGGTTTGGGACTCATGCACCACCTTGGTCATATGAGTCCCACCTAGGGTTTTGGGTTCTGATCTAGATTTTACACCTTTCTAAGAATTTTTGAAAATGGTCCCATAATTTATTCCTAATGGGACTCATATGCCATCTTGGGTGTATGAGTCCTATGTGGCCTAAAATCAAAATTAATTCAAATTCTTAGTGGGATTTTATCCTCCTAGATCTGATGTCGACTTGTAGTGTTGTGATTTTGAGAATTTTTGCATAATTAAGTATAAATACAAGTTCCTTTCACTCATTTTACACCTAGCAAGTTGAAGGAGAATTCTTATAGAAAAGTTGAGTTTACAAGAGAATTCAACTATTTACAAGAACATTCAAGAGCATTCAAGGGTAGATTGTCAAGTTTTTTAGAGCATTATTCAAGCATCAAGCATCATGTCAAATTCTTTATGCATCATGCTTTTTTTGGAGCTAATAATTGTGATGTAGGGTTTCATGATTCAAGCTAGCATTCAAGTTGAGATCTATCCTATTTAAGCAAGAGTCAAGATCTACATCCATTGGAGCTACTTCATACATGTTTGTAGCACTTTATTGTTAGGGTTTGGTGAGTTGCAACATCATATTTTGTTCATTCATCATTTTCTATTCCTATTTCATTTCATTTCAAGGTTTTTATTACCAAAATGGGGTTTGAACAAGGAAAACCCCTATCTACTAACAAAACAATATTTATCCCTCTCTTTGGTGTGTGATTGGCAAGTCTAGGTTGAAGAGAAAGTTAAATGGAGAAAGTTTTCAAAGTGTTCAAAATTGTAAAAGTTGTCAACTTGCATTGAAGATCATTAGAATACTTCTATAGGTTGCAAATCAAGGTTTCAGAACTGGAAATTGATTGGAAAGGATAGAGAAGATATTAAAGACCATATTCAGACTTGGAATTTCCAAAAAAACCTAACTAGACTGATACTCCAGTTCTGGCATATGAGTCCCAGTATAGGTCATTTTCTAGCATTTCCAGATACCCTTTTTCTAGAAACCAATTCCTACCCAAAAGCCCTAATCTAGGACTATATCAGGTCTAGCATATGAGTCCCAATCAACTTTAAAATAAGTGTTTTTAGCATTATAGAGCTTCATTCAATCTCTTTTAGATTTCCAGGTGCACACATTTCATCTCTCAACTTTTTTGTTTTGTTTTACATGCATTTTAAGGTCATTTAGTGAAAGATTGTATTACATTAGGTTTAAGTATTACATTTTGCATTTAATTTGTCTTTCTAAGCCTTAGCTTGGTGGTGAACCCCTCATTATTTTTCAATCAGACCTTAGGACAACCCTATTGCAAGATCTCTTTCTCATTTGTATACTCTAGATTCAGATCTTTAGGGTTCCCTTCAATGAAATGATTAGGAAGTTTGTTTTCTCTATGTCCTAAACTATACGAAAGAAAATCCATTTTCTATTATTTCAGTAGCAAATTATATCTCCATTTTAAAGGATAGAAAGTGTGTTGCCAAGACTTTATAGAAAAAAGGGGCATAAAGAATTTTTTCAAGCCAACCCACATGCTAACATTTACCATTGATAGAGGTAAGCTTAATATGGTTCCATATAAGAATCTTCCACACTTCATTCCCATGGAAAACTCAAATAATCCATTTGGTAGCCAAGCAAAATCCTTGAGTTCTTGGATCTAAAATCCCTAGGCCACCTTTGCATTTAGGTTGAATACAATGGACTCATAATGTGGAAATAAACCCCATACTGCCATCTCATTTAGCCCACAGAAATTTATGGATAATTTTGATTAAATTGTCATACCCCTTTTTGAAGGCACCAAACATGAAGACTAATAAACATGTGTAGCAATAAATATTTTATTGGAAACCTATATTTTTCCAACCAAAGAGAGAAATTTATTTCCCCAAATGAACAGTTTATTCTTGACTTTATTAAGGTACCAGTTCCACATGTTTGAAAGAGAAACCCTGATGCCAAATGGTATACTAAGATATCTCATTATTCGCCATGCTTAATTTGCTTCCAATCACAAGGAATCCAATGGGGAATAGGGACAATTTGAATCATCAAAAATTTTGATTCATAAAGTGCAAGTTTAGATCTTGAAACAACACAATATAGATTGAGTATGTCCATTATGTTGGAGATATTATTAGAAATGTAGATTCATGTGACTAACTTCATATCATGAGCAATTTGAAGTAAATAACCCAAAGCATTAGTCATAAGGACATAGAGATAAGGAGCTAAGGGACAACCTTTCCAGAGAGATCTTTGCAAAGGAAATGGATTTGTTGTCACATTGTTGATAATAATCCAAGAATTAGCATCTTGAAACAAAATTTGAACATGAGCTCAAATTTTGGGGCAAAAAATGAGTCATTCAAGCATTTTAAGAATAAAGATCCATCGAATTCTATCATAAGCTTTATCAAAATTGAGTTTAATCAAAATTGAGTTTAATCAAAATAGCATTTTGACCAAATTGTTGAGCCCATTCACAAGTCTCCCAGGGTGATCCCATAATAGTGGTTTACAATTTTTGGCCAAACTAGACACTGAAATTATTATTTTTAACTAAATCTTCACATTTGATCACCATAGCGGCTAAACTGTGAGGAATTTGAAGATAGCGCAAACTAGAGTCTCATCAAATTTTGTCTGTAGATTCTAAAAATATTTTTTTCAAAATTTTTGGAATCAAATTGCACTTCTTTTTCCATCTCCCACAAAAATAGATTTTTTTTAGAAAACAACATTTTTAAAAAGTGACACACTTATAACGCATAATTTTTTTCCATGAAGGATAAAATTCTAATTCTTTCAAATTTAGATTTGTAACTCTAATATCTAGTGCTTCCACTTAATTAGATAGTTTTTTATTGAATATTTTATCCTTAATCAAGTTTCAAAGTCAAACAAATTACAATTCAGACATAGCCGACTGTATAACGCGTAACTTTTTTTGTATATATCAAAACTTTATTTTATTTTTTTGTTGGATCAAGGACTTCAATATCTGGTGCACTCATATTTTTCAATTTTTTTGATAATCTTCTATTTTTCCACATGTGAAGAACAAAGAAATTCATTTTCGATGAAAAACCTATGTTTAATAAAACTTAAAAACAAATACATAACAAAACCAAAACATATTAAAATTATATTCATTGGATAGCTTGTTCTGAGGAATACCATAATCATTTCAAATAAATTTTAAATGAATTAATTTGATCCCCCAAAATCTAAATCAAAAGTGATTTTTATCAGCATTTTGATAGGTGTAAAGGAGACGCATTTATAGGTATGGTTTAAAACTAGCGAGGTTCTATCCAAGGGGGTTTGATCTAAGGTGATTTGATCAAACCTTCTTCAATTGGAATCCTTAAAATGGAACTTTTTAAGGCTTAAATCATTATATTTTCTAAAAATATGTGATTTCAGCTAAAATTCGTTCCTCTCAGGAATTGTAAACCACTATTATGACAACACCCCCCATGCTAACATAATATTATCAAGAATGAATCTACCAGTAATAAAACATGTTTTCTCAACTCAAACAATTCCTTGAACCACTAGTTTGACCCTAATGACCAAGGTTTTTTAATATATAATCTTGTACAAAGTATTAAGAAGGGTGATAGGACACCAACCAAAAATGGAGTCTTTATTTTTCCCTTTAGGAAGAAGTTTGATTATACCACCATTAATAATGGGGCCCAATGATCTATTTTTAAAAACCTCCAAGTTTAAAAAATAAAAAAATCCTCAATTTGTTGCCACATAGCTTGGTAGAATTCCATAGGAAGACCATCATTGTTGGGACATCAATATTTAATTCTATATATTGTTTGAATATATATAATGTTATGTTTACATTTAAATTTTTCTTTTCATTTTTATATTTATACATTACTAGATTATGTATTTTATTTATATAATTGTTTTAAAAAAATATGTTTTTTCCTCTTTCTTTTATGTTTTTCAAATTTTGGTTTGCTTGTCACCTTTTTAAAAAAGTTTTGTATGCAATACATATTACTACTCTCCTCTTCTTAATGATGAATTATTTATTGTGATCTAAAGTTTTGATGTAAATATACACATAATTGAATTGAAAAACACCCCATATTAAATCCATAAATAAACTTTATTTATCTGCTATTTAGTTTTAATTATTTTGTGATTTTTTTGTTTTATTAAATTATAATATTATATTATGGTTGTTAATTAATTTACAATATCCTATGATCTAAACACAAATGTAGAGCATTAATGTAAGACCCCACGTCACATGTGATTAAAACAACCCTAATTCGTTTCATGTTTTCCTAAATAGATGGTAAACATATTACAGATGATAAATAGTGTGATTGTGTAACAATATTCTTGCATTTCATACTACCATGAAGGTGTCAAACACTCATAAATTATGGAATGTGAATTGAAAATTCAAATGAAATTATTGCATAGTTAAATCTTGGGAAATTAAGCTTGCAAATTAATTTTGTACATGTTTGTTCTTAATATTGCATTGGCAATGTGTAGGAAAATAAGGGTGCCAGTACGAGAAGGGAAAACCATTGAGAGAAAATCAACAGACATCTTATTGTGGATACAAATTTGAACATTTTAGGGCTTAGAAATAAATAAAGTTAATACGGTAAATTAATGTGGTGAGGGTTGATACTAAAGGGGTAATTGATTTTGGGTTATGTGGGTGTAAGTGGGGCTGGGGGTTAGGAACCCTTATCCAAGTATGAAACTCGGATGAAACCTTAAGTGGGTCTTTAAAGAGGGTTGTTGGTTAATTTGTTTGGTTGGGATGCAAAAATAAACACCCTAGGATCTATACCATAATGGTAGGGGTCAAGTGGGCATGCAATAGGGCCCCAAAGACATGATTTGACCCTTGTCCTCATAATGGAGAGTGACAAGTTTTGAGGGGAAGATGAGATGAAAAGATGGAGGGGTTGTCCAAGTGCAGGTTTCCTCTTTGATAAGGAAAAGAATCTCATTGATGGAAGTAGGTACACTTCAAACCTCCCCACCCAAAGATTGCAAGTTGAAACTCCTATATATTTTGGAGAGGAAAAATGAGTGGGGTGTTACCCACTTCTTCTTTTGGAGAACTCTAGTTGAGATAGAAGGAAGGTTGGGAAGAGGAGAGAAATCATCCCTCTTAGGATATAGTGATGAAGATAGCTTGGGTTGGAAAGGAAAGGATGATGGAAGAATTTAACTCCCTCAACTAAGTAGAATATAAGTTTTCCTCTACTTTCATTCTCCTTTATTTATTTGTTGTATGAAGGTGGCATGTTATATGAACCATGGTTGGAAATTAGTAAGTAGAGAACCTACCTGCATATAATTCGATACTATGCTATTCTTATCCCTTTTTGTAAAGATCTAAAAAGACTCCATTAATATGTAGAATGACTTTGAACCATAGATCTAAATATAAAGGAAAAATCCCTCTAGTAGCCTATAATTTATACCTGTTGCATATCGATTGCCCTATAAGAGAATCAACAATGTGGATTGAGCTAAAAAACTAATTTAATAATAATAATAATAATAATAAATGCAACAAAGTAAAAGATGATACATTTAGTCTGTAATCCATCATAGACTTGGGTTTGGAATTAAAATATGTCGCAGTAAAGAAACATAATACATATACATTACCATGTGCACTGTAAAATAGAGAAAAGAAGAGAGGATATAGAGCCATCAGATTTCCATGCCTTTACTTTGAACAAAGTTTCTAATATTATTAATATAACATGGCAATAATGTGTTAATCCTAAAACAACAATTTGATAAGGGGATCTTACAAGTAGTTTTCAATAATATCTAATTCCAATGGTTGCACGGTCCCCAAAGTTTAAACATAATATAAAAATAAACAAGACCACATTAGCCTTAAAGAATCTTAACTCTTTTCTCTAGCGGTTAAATAGTCTCTTTAATGGAGACACAAGAAGATATTCCCACTCCCTTAGATAAGTATCTTAGTAATTTTAAATAAGAGATAAGAGTATGAATAAAGGTAAAAATTAAATATTCTATCATTCCCTTAAAAACAAATATTATATAGTTTATCTTAGGCCTTTTTAAAGTTAAATAATATTTATTTATTAATAAGAAATATATCATTAAAGGATATTCATAAGAATAATCTTTTTAGTTGTAAAGATAATCATAATTATTGCAATTGTAAATTATATATATATATATAATTTATTTATTTTATTTCTTAAAGTATATAAATATAAGAGAAAAATGAATTCAAATAAATGGCAATGAAATAAATAGATAGAACATTCATAATTTATTCTATATTTGAGTTTAGTTTTAACATTAGTTTCATCAATAAGCTTATTATAATTTTAAGGGCACCGGTATAGACCTAGTTGTAGCAAATGAGTATTACTTTTACAAACATTGAGTGCCAATAGGGTTATTGAGTGGTGTGTTGATAATGAGTTGCATGAGCAGTGTCATCCAATGCATATGGTGTGTCACCATGCAAGTATATGGTTAGCAAGTGAGTGGTGTGTTGATAATGAGTTGCACAAGCAACTTCATCCAATGCATATGGTGTGCCACCATGCAAGTACATGGTTAGCAAATGTTAGCATTTTGTAGCCTTATTAAAAAAAAAAAATTGTTGGGTTTTTCTAGCAAAAATTATGGGTGTGACAATTAATCAATAATTGTTTGATATATAATATATTTTTTCTCAAATAGGTATATGCTTAAATTGGGTTGGTTTTCCAAGTAAATCTTATTAAAAATTAATTTAAATGTATCATTTAATTGTTTTACACAATTAATGAGGATGGCACTATGTTTTTTTATCATGTTATCCACTAGGGTTCAAATATATTAAAGGTAAAATTCAGCGAGGTTTAACACATGAATACTTTAACAAACTAGACCCCCTACTTTTGAAAAAAGAGGACTATGATATTTATATCAAAATTCAATTATGTAGTTTTTTCAGTCGAACTTATTGAATCTTATTTCATGAGTCACATGAACCCATCTCTCGTGAGAATGAATGTTCTAGTTTAAATGCATGATATCTCATAAAATTATAATGATATCAAATTGTTCCAATTAAAAAATATTATTCAAGAGTTAATTATGCATTTATCACATTAAGGTTTTGTAATGCCCATCCCAAAATCAAAACTAGATTATACCTCTAATTATCAAAATCTAAAAACAAAAATAATAAAGTGATAATTTTAAGATGAACTACTATACTTTTTTTTAGAGGATATATTAACCTCAACTATGAAGAGTGGACCCCAATTATAGGACAATCATTCACTTTTGAGTTAATTACACAAGATCAATCTCAATACTAAGGATTTACAAGATATTATATTATCACTTACAAAATTCATTTGTATGTTAAAAAATAAGACTAACATTCTAATTATATAATCAACATCTCACTATGTAATGAATTAACTTAGCTAATGTGATGACCAGGATGGAGGAGCAGGAAAAAGGATTTGAATTTTTTGGTCGGCAATAGGTGTCTAGTTCGAAGGAAGTTGGGATTGGTTTGGGGGATGGTCTTTCTGGGGATGCGATAGGGGAGAATGCAGGCGACAAGCAAGAGGGAGCAACTTCCGAGGACTGGGGACCAAAGAAATGAGGGGACCCAAGTGGAAAGGTGTCTTTAGATGGTAAGTTATCCTCTAGCTCTTCTTTGAAGGACGAGGTTTGTGGGTTCGCGTGCCTTGGAAACTAGGGTGTAGACAATACTTTGAGGGATCCCTCATGGGAGGAATCAAAGAGAAAGTGGGTCTCGTTGTTTGGAACCAAGCTTGTTAGTAAGTCTATTTTTCCTCTAATAATTAATATTTCATCCCCTACGAGTGGGACGTATGCTATTCTTGTACCTGATCTAGTGATTGATCATAATGTTTCTCTAATGGCATCATCGCTAGTGGGAAAATTTATGGGCCCATGACCAAATATTGAAATTGCCAGGGACTTTGTTAAGAAGAAATGGAGAGTCAAAGGTCAAGTAGAGGTAGTGGCTCTACCTAAGGGTTTCTTCTCCTTTGTTTTTTCTTGCAAAGAGGTCAAGCTAGCAGTATTGTGTGGTGGTCCTTGGTTCATTGGCAAGTCATATTTGGCTATCAAGAAGTGGTCCTCGAAAACGGATTTCTCATATGCTTCTTTTGAGGCAGTGCTTGTATGGGTTTTCTTACTAGGTTTACTACTGGAGTATTGAAATGAGCATGTTTTTCAGGGGAATTTCCAGCTCCTTTGGTGATCTGCTATCCATAGACACTATGACTTCATCTAGAAAAAGGCTAGTTTTTTCCAAAATCTATGTGGGGATCACTCAGTCTCCAGACCTACCATCATTGATTGAAATTGTGTCAAAACTTGGAAAGTGGGTTCGGCTTGTTGAGTTTGAGACTCTTCCTTTTGTGTGCTTCACTTGTAAAAATGTTTTCCATTGGGTGAGGAAATTCCCAAACAATGTGTCTAAGCATGATGCTAAGACAGTTTCCAAGGAGACCAAGATATGAAGGGCTAAAATAATGGAGAAATCCCAAGAGAATGGGATTAGAGGGAACAAGAATTTAACTATGGAAGGTAAGGGAAATAGTGGGGAGAGCCGAATCCCCAACCTAGAAGCTAAAAAAGTAGAGGAGCCTTGTAAAGATAATGATATCTTTGTAGATCCTAAAGGAGATACTAATGACCCTAACAAAGTAGTTGTAGACTTGAGAACAAAGGGTTCCCAAGGGGAGGAGGAAAAGGTAGGAGGGAGCATTGTAAAGTAGGATGAAAGTTTGAACTTAGAAAAATGGGTTCTAGACTCGGTAGCTAATGGTTCAGAGGAAACTCCTTGTTTTGGTCAAAGTAAGGCAAGTAGTGAGGAGGGTTCAGAGGAGGTTGGGGAGAAGATCACCCATTTTTCTATTCAGGTTGATTCCCAAAGCTCTCTAGAGGTTGTTTAATCCACTTTTGGGAACTCTGGGGATACCTACAAGGGGAGGACTGATGTGGGATATTCTCTGTTGAATAAAGTTGTTGCAGATGACTTTATGGATGGAAAAGATTTCATGGGTCTTGAGGACCTATATCTTGATGAGGATAGCTTATACACTAAATTTGAGAAGAAGAAGATAAAAAGAGGAAACAATACAGTGGGGGTTTCTACAAGATATATATCAAGAGCGTATGTTGAAATCCAAAGAAGTTCAAGAAGAAAATCAACAAAGTAGATAGAGAATAGGAATGCATCCAAAATATTGCGGATGGGGTTCAAAGAACCATCCTGAATTTATGCAGAAGCAATACCCCATCAAAGAAATGAAGTTTATGTCATGGAATATTTAGGGGCTAAATAGTTCCCATAAATAAGATATTCTGCACAATTTTGCTAGGGACCACAAACTTGATATTTTAATTCTTTAGGAGTCCAAGATGCCTAAAGATAGGGTGGAAAAGATTAAGAGCTTCAAGAATGGTGGTGTGCAAGGTAGTAGTTCAGAGGGGGCTTCTGGAGGTTTAGTGACTTTTTGGAATCAGGATCACCTTCAAGGTACTCCAGTTTGGGAAGATGCCAATCATGTGGCTACTAGATTCAGGCATATCATAGTTGAATTCAATTGGATGTTGTCTAATATCTACGCACCCAATAATAAATCTGCTAGAAGGAGTTTTTCGAAAAGACTTGAGTCTTTTAGGTTATGCTTTCCTAATGAGAATTGGATTATCATGGGGGGTTTTAATACACCACTGCTAGAGTTGGAAAAATTTGGGGGCTATCAAATACAAATGGATAGTAAACTGGATATAATGGATTTCATTAACTTTCAATGTTTGCATGATGTGAACCTCAAGGGAGCTACATATACCTGGTCTAATAGGAGGGTTGGGAGTGACCTTATCCAAGTTTGGCTTGATAGGGCCTTAATTTTGGATAACTGGTTGAAGGATTATTTTTTCTCTTTAAATGCTCTTTCCATAATTGGATTGAATCATTTCCCTATAAGCTTTGTGGCCGACTCTGTGTCAGGTAAGAGAAATTTTCCCTTTAGATTTGAAAGAAAGTGGTTGTCTCATCTTAATATCTTTGATTGCATTCAAGAGCGGTGGAATATAAATGTTAGTGGTACTGCTATGTTTAGAGTAGCTAAAAATCCTGGTGAGGTCAAAACCAAGGTCATAATTTGGAATAAGGAAGTTTTTGGGGATATCTTTGCTACTAAGTCTACTATTCAATATGATTTAAAGGATATTCATGATCAAATTCAGAAAGATGGTTATATTGGTGATTTCTTATCTAGGGAAAATGAAATCCTTACAAAATACGATGATATTATTTCAAAAGAAGAGGAAAATTGGAAACAAAGATCTAGATCGGTTTGGATTTTAGCTAGGGATAAGAACACTAGGTTTTTCCATATGACCACTATGAAACATAGGGCTTCCAATCGTATTACCCATATTATGAAGAATGATGTTAAAATTGAGGAGGATGAGATCAGGAATGAGGCCATCCAGTTCTTTGATAACCTTCTTTCTTCAGAAGAGGGGTTGGATGCAAATGCTCAACAAACTCTCATTGAGGCTATCCCTAATATTTTGAATAAGCATCAAAATAGACTTTTGACTACTATCCCTTCACTAGAAGAGGTTACAAAGGTTATTTTTTCTTTTGAAGGGAATAAGGCCCCTGGTCCCAATGGGTTCCCTATGTTATTTTTCCAAGTGTTTTGGGAAATTGTGGTTGATGATGTGGTCAATGTTTTCAAGGAGTTTTTTGGATCCAAGAAATTATTGAAAGAGCTTAATGCTACTTTTATTGTTCTCATTCCCAAGTTCCTCGGTGCTGATGCTTTTGATTTCTTTTTCCCAATTAGTTTATGCAACTCTTTTTATAAAATAATTTCTAAATTGGTTACTTCTAGGATTCTTGGGATTCTCCCATTGTTGATATCTCCCTAGCAGAGTGGTTTTGTTCCTGGAAAATAGATTTTGGACTCCATTATCATGGTTCATGAGAAATCCATTCTCTCAAAAATTAAAAAAATCAAGGCTTTTTGCTCAAGCTAGATATGTCTAAGGCCTATGATAGGGTTGAGTGGGAGTTGTTTTATCAAAGTCTTAAAAGATTTTGGGTTTTCAAAAAGATTTCTGTAGTTGATACGAGAAATGATCTCAACTACTAGTACCTTAGTCATTATCAATGGTTCTCCTTCCCATTTTTTCAAAGTGCCGAGAGGAGTTAGACAAGGAGATCTTGTGTCTCCTATTCTCTTTACCCTCATGGCGGAAATTTTGGGAAGGCTTCTACACAAAAAAGTGATGGAAGGTAGTCTAAAAGGCTTAAAACTGTCTTTGGAAAATCTGGATTGTTCGCATCAACAGTTCATGGATGGCACAATTCTTATGGGAAGCTCAACTATTGGAGAAGCTAGAACACTAAAGAGCTCCCTTGTGCTTTATGAGGAAGGCTTAGGGAAAAAAATTAATAGGGCGAAAAGTTCTCTTTTCTTTTTCAATACCCCTAAGCATAGGCAAAGGAAGATTGCAAACATTTTAGGCTATGTTGTTAACTCTCTTCCTTCCATTTACTTAGGTCTTCGTTTGGGTACCAAACCTCCAGAATCATTTTGGATTTCTCTTGTGGATAGGTTTAATCGAAAGTTAGCAAGCTAGAAAGGGACCCTTTTGAGTCAAGCTAGTAAAGTTTTGTTACTTAAGGCCTCTCTTTAGAATTTTCCTATTTATGCCCTCAATTTGTTTAAGGTTCCTACCAAGTTTGTTGAAATTATTGAAAAGATCCAAAAATGCTTCCTTTGGTCGGGGGTTGAGGAGAAGAAGAGGATTCTGTTGGTTTCTTGGGAGAATGTGTGTAGACCTAAAAAGTATGGGGGTCTTGGACTAAGGAGCATTAGAGTGTTTAATAAAGCTCTCCTAGCAAAACAGGTTTGGAGAACATATGTTGACACCCGTGAATGGAATCCTATCTGGCGCAATAAATATTTGTTGGGGGTTGACTCCGTCAAAGACTTTCTTAGTTCTCAAAATCTCCCCCTGGCTCAACCCTTTGGAATAATGTCATTAAGGCTAGGGATCTCATTGGTAAAGGAGCATCTTGGAAACTTGGAGATGGCAGGAAAATCTTGTTCTGGGAAAACCAGTGGATAGGAAATGATCGTCTGTGTAATATCCCTATCTTTAGGAATTATATGGAGGCTTGTAAAACTAGGCATGGCATCTTGGTTGGGGATTATTGGAGTAATAATCAGTGGGTTGATATTTCCTCTATTAGTCTCGATCTTTGACCTTTGTAGCTTCTCCTTAATTCCATTATGCTCAACTCGCAAGGCCAGGAGGATTCTTTGGTCTAGAAGTCATCCTCCTTAGGGATTTACTTTGTTCCTTCAAAAGTGGCCTCTTTTTTTTATTCTCCTCCCTACCCTATTTGGGTGAAGGTGTGGATGCATAACCTTATTTTGAAAGCCAACATTTTTTCTTGGATCCTCCTTCAGAATAAACTGTTGACTAATGACAATATTTGCTAGCATGATTTCTCTTTACCTAATAGATATTACCTTTGCTATTGGAGGTAGAGTCTTCTTCACATCTTTTTCTCCTCTTTCCTTTTGCCTATGCTATTTGGTGCAGGATTTTGCAATTGTGGGATCTCAGCTGGGCTTTTCCTGGAACTATCTTAGATTTTTACAACCAGTGGAAGGCCTCTTCAAGAAACTATCTATTGAATCTGCTTTGGAACTATTTCTTCCCTCACCTCGCCTAAGGAATTTGGAAAGAGCATAATAATAGAATCTTCAGGGATATGGCTCTTTCAGAGGAAGTTATTTTCAGAAAGATTATCAGAGCTGTGAGAGAGAACTTCAATCTACTCAATAGCAAGATTAATGTTACGGGAAAGGTTAGTTTTCAAGAGTATGAGCTTAGAGTGGTTGATTCTTGGAAGGTTAATGTTGATATGTCTAATCTTCTCAAGCCTACTAAGGGGCCTAGAGATGGAATCCATTAGAGCCTCCTTCCTCTTGGCTAGGTTAAAATCAATTTCAACAGGGCATCCAAGGGTAACCCTAGGCCAACCGGGTGTGGGGATGTGGTTAGGGATGAGAATGGTTGTTTCATTGTTGCATGGCTCTCCCCTTGGGAATTTAGACCAACCACATGGCTGAAGCTATTCGGGTGTTTCATGTTTTGAATCTAGCTAGTCAGTTGAATTTAAAAAATGTTTGGATTGAAGGGAATTCGAACTATATTATTCAATGCATAAAGGGCCTACAAAAACCCTCTTGGTCTATAGAGAGTTGTATTAACCTTTCTAAGGGGATTATTAGTAACTTTGAGAAATGTTATATTTCTCATGATTTTAGGGAAATTAATACGGTGGTGGAATTTTTTTCTAACAAGGGGGTTCAGGCGAAGGAAAAGATGAGTTGGTAGAGGAGTGATGAGATGAAGGCTAATGTCATAACCTTAATCATGTATGATCAAACTCATGGGAAGGTGCAAACTCCCCCTACCAATGAATGATGTCTAAGTGTCTTGTCATGCAGTCTTGGGACTATAGATTAATCATTATTGATTATTGGCTGAAGCTTAACTTTAATATTTCCCATTCAAATGATTTGAGATTCACACGCTTTCTAGGAATTTTGAAGGCTAGTTTATTTAGATTTCTATAGCTTTCCGAACAAGCCTAAAAGTTTACCAACATGGGTGGTGAGAGTCCCAAGGTGGAACCGACGGACTGTGAGGAATTAAGAAATAATTCCAAGCTCTAGGAGATGTTGGAGAAGGGTGGGATTACAATCTTCATTGAAAAACTCTATGCTTGGGATCTGAACATTACCAGGTTTTTTTCCAAGGGTTGGAAGGATGGCAAGATCAATTTGTTTGGGAGAAAGGTGATCATCAATGAGCAACTAATTGCGGAGGTTACGATGCTTTCCATGGAGGGTATTAAGTTCTACAGGGATAGGAAACTCTCTGACCAGGCAGTCTAAAATTTTTTGAAGTCGTAGGAGGAGAAGGAGGACCTATGAAAGATGAAAAAAAGTTATTATGTTTTTGTGAGGATTGTATTGCACTAGAGGAAGGTGTTGAATTTTGCTAATGGAGTACATTACATTGGATGGTCGTTACACTAGGGTTTTCAGGTATCATTTACTGCTCCTCAACCATTTTAGGCATCAAGTTAGGGTTTCTTTCCCTTTCTATCTAGCATCTTCTCTAAATGCCAGTTTGTAGAACTATAGAAAAAATCTGATTAGGCATTCCATTCTCCATGAAGGCCTGCTTGTTTTAATTTATGATCATTTTAAAGCCATGTTGGCTCTATCCCACTAGACCCCCTCTTCTAAGGATAAGGTTGTAGTTAAGGAGAAAGGGAAATCTAGTGTCTATCCCTAGAAGAAGGGAAAGAGAAAGGTCTCAGAGGACCCCTCTTATGCTGTTAATGAGGAGGATTCATAGTCAACCCCTTCATCTAAATATCCCAATTACCCTGCTACTAATAGAGAGGAGAGGCCCCATTTTCCTAGGGATCTTAAGGCGGAGGACCATTATTTTAAGGTTGAACATGAATTCCCTGATGATATTCTTGCTAGTTCCTATAATGGGTTTGTGGATTTTTTTAGGTTAATCAAATGGATGTTTTTTGAGATTAAGGAAATTAAGCTAAATCAGAGGGCTATGAATAGTAAAATGGAGAAGGATGATGACAATAATAATAGAGACAGAATTAAGGCCACTAATTTATGGACAGAGGAAGAAAATAAATATATGATGGAGTGCCTTAAGAAAATTGTTGAGGATTTACAACATTTCAAAAGTAACCATGATGGTAAGTTGTCTAAGATGGAGGAAAAGCTTAGGAATATAAAAGAATCCCTCCACAAGGTGCTAGTAATGAGCCATAAAATTTTAAAATCTACAGAAAAGACCATGAATATGATGGTGGAAAATTTAGAAAATGCATATCAGGTCAAAATGGCTGTGTATGCGGATGTTCAGAAAAAGGAAAGGTAGTTGGAAGGTGAAGGGTCGAGCAACAAAATCAGAGCAAACCTAAAGAGGAAGGCAGACCAGGCTCTTGTGAACATCCAAGAAATAAAAAAATCTACTCTTAATATGAACAAACTTGAGCAAGAGGCGATGAAGATCCTCAGGAATCTAGCCTAGTGGCTAGACTTTTGGTGGTTTTTTGTTGGATTTTTGTCGTGTTGCCTTGGGTTCCATTGTTTTCTTCTTTGTGGGCAGCATTTTGTTTTTTTCTTGGACTCTTTTAATTTTGTATCTATCGCTCTTTTACTGTTAAGGGTTTCAATTTCCCTTCAAAACATGTTTGTTCCTTAATAAAAAACATTCTAATTTTATATATTGTTATTAAATTATTATATAATTGAAATAACATTATTAGATATTATTGTACACTCTTATGAAAATAACATGTCGCTTCAATACAATATGACAAGTAGAGTAAAAATGGTCCATTTCTAATTTACTACATAATATTATATTTAATTTAACTATTACTCATTGTGAATGATAATTTTCTTGTAATATAACTATACATATTAAAAGGAAATTATTCAATACCATAGCAGGTTAATGTCATGCCTAAAACTATGTAAAATTCAAAGAATTGGAATTATTGCTAAAAGTTAAAGCGGACATTCTTTAGCCAAAAATTTAAAGAAGGAATTCATTTTATTGTGCCTTATTTAACAAACAAGCTTCATATACACATCACACAAGGGATCAAGAAACCACATTACAAAAGGAGTTTGTATGCAACAAGGATTAATGTGTTGGAATTCAAACTAATTTTTATTCACCTAAAATGTGACAAAGGTATATCCATCTAGTAGAGAAGATATGATGGTGCAGATGCAAGCTAGTATGATAGGCATGTAAAATTATAATGTAATTCAAAGCTCTAATTTATTATTCACAACAATGTGTGCTTCTACCATTGAAAATTCATTTCACAAATAATGTAGATAGAGTTAATAAGGTAGCGGTTTTTACGGAAGAATTAGAGATGAATGAACCATATTATTCTAAAGATAAGTCGATAGGGTACATGGTCAGATAAGTAACTATTCAAGAGCAGTGGAAAAACACAATTTGATCATGACCACAGTCACCAAAAAGCAAATGATAATAGAATTGTTGCCCAAAAACTAATCAATAACTATTATGCTAAGATAGTAATCAATTTTCTGAGCACGTTATTCATACTTTTAAACACCCATTCTACAGTTTCATGACCCATGAGGAGAAATTACTAATTTGGGTGTTGATTCTAACAAATTGTTACAAAAGATTAGCAAGAAATTTGGTTTTAACAACTCATAGAAGATATAGAAATAAATCGATGTGCATGATTCAAGATAACATATTCAAGATTTTAAGAAATATCAAGGTAGCAACTAGTAGCTATATCTTTGTCTTAGATAACAACAATCGGTTAGAAAATCATTCATATTCAAGGATACAAAGCATTTGTCACATTAATACTATGTTTGCAATATAAATATTCATAGTCATCAATTCACATATTTATGATAGAATTACATTTCAAGTTCCTATACAAAAGAAAATGCTTATCAAAAGAGTTCATCCTCAATACATAGAATATTTATTGCTTTTTCTAACATAAGCAAAATATCAATAGTTGTATTTTTTTTTAAAACATTATTAACCAAATACATTGGTTCACAGACCAACGTTGTCCCATAAACAAGTGCAACTTTTGTGAACACTACAAAATACAATGCACAATTTTCACTAATAACCAGAATTGTCAAAGATTCAAAGACTCCATTTAATCGTCAATGCATCTTTATCAGAATAAGGACCTCATATATTAAAACTTCCTCAACAAACCTAGTTGATACTTTTAGAAACCTACATCAATAAAACTAGTTGATGCTTTTAGAACCCTGCAACACTGAATAGAGCAGCCCAACCCTAATCACCTCCCAACTATAGGACCATATGTTTCACCCCCAAGTGGAAGACAAAGCCAAATTCTAGACACAAAATAAAACCAAATTAACATTGACTCACACACAAATAACTCGCTCATGGGATTCTTGTAAAGGGGGAGAAGGGGGATTCCCTTCCCTCTTGGGAAACCAACATTTATTCATAATTTTCAACATACAAATTCATTTTCAACAAACTACTACCACTATCCATCCATCATTCTCCACTCACAACCACTACCATCCTCCCAACACTCTCCACACACTACTACCCTCATCCATACTACCTCCATTCATTACAATAACCGATGGCCATGGTTTTCCATCATCATTCACATTTCCATACTTTCATATTTGAACAACCATCCCCAAGAGAGGCTTTGCACTCTCCTCAACCTCACACGAAGGAAGCTCTCAGCCTGTAGGTGATATCTGCTCCTTATACACACACTAGATGACATCACACAAGAAATATTCTTCACAAAATAGAAAATAACAAAAAAATTCTCAATGCAACAAAATCTATCTAGCATTCAATAAATTTCACCAAAATTTCCAATTCAAAATAAAACATACCTTGGCTATCCAAGTTAGGATCAGCCCATTACCCAAATCAAAATTTTCTAATCCCTTCTTCGAGTAAATGTCCTCCTTTCCAATTTCTTTCAACCAATATCCAAAGAACCAATAAACTTCACACCCATTGAATTCCCAAAAATGAAGAAAAATAGTAAGATGAATTGTGAGAAACAACCATACCAAATCCCTTTTTAAAATAGAATCCCCCCAACTCTTCAAGTTCCTTCAACCATTCAAATAAAAACATATTTCCCTAAAAAAAAGAAAATCATATAAATCAAATTACTCTTAACATTAAACCCCCCTAACAAAATTAAAGTCAATAATTAAACATTTAGCATGTGGACTTTGTCTCCAATACTTAAGGTGCATGGGCTACCCACCTGCAACATATTAATATAAACATTAGTACATTTGAAAATTTATAACCAAAATATTAAATATAAACATTAAAACCTACTAACATCAATTAATTAAAAGACCTATCATAATAATTAATTTATTATCTAATTTTACAGAAATTAAACATTTAGACAAAATGCTTAATATGATCAAATTAACATACCATTTATAAATAAACAAGAATCTAAACATTTATGTCCATAACCAAAATAATAATATCGATAAACCAATGTCTCAGTACCAACCGTGTCCAAAACAACAACTATAAAATCAAACCAAAATCTCTAAAATAATACTGGCTATGCCTCACAGGTTTTGTCACTAACATTCTCAAAGTTGATGCCATTTATTATTATTGCCCCATAATATAGACAAGGCATATAGAAAAACATGATTTGGTAGGAGAGAATTTTAATATTTTTCTACTAATAATAATCAAGTAAAACCAATCAAATATTTTTCAAAAGTTCAACATTGTAGAGAGGTTATGAATTGAAGATTTTCAAGTTCTCAATTAAGAAAATTATGATAAAGGGAAACATTGTGCACACCTAAAAGGAGATCTACAAAATAATTTCAGCACTACCTATAAATTTGTTTAGTAAATTTCTAAATCTAGCATTTTCATCTATCCAAGGTGACAATTAGTCCATAAGATCAATTCCTAAAGGTGTAGTGGTTATTCTAACAACCCTCCTCCAATGTAATTGTCACGCCCCGCCGTGCGAACCCCAAAGGAACTAATAACAACGGAACAATTTTTTTTTTAAAAGAATATAATGACATACTTAAGTATTATAACATAACAATGTATTAAGAGGCACAACTAGTTCCAATGGGGTACACGAAGTGACATGACTACACTAACCCATAACAACGATAATAAGATAACAATAATTAATCCATTACGTAAATCTATACATTCCCATATCATCATTTAAATATCCATTAAACAATAACCATATTAATAACATACGCACATATGGCAATACATGGAATTATAAAGATATAAAGTGTTACATAATTTTGATAGATATAATTCAACATAACCAACTATAACACAAGATCCTGAATAAATACATGGCCTGAATAGTTATTACATCCCAATGATAAAAGAGTAAAACTATTTGAAAATATATCTCAACAATCACATATACAATTTACAACAAGGTCATCCCAACACACGTGGGAGACAATACACCAATGAATACATTACATAAGAAGTATATACATCAATCTGGTACATAAGGATACTGGATCATCAACATCCGCCAAAACCTGCAAGTAAAAGACACATCTGCAACAGAAGAGGGAACCCAATGGGGTGCGAAGCATGTTCCACCCAACCACCCCCGTGCTGAGAGTAGACAAGGAAGGGTCCCCGACCAAGCACGACTAACAATAACAAAAACTAACTCCCAACAGACACATAACATCAAAGACCACCTAGAAAATTCACGACAACCATTCCAATAGGCACAACAACAAATCACTTCTGAACATAACAATAAAACACCTTCCCAAATAACAACTAGTCACACGCACAACTTCAATGAACTCAAGGCATAATAACAAAGACCTCATCCAACAATGACCAAAGAGAAAACAACAAGGCACTTAACCACTACAATCACAACATCACTTAACACGAGGTTACAATGCTTCCAGAGAACGAGATCATGAACATCGCACAAGAACTAATTAATTATCGACATAGGAAGAGTGTCATGCATAAATTGCCATGAGTTACCCTGGCTCAACCTTCCTAGGCTACCGGACCCCCATCCTGGGTTACCCTGGCTTGCCTCTACCGGCCGCCGGACCCTCACGCAAAACTATGCGTCCCATCTCATCTCGAGCCTTATCATTCACTTGCTTCACGAGAGAGATATCCTTTATCTTTATTAGTGTGAAAGCCCCCCCCATTAATTCATTTAGATTATCACTTAATTAAACTCTAGGTAGGTTACCCTGGCGCCCCTTTGTGTGCCAGACCCCCACAAAGAGCCACTCTCCTATCGACAACACACAAGGTACAATACCATAATAGGAAACTAGACATCACAAACTCTCCAATCCAAGGAGGAGACAAAACAAGGAAACTCACTCCAAACACTGGAGGAAACCAATACAAATTCTCACTCCTTCCAAAGGAGGTACAAATCTCATTACCCTCTCCTATTTCTCAGGAGGCAAAAATCCCCGTTCATGGAAACCGGGTACAACATCATAGTACAATACATCAAGGCGATTCACAAAATGAACCTCTACACCAAACATCCCACTCTAGAACACTTCTCTGGAAGACTTACATAGACTCTTAACCCCATTTGCCCGACACGGAGAATAAATAATCTCAAGAAGAATAGTTAAATTTAACCAAAACCATAAAACAATTTAAAAAGAATAATAATTTTCACCCAATAAATCAATCAATTACACGTGCACACTCATTTCAAAACAACACAAATTAATTTATTTCGATCTTCACAACTAAACTATAATCTTATAAACTTTAAAATTAACCAACCAATTTAATTATAATTACAAAACTTTATTCCCAATTTCTGATTAAACTAACATATACTAACTTATAAGAATTATCATATTAAAACGTAATCACAATATATATAAATCTCTTATATATATATAAATATACAAAATAAAATAAATAAATAAAAACTATATTTTAAAATCAATATTTTAAATCAACCGTTTGGTCATACGTCAAGTATGTTTCCTCAATTAAACTATAACACTACATCAAATAAAATTATCATATTAAATTTCTGTTCAAACATCACAAAATTAATATAAATATATCCAAGCATAAAATATTCTTATAAAAATCATTTTATAAAAACATATTATAAAATTAACAATTATTATTATGGTTTTTTTATATATAATATCAATATATATATTAAATAATATATAGTAAATTTATATAAATAATATATATATATATATTATAATAATTATATTATTAACCGAATAAGAATAAAATAAAAATTGAATTATAAAAAAAAATTATAAAATAAATCAAATTTGAATTACATTAAATTAAATTTACAAACTTTTAAATAAAATTACGGAATTTAAAAATAAAAATTAAAAAAAATTAAAATATTAAATTACCCCCACGGCCCCCCACGCAGCAGTGCTGCGTACCTCCCAAGGGAGGCTGCAGCCCCCACTGGGCTGCGTACAGCAGCCTAGTGGGCTGCTGCGCAGTGCCTTGGGGTTGGGGCTGGTACGGCTACCGCCATCCACTCCCCTTCCCCACATTTAAAATACTTTTAATATAAATTTTGTTTTAAAATTTTATTTTTATATATTTTATTTTAATTTTCATTTAAATTCTCAATGCACTTTTAATTTTATTTTTAAGGTTTTCTTGTCACGGAAAACGAGAATGTACAAAACAATTATTCATTTATTTAATTTAATATATATAAAAAAAAATTTAAAAGATAGGACAGGAATTTTAATAAGAAGATAAGCAATTTATTTGTATGTAAATTTGTAAATATATATATATATATATATATATATATATATATATATATATTTTTACACAATTTTCCTTCCAACTCATTTATATATAATTTTTTTTTTTTTATGAAGATTTTCTTTAAATTCACAAGCACATAGGACATACGTAAATATATATTATTTTAAAGATGATATAGTATTTAATGTATATATCTTGCTAGAATAAATTATAAAAATTATCAATATGATCAAGAGATCGATTTTCACTAAAACCCAAAAAGAATAGAGCATACAATTTTAATTTCTACAAAAATTGATTTTATTTTCAAAACAATAAATTTCTCTACCAATTTATATTGAAGAATTTCGAAGGGGTTTTGCTAAAGTTTTCTACAGAAGATTCGAGAGTATAAATACATTAACTTTTCAAATCACAAACTTCATTGAATCAATCTTCGAAAGCATAGCAATCAGATTTGATTTCAGATCAACTAAGTATTAAAAATTTAAAAGAAGAAAACCTGGAGTCCTTCGTCTGAAGAAGAATCCCTTCTGTAGCCTCCCCTCGATCTCCTCCTGCCGCTCTCTTCTCGATCTTTTGCCTTCACCGTTCTTGGAATCTAACTTTTCTTCCAAACTCAAAATAATTTTACCAGAAATAAAAACCCCACAAAACTCAAAACTATTTTTCTTTTACCTTTCTCTTCCAGATCCCAAAACAACAGAGCCAAAAACCTCTGTGAGAATAATTTTTCCCATAAAAATAATAAATCAAAGATAAAGACTCAATAAAGCTCTTCCGCTTTCTTTTTCAAAAAGCCTCATTTCTTATTAGTCCTTTTCCAGCTTTTAAAAGCTCACACATATCTAAAATTTTAATTAAAATAATTTATTTAATTCAGATATTATCCTCACATGATTTTCCAAGTTAATATTAATAAAAAGATAATATCTGCGTATTCTCAACAATATTAATTTAATTTAATTTCTTGCACTATAATTAATTAAATCACTTTTTAATTTATAATTTATTTAAATTTAATATTTTCTAACTCTCAATTAAATCAAAAGACAATGCAACATTAATTAATTATTTTATGAAATACGATTAATTAATTAAACACCAACCAAAATTAAATAAATACTCAACAGTCAACTACATAGAGACAAGGACAAAACTTCAGTCACGACACAATAATTTACAACAAGATGACGGACTTGGGACGGGGACACTTCCAAACCTACTCCATTTTTCAACACTTTACCCATTGGGTTAATTTATTGCTCGTCCTGTCCTGCCGAAGCAGGTGGAATCGAGACTTATTCCTGCAATCCTGCATCCAAATAAACGTCAAATAGCACATGTATATATATAATCAACATCCTATCATGAGAAGGAATTGCAGTGTAGCAGGGCACTCGTGAACGAGTGATGCTACACTGTCCTCTCACCTACTATATTCTAACAATTACAATATCAATGACGAGCTAACATTTCTAACCAAATTGATCATAAGATAATGTGATTACATAACTACTGCATCATAACTAATTATTAACCATCGCATTATAAAATAATACTGAATTAAATAACATCACCATAGAATCATCACATTGACATATAAATATTAATTAACAACTATTTGAATCAACCATAATCCAATCAACACACATAGTATCATAAGTCACACTAAAAATGTCATATCAAACGATCATGTCCACTAAAGGGATAATAACATCATCAAGCTACGAACCAACCAAATCAAACCATAATAGTATCATCATAGTATCAGCGTATCAAGTTAACACATAGAAATTAATAAGTCTAAATAGTATGAGGGGTATTACAGTAATTAAGGGGAATTTATATTAGGTCAATACTTTGATATCAAGTGGTATGTATTCCACCCACTTGGTCAAAGCATGAGGGTAAAATGTGGCGAGTTGTAATTAAGATTCAAAACTAATTTGTGGATCTCTATGATGGAGTGTATCACTATTAACTCTTATAAGTGGGGTGAATGTGTAACGCCCCGTTAAGGGACCAAGTGGATTAACACAAAACACCATCAACACCAAGCCAATTTTTTTTTTAGAAACTTAAGTAACACTAACTAATGCTATTCAACCAATTAATATGAATGACATCATTATGTTAACATGATATTATAATCACATTATAACCTAAAAGTAATATTGAATATAACCCATTTGCACACCTATCCACCATGGTCCCCTAACGTTGCTACAAAGATACACTTACACTAATTAAGCCTAAAAAAAATATATTTGACACACTACGACCATATTTTATTAACACTTGAATGTAAATTAATCTCATACATCAAATTATATATGATAACCTATCGAAATTATCTTCAAACCATATCTAACACTATGCCAATATAAATATATTCTTAATCAATGTTATAAAATAAGTACATAAAGATATATCATATCTACTACTTAGTTAAACTCATGCATTATAAATACAACATTTCTACACTAAACCTCTCTATTACATACTAAACAATAGTAAAAATATGTATAATCAAGATTGTAACAATTCACTCACTTTTCTTATACAAGAATGCTACCATGAATACGATTCATAAATCTAAGAGGTACATATGTATAAGATACACTAAACATAATTTTTTTTTATGAAAATATCACCTGCACATAAATTCAACTATAGAATGAAGCGAAATGAAAGACTCTCCATGATGCGCACGAATTGCACCACCTAAATCCCAATGGATGGTTCGGAAATACCACCCTACCACGTGGAACCCTGAGGCCCACTCCCTCCATGCTAGGAGACAACATTAGGCCCCACAAACAAGCGAACAACATAACAGAAACCACAAGTGGCTGACACTAAACATTCAAGAAGACTACCAAAATAAGAATCAACCGAAAATTACAATAACTTCACAAATACTTCCAGGTACTTCTATAGACCCATTCACATAACACAAATGGATAGAAAATTAAAAATCTTATCATTAAACCACAACACTACAATAAAGTATATTACATCAATCTCATAATCTTATAACATAATAACTCACTTTAGTAT
Organism: Sequoia sempervirens; assembly: GCA_007258455.2. Taxonomy (NCBI): domain Eukaryota; kingdom Viridiplantae; phylum Streptophyta; class Pinopsida; order Cupressales; family Cupressaceae; genus Sequoia; species Sequoia sempervirens. Next base: position 528,117,090 of record VDFB02000017.1, read on the forward strand.
AGTAATTCACAATCAAAACCAACAATGCACATCCCTGACATAACTGATCTTTACAATACAGAAGCTTCAATACATGATCTCACAAATATGAAGGGATTTATAACATGAAAATAGTAAACACAAATAAATAAAAATGGTACAACACAATACAGATCAAAGAATATAGTTATACCCTCAAATACAATTTTTAAAACTAAACTAATTCTCACTTGACAACAGTCAAATCTGTTAACAATAAAACAGCCATAAAATAGTCATATCAACTCGAAATCAAAATATGTAAAATACCCATTTTAGATTTAGTCGTCGACTACTCAACAACGCGAAAGAAATTGACTAAAAATGAATAATAATTTCATAAAATGCAAAATAACAGACGGATTCCATAAAACCCTATTTTCGGCAGTACTTGATTACAGTCAAATGACAAAATGAGTAACTTAACAACCAGATTTTATCCAAAATAAAATATAAAAAAAAAGAATATTAAAATTAATTTAAGCTATTTCAAAACCCTATAAATTTAAAATCTCAATCTCCCTTTGGCTGGTTACAGGGAGAAATAAAAATATTTTCAATCATAGAGGAGCAACTTGACAGCAGTCTCGTGTTTCAACCATATCTCACAAACTACGATCTGGGTTTCTGAGATTTTTAGAAAAAATTTAAACGACAACAAGATGAAAAAACCTATTAAAAATCTCACTAACCCAGTTCATAAAAATAGAGTTATAAGGGACGCACTCAGACCCTTTTACTGTGAATAACAGAAAATAAATAATAGGTATTCACTTTTATTTTAGAATAAATAAATATTTTATTCACACACAAAATAAAACTATCCAATATTTATTTTCAAAAATAAAAAGAAAGAAATCAATCAAATCATTCATGCATACAAAATAAAATTTTAACAAAAGATCTGAAAATCCAACCTGGATCCAACGCTTGGGAATGACAGAAATTTGTTGCTGAACTCCAAAGTTTTCAACTTTCAAAACCCTCAAATTGCCACAAATTTCTCATTGCTCCTTCCTCTTTGCAGCATAGAAAAATCTCTCCCGAAAAAGAATCCAAATCTAAATCCAACATGCAAGCCAAAATAGAATAACCCAACAGAGAGAGAAACTATTTTTTTTCTCCTCCCAAATAAAATAAACACTTCTAGAACCCCCAAAAAGACCAAAAGACAACCTCCCAGCCACCCTTTTAACTTCCATTTTCGTCACTTTTCATAATGGAGTAATTAGGGTGGGTTCTCGACTCTCAAAACATATTTTTATAAAATAAAAATACCTTTCACCCATAAAGTTATCACATAGGTAACATTTTAAATCATTAAAACCACATAAAGACTTCATAAAACATAAATTAAGTGACCATTTTAATAAAATGAATCAAGAGGCTAATAATACAAAAATTACATCCAAACAAAAATAAAAGAAATATTACTCAATAAACAATAACCAAATACCAAATAATGATAATAATAAACAATAATCAAATAATTATTCTTCAAAATAATAACATAATAAAACATAATATAAATAAATGTTACTTATCGATAATATTATATCACACCTCAAACACATTAATATAAATCATAACAATAAAATGATAGATTTAATATCTAACTTCACTCAAATAATTCACAAACTAAGGTAAAATATAAATCATAAAATAACTTCACATGAAAGAGCAACATTCACATCAAAAGATAAATAACACTAATCACAATCATAACACAACTAACCACGGGGTTTAACACTAACAGGTTGGGATCCAAAACTAAGGTTAAACAACAAAATCAAATAATCACATATCACATAAGAAATAATCGAATAAATGCAACACTCCAAACATAAGGTAGAGGAGATCGGACATTGTCTCATGACAATCCGAAAAAGTTAACACATTCTTCATCAATTGTCTCTAATTGAGAACAATGGCTAGGGTTAGGGTATAATTTGGGCCTAGATGTTATCTCTTCAACCACCATTGAGATTAGAGGCACGCTCAGACCTCCTAATTTAGGTAGAGACGTAGCCTAGTACCTGTTCACTTAAACATACAAATTAGAGCGCATGTGCATAATAGCCGAAACACTAGGAAAGAAGCTCTAACAATCATATCTCATTCCTGTATGTCTCACATACGTCCAATGGTATGATGCCGCCCTTTCCACTTATCCTAAAAAATATACTACTGTATCACTCAATTATCCAAGTAAATCTTTGCATAATAACAATAACATAACAATATGCATCATACTCACCAAAACACTAATAGAAGTTCATGCCCCATTTTGCAACCACAAAGCTTGAACACAAATCAGTATATTTTATGATAATAAAGATAACCATAATCAAAATCATAATAATATGACAACACAATGATAATATATTAGAATCAAGTGAAAACCCCAAAGGTAACAAAACACTTTCATCACATCAATATGTTAATAACATACATCATAGTACTGGTTATGTCTGAACACACACAACATAATAAATATATCTTTAAACACATATAATAAATCATTTCCTAACATTTTTACTTAGTCTATAAATTCATGATATACAAGATCAAATGTTTAACATCATTAGCACATACCTTTAAATGTCTCTATTATTTACTTTCATCTCCAAGTTCCAAAGCCAAACTTTCTGCACATCCACTGTGAGAATGGAGAGGCACTACAGAATGAATGGATTTTTAGCATGATGGTTGTTGATCGAATGTGCACCCATTCATTGATGTTTATATTTTATATTTTCCATTATGATACAATCTATAAGTATTATTGAACTTCCAAATTAGCATCTTCACCTATACTAAAAGCAGTGGTTAATTCATGAAGTCAACTCTTATAGGTGCCTCCCCCCAACCTAATTAAGAGGAATTGAACTTAGGTTGAGGTTTTGATACTACTTGTAGATTTACCATTACATTAAAACCTATATGTATCAATGAAATTACAAATCAACATCTTCACATAAACTTAGAATGAAAAATTAATCTACAAATTCAATGAGCTTAAAATATAAGAGTGAGTCTAATAGATTATCCCCTATAAAAATTTTCCTATTCATTTTTCCTAAAGGAGTTTTAGGTTTCTTGGAAGCAATGCATACATATTGGATAAGGCAAGTGCACTTTCATTGAGTGCATTTGTACAAATTCATATTGCTTTCCCTTTCATACTTGGTTTCCATTCTTGTAGTAAGATAGAAGTGTCAAAAGGATAAATTAAGTTTGTAAGACTTAAGATTGGATGGTAGAAAAATAAAATAAAAATTTTGATTTTCCTTGTCGACTCAATTCACAAGTTTAATATAAAAAAAATCATCAAGTGGGTTAGACACTCTAGCAAAAACATCACATTCTACCAAATATTTATGTTGACAAAATCTAATATGTGTTGTGGGAGAGTTCCAACAAAATTGCAATTGTTCATGCTACCACATATTTGAGGGCTTTTCCAATGAGATTGTTCTGACTTCCGATAGACATGGTATCAAATCTGACCTTATATCTAACATCTTACTTTAGGCATCTAATTTTACCAATAATGATAAAGAAAAATAACTAGACGAGTTTTTAAGCTACACAATTATTTTTCTTAATTATATTTTATGGAACAACTTACATGGTTGTTGAGCTCTATGGAAGTCACTCCAAGCTCCTTAGATTGAATCTGCACCTTTCACCAACTTTAAGGAGTTTAAAAAATTAATCTTCCATATTGTTTAATTTAAATTAGAAATCATGGGATTAGCAAAGCAAAAAAATGTTCATTAAAAAATTTTAATACTTCCTTGCCATCTTGTATAACATATTATTGTTTTTTCATTTTTTTAAATGAGAAGTTTTGTATTAAGTCTAGATTATTTTTTGTATTTGATATGGAAGCATGGTATTAAATTTTGTTTTTCATTTTTTTGATCATATGTATTTATGTGAGTGAAATGTCAAAAATTCTCACTCTATGTTTTAAGACATAGAATAACAAGTTTTCTCAAAGTTTCATTCAAGGAAGCGGGTATGTGCAGGATCGTCGTGCAAAAAACAGGCCCTTAAGTGGCAAAAAATTCAGAAAAATCAGTGTTAGGCAACTTGATGTAAATATTTGAATAATTTATCTATATTATTTCAAAAATACGTAAGAATAGAATTTGTAGAAAATTGAATGTAGTTTCTAAAATACTAGGTTTATTTAAAAATAAATAAAATCTATTTGGTGAAAATTTGAAATTTCAATGCAGTAGTACTTAAATTTGGAAAAATAAGAAGTAGGTGTCTGACCACCCTAACCATAATAAAATGATAATATTTTTTAAGATTTTATATATAAGTAGAGGACTCATGTCGGATGTTATGCATATTTTTTGTAATTTTTTCCAAGTAAATAATTAATTATGAATTTTTATTACAACTTTTAGAAAATATTAAAACTCGTCTGTCGACCACCTTAACTTGGTCAAAACTTCATGAAATTTAATTTTTTCTTTTTAATCCTATATTATGTGAAGCATAGAATGTGACCATGTTTTGGATTCAAAAATATGATACCGCTTGAAAGTTATAGATGTTTTTCAATCACCTATTGATCGACTTTAGTAATTTAATAGAAAATGAATAATAATTATTTATTAAATTTAAATTAAATCATAATTTATATTTTTGGAAAGCTGAGAATCTCCTCTAAAAACCCTTTTCATTTCATTAATTTTGGGTGAAAAAAAAGTCGTCAGCCACATACCCTACAAATATTGCCACTTTTTAGCGCACCATGATCCTGCACATACCCAAGCCCTAGAGATCTCCATCCAAGGATGAAATAAGGGAAAGAGATCTACTATGTAAGACCCCATTGTTTTACTAAGCAAATGGTGAGATGGATTGTGAATTATAAGTAGTGTGATTATGTGTCAATACTTTTGCATTTCATTTTGACATTTCTATTGACTCTACCATGGAGTTAGGACTCATAAATTGAGAATATGAGTTGAAATTTTAAATTAAATGGTTGTACAATTAAACTTTATTTCAGCTATCAAATTAATGTGATGTATGATTGTTGCTTATGGTTTCGTTGATAATGTGTAGGAAAGGAAGAATGCCAATACGAGAAGGGAAGACCATTGAGAACACATTGAGAAGACATTCCCTTGTGATCATGTATTTGATCTCCCTTTTGGGGGATTAGAAATAAATAATGTTGATAAGTTTTTAATTTAAGGTGGTGAGGGTTATTATTAAAGGGATAATATATTACATGGGTGTAAGTGGGACTAGGGGTTAAGAACCCTTATCCAAGTGTGAAACTCGGATGGATCTTTAAGTGGGTCTTTAAAGAGGGTTGTTGGTCAATTTCCTTGGTTGGGATACAAAAATAAACTCTTTAGGGTCTATACCATAGTGGTAGGGGTCACGTAAGCATGCAATAGTTCCCCTAGGACATGATTTGACCCTTGAAAAGTTCATTATGGAGAATGAAAAGTTTTGAAAAGAGGATGGGATGGAAAGATGGAGGGGTTGTCCAAATGCATGTTTCTTCTTCAATAAGGAAAATACTCTCATTTATGGAGGTAGGTATACTCTACACCTCCCCATCCAAAGGTTACAAGTTGAAACTCCTATATATTTTTGGGGGAAGAATTAGTGGGGTGTTACCAACTTCTCCCTTTGGAGGACTTGAGTCAAGAAGGTAGAAAGAATGAGAAGAAGAGAGGAGTTCACCTCTTTGGAAATATAGTGATCAAATGGCTTGGTTGGGAAAGGAAAGATGGATACAAGAGTTCAGTCCTTTCATCTAAAGGAAAAGAGATAAGTTCTTCCTATTTCCATTTACCCTTGTTTATTGGTTGTAAGAAGGTGACATAGTGTATGGATTATGGTTGAAGATAACAAGTAGGGAACTTAGATGCTTGAAATTTATGCTATGTTAGTGTTATCTATTTGTAAAAATGAGAAAAGACTCCATACATCTTCATGGAGTTAAAAGAGTTTCTTGCTCAGGGGTATGGCTAGAGCCCATGAGGCTCCATGATGCCATTGTGGTAGGGTGGAGAGCAAGCCTTATATAGTTGTGTGCCAATTATTGTATTGTTTAAGATCAGTTGTATATGGAAAGCTAGTTACTATTGTAATATGAAAGAAAATGGAGGAAGAGCATATCTTATTCTCTTGTGTTTTGTTCAATTTGTTCTTGAAAACTATGTGTACTATTGTAGGTTTTGTATCTTACTGCAAAGGAAATAAAAAACAAAATGGATACCTTATGAGTTGCGCTAAAATGGATGTGGAGGCCAAAAGAGGCTTCATTGATAATTATGCATCTTCTAAGCTATGTTTCACGGAAGGGAGATATTTATTCAAGCTCTCATAAAAGATAGAATTGATTGGTTACTTCCTTGAAGGTAGAATTGATATTTTTTATTAGGTTGAATAAATTGGTTATTGCTACATCTGTGTCTAGTAAAAATAACTAGCTATTGCACCTTGTGTAATGAGTATGTCGAAGAGGTGTGAAAAGATCAATTAAGGAGAAATTATTTTTTTTTCACACATTTGTGTAGTAAATAAGATTAATTGATAGATCATTTATAAAAGGATTTTAATATTATTATTTAAATATTTATTTATTATAAATTTTAATATTTTAATATTTTAATATTTTTGTTATTAATTTTTGTATATTTGACACTCTGTGCATAGCCACCCTCCCTTATGTTCAAGGAATTTCTAATAAGATTGTCAAAATTGTTAACAAAAAAAGCCTCCCTTGTGCTTTCATACCCCTCTCGACTACCAAGAAACTTATCTCTTCCACTAAAGGTTTGCTCCATACATACCAAGATCAAAGAGCACAATGATGATATCAAACATGATCGAATAATGAAATCAACCCTTGCTAAACACTTATACCACACCAAACATGATACATGTCTTGAGGATACCCAAGTATTGGTTAAGGAAGATAATTTCTTCAAAAGAAAACTCCAAGAAGCTATCCTCATTAAAAACTGCCTCACCAATCTCAAACGAGACAAAGGGTGGCATCTGAGCCCAACTTGGCAACCCTTATTAGCCTCATTCATTTTCCTCTACTCTTCTCTCTCCCCCCTTCCTTGCCTTCCCTCTCCCCAATTATTATATTATTATTGAGTACACAATATAATTAATATATTGTATATTTTATATAATAGAGATTAAATTATATATAATATAATTATATTTACGGTTGTATATAATAGTATATATAGGTTATATAATAAAGAAAAAGGCACACTTGTTTAGGATGAGCGCCACTAAATTGGGGTCAGGGAACTTTAGATATGTACATATAGATAAATGCTTCTACAATAGTTTATCTAGGCTAATGAAATAAAAGCAACAAGTAAGCACGAATTAACTTAGATAAAGAAATTGTTTAATGATTATAAAAAACATAAAATTTAAATGTGAAGATTAATATGGGTATTTAATTTTATTGTAAAAATTTATATTTAGGTGTTAGGAATTTAGTTATCAATGTCTTCAACTTTTATTTTTATTATTGATTTTGAGAATTTAATTATGTATTATTAGAGATCATATTTATAATTATGAAGGTGATTTTCATGAGCACGAATTTGATTTTATGTTAAATTTTGCTCATTTTGATTTTTTATTTCTAAGTACATCTAAGGATCATAATATTTATAAATACAATTGAAGAATTGATTATATCACAAGATTCATTATCTCTTAGGTAAAACCCTTAGGTGGTCTATCTTTATAACTCTAAGTGAAAAACTATGACAACAAGCAAGTGGCCTATCTTTATTGGAAGTTTTTGTTTTCTCTTTCTTTTATCTTTTGGCCTTTTATCCTTCATCCATGTCTTCTCTCCTTTCCCTTTCTTTTGCATCTTCTTCTATTTTCCTTTATAATTTGGCCTACTTCTTTATTAGTCTCTTGGTTGAATTTGTATTCATTTTTCTCGTAATTCATTCTTCCATCTCTCTTCATTCTATTCATAGAAAACATTGCAAATATAATAACAATTATTTAATTATTATGTCACTTACATTGTAGCATCTTTTGGTATCTATGTTAATTTCTTCAAAAGAAAACTTCAATAATTAGAGATATATATTTATTAAAGACTAAATCAATATCATGACAAATATATGAGAAACTCTTAATCTTTAATAAATACATTAAAAGTTAAATTAATAAATAATAATATTTTATTTTTCATATAAAAATTTATTAAAGGTTTAAAATAATTAAAATTATTAATAATTAAAATTATTAATAATTAATAAATAATCTTTAATAAATATAAATAAACTTAAAAGATTATTATTATCATAATTATTTGAACTCTTTGAAAAAGATAAGTATTATCAAGAATAATTTAATCTTATTATTATAATTGTATCTTTATGAAAGCTCTCATTTTTGCACACTAATTGAAAGCTTCCATTTTTGGGCATCCAATAGAATGTTGCAATAGAACCCATGAAAATAACACAACTCTCTAAACAAAGCTTTTATAGTAATAATTACTCTTTCCTCATTCTATTGAAAGAGGAATTAAATATAAAAAAAAATTGTATTGCTTGAATTTTTTTGTAAAGCTTCTAACTCTGCCATTTAGTGATATCCGGTGACATGACGAGAAGGTGGAGAGACTAGATATAATATAATTATATTTACTATTATATATAATATTCAATATAATATAGATTATATCATTATTATATATTATATTTTATATAATGTAAATTACTAAATTATTATTATATATAATATTTGTTATATATTTCTGATTTGTTTCATATTCTTGATAGTTAAATTTAGAACTAAAAGCCATAGAGTGAATTATCTTACGATTATTTGCTTTTTGCTTTATCTTCAAAAGGTACAATTCACCGTGTTTTGAATGTGAGAATCTAAACAAACAAAAAAATTGCATCTCCACCAAAATCATGGTGGTAAACTTTATGACAATTATTCCTTAAATAAAGTAATATGGAATCTATTCTCATATTCCTTAAGATGGATTCTAATAAACCAAATTAAGATTTTATACATAAGTAAAGGCTACGGTTATTAGAGTTTTTCTAGAAAGGGAATTATCCCCTTTTTTTTTCTTTTTTTTTTCCTTCTTCTTAAAGAGAATAGTAGTAAATTTTATATGTGTAGAATATAATATAATTATTTTATATGTTATTTATTTACTCTTATAAATCTTTTTAAATTATTTCTTAGAGTGATTTATCTATAAGATTAAGTAAGCAATTAAATATATGATAATTAATCATTAATAGATAGTTATGTAACAATTTATAATGATAACAATAAATAAATTCAATTTTTTATTTCTTTAATTAAGTATGCATAAATGTACTATATGCCTATTTAATAAGTCTTGATCCTTATATTTTTGCATATCAAGATTCTTAAATTGGAATCTTTAAAGTATATGTTTACAAGAAAAGAAAAAGGGTTGGGAAGGAGGACATTATTTTGCTATTGGGTTGTTAATTAAGGATAGAGAAAAAAGAATAAAATAATAAATTAATTATTAATAATGAAATCAAAATAATAATAATAAACCAATTATAAATAGCTTACCCATTTTCTCATTTTGAAACCAAGACAAAATGTTATGTGAGAATTCCAGCAATAGTAGGAAATAAAGTAGTAAGGTTAACAGAAATAATCTCATAATAATGTATCATCAATGTATTCTCAGGTTTTCATCTAGCTAGGTTATCATGTTTCCTTTCTCCTAAATAGTGTGTGTCAATGGCATTCATTAGTAGGTAGGGTGTTTCCAAAAGTTGTAAAGGTGATAATCACTAAGCTAGTTTACCTATTGGCCTTTGAATCTTTTTCAAATCTTGGGATGCACTCATACCCATATATCAAACTTTGAATCATTATTGTTAAAAGGTGTGCATGATGATTTTAGGTACCTGACCTCGCTACCCCCACATTCCCCACTCCTGATATTGTGCTAGTAATGAGATAGCATGAGCAATGTCATCTAATGCACATTGCATGTAATATGCACATGAATGGTTGTTAAATGTTAGTAATTTGTGTTATTGTAAAAAAAAAAATAATTAAGTTTTCTTTTCTAGTGAAAATTATGGGCATGGCATACTAAAGGTTGTCCTAGGGTGTGATTAAAGTTATAAAGGGGTTCACCACCAAGCTAGGGCTTGGAAAGACAAGTAACATGCAAAAACTAATGATGAAACTTAATGATGTGCAAGACTTAAGTAAATGACCTAGAAATGAATGCAAATTAGAACAACGAACTGGAAAAGTATAGAGGTGCCCCTGGAAACCTCAAGAGGCTTGGATGAAAATCTGAAATCCTAAAAATGTTGATTTTAAGGAACATTAGGACTCATACACCAAGTTGGGAAATTTAGTCCCAGTCTAGGGTTTCAAGATGAAACCAAAATCTAGAATTGTTGAATCAAGATCTATAGAAAAATTCTAAAAATAGGTATGTTGGGACTCATACACAACAAGTGGCGTATCAGTCCCGTTTTGTCACAAAGTGTCCCAAGAGAAAAATTCTAAAGCAAAACTTTATGAGCCTCTATAGATGGATCAAATGAGTACTTGCCCACTGATTTCATGCAAATAGGTTGGATATCTCGCTCTAGATCTAAGTTTTCATGAGCCTTGACAAATTTTCATAACAACTTTGACAACTTTTTCATTTTGGTACTTTTGAGGGCTTCAAATCCACTTTTTCTTCAACCTATAAACCTACAATCACACAAAGAGAGAGAGAGAGATTTGTTTTGATAGGGGATGGGAGTTTTCCTTGGTCAAACCCCATTTAGGTAATTGAACCTTGTGATGAAACAATGAAACATGAAACATGAACAATGATACCTTGAATGATGTCGTACAATGTAAATTTGCAATCTAAAATGAAGTGGCCATGAAGAATGTAGATCTTGATTTTGAATTAGATATGGAACAATGCTTAACTTGGATCTTGAATGCTACATCACAACACTAGCTCAACAACATGCTTGATGCATTATGTCTTTGGCATGATGATGGATCTTGAATTGCTGCAACAAATGATGGAGAATTTTTTCCTTGAATTCCTTAGAAAATGTCCTTGAATACTCTTGTAGTCACAAAATTTCTATTAGGAATGCTCTCTTGGAAGTCTTAGGTGAAAATGAGTGAAATAACATTGTATTTATACTTATTTATGGAAAATTTCCTAAAATTGCAATACTACAAGCCGACATCAGATCTAGGAAGAATTTTTTTTGCCAAAAATTAAAATTCAATTAGGTCCTAACTATAGTGGGACTCATATTCCCAAGGTGGTGTATGAGTCCCAATTGCTCAAAACTAGGGCACACACTCCAAGATAGGTCTCGTTTAAGGTGAAATTCAAAATCAAGTCACGAGACCTAGGTGGGACTCATACGCCCAAGGTGGCATATGAGTCCTAGACCACTAAATTTGGGACACATGATCCAAAACACTGGATTATTATTGGTCATTTGATAAGTGTTGGGATTATCTCTAGAAAAATGCATTTAATAATGCTCGTGGATGCAAAAAAGGGCCAATTAAGGCATAGATAATCTTAATTAATTAATAAAACCCTAAATTAGTGTGAAAGTGTTAGGATACACTTTAAAACACCCTAAATAAGGCACCATTAGGTCCATTTAGTTACAAGGGTCCTAAATTTAATGTGAAGGTGTAAATGGATACACTTTACAACACTAAATTAAGGAAAAGTTTGGTTTATTTAGATTAAAATAACCCTAAACCTAATGTGAATGCATAAAACACATTACAAAACTAGATCAAGGTGACATTAGGTCCAATTTAACATTAATTATTCCTAAATTAAGTGTAAAAATGTAAAGGGTGACATTTTCCATTACTACACTTAGCCCCCACTTTAGTGAGAGGAGGAACTTGCTTCAAATTCACACTAAAGTAGACATTCAAGAGGGGTCCAAGTGTACCAATGTGGATGGTCTAGGATAACAAAGATCAAAGGAGGTGGTCAAGACCCCATGATCCAAGATCCTATGCCAAACCAACTTAAGCACAAAGGGGCACACATAAGGTGTATAGTATGTAGCAAAACAAGATACAAAAACGTGAAATGTCAAAGACATAAAGACGAAAGAAAAAGAAAGAAAAGGGTGGATCAAGCTTCGACTATTTGTCCCACATGTTGTGGATAAAATCTAAGTTTTTTGTCCAAACATGCATGCTTGCACTTTGAGGCAACAAAACTTCAAGCTGTCTACTGGGTGAACATCCAAAAAGGGGTGGCTTACAAGTGGAACACGATGTCCACTATGCAAACCAAATGCACACTCACAAGGGCTAGTGGAAGCTCAAGCCATCCACTAGGTGAGCCCCTAGTGAGACACATATGCAGGAAATCGGTATGTGTTCACACAAACAAGTGGCTATGGGAAAGTCATGCCTAAGTTTGGCTCCCATACATACAACCATAGCAAAGCTATACTTCTTGATAACTTTGATACTTGGTACCACACAACAATGAACTTTTAACTTCATGAGGCAAGAAAAGCTTTGTATGTTTGACACTCATGAACAAATAAGACAACTCCATAGGCAAGCAAAGTGTGTTATGCAAGGTGTCCATATAACTAGTTGTAAATGCAAAATAATGTAAGGTATGTTCAAAGGGATTTTGCTTAGTTCATGTAAGGTATCTTCTTAGGGAACATCGTGCCTAATGTCTCCAAGAGAGGGAAAACTGTTAAATAAATATCATGCTCTCAAAGGAAATCAAACCCAATGACACCACCAAGAAAAGGACTCATCGCAAGAAGAAAGAAAATCGCACAGTGAAACATGAGTGTCAATGTATGCTTCCACTTTAAAGTGGTTTCTAACACCATTTCTGTGAGCAATTACTTTAAAATAGAAGAAGACATGAGAGGTTATTCAAAAATCCCTATGCCAAGTCATATTTTTCCGAATGAAACTACATCATACATAAATATGTCACACTAGTAGAATTTGGCAAATAAATGAATACGTGACTAAACATTTTAGTCATGTGACAAAAAAATTTAGTCACGTGACTAGCACTAGTAAAACATTGCAAATAAATGACTAATTTGGTCATTTATAAGTGACTAATTTGGTCATCAGGTAAAATCACAAATAAATGACTAAATAGATGACTAAATAAATGACTAATATTAGACAAATAAAAATGACTAATATGAGACAAATAAAAATGACTAAATAAATGACTTACTCTATTAATTTTTCTTTCAAATTTGATCATAATCCATAAAGCTTAAGCCCCCCTCGTGGGACCCCTACCTAAGCAGGCTATTTGGCCACCTAGGTTGCTTGGTGCACCAAAAATACCTATTGCATGGAAGACATTGCCTCTCGGTGCAATCTTAAGGCCTTCACATATTTTATAAAAAAAATTAACATTTCGCTACTAAATGGTAATCATTCCTACATCCATGTGTCACTACTATACAAAGGGAGGATTTAAAACATTAATTTAAGACAAATATTAATTTTGTCTTAAATATATATTTTATGTCGAAGGCGTATCCTACTTCAACAAGACAAAGCTAAAAGGTACAATCAAATGGTTGCTATCATCTGTTGACCATTGAAATTCTTTCAACCATTGATTGAAACCATCCTCAATAATGAAAAAAATATTGAAATACGTACACCACCAATTGCATAGCGGTCATGGTTTTATTGCTCTTTATTTGAGAAGATGCAGAGCTGTATCCTTCACATTAAATCACTAAAGTAATTGCAACATGATGTCTCTCCAGTTCTTGTACGACATGTTCAATGAATCATGCGTTTAAACCTTGGAAGGAGGAAATATTTATGATGGCCGTAGGAAAATTTTGACTAACAACTATTTATTCTTTTTGGTAGGAAATTTCTGATTGATGTGACTCTGGATGGGCTTTGAATGCTACATTGTTGCTTTCTCACCGCTCCTCCAAACCCTTCCTTACTGGTATTGAGCTTTCACTTCTCCAATTTGGCAAGCTACAACTTGAAAATAAGGCTTTGACGAGGGTTTAAGAGTATGTCTATTAAAATGAAAATTACCACCAGATCCTAATATTGAACGCATTTAGGTTTTAACATTACGACATTCTGTTTTATTTTTTTTATTTTTAAATAATTATTTTTTATTTGAAAGAATTATTTTATATTTTATTTAATATAATATTTTATTTATAATTTGTTTAAGGTAAAATTTAATTTATATATATAATTTTAATATAAAATTTTATTTATAAGTTTATTATATGAAATTTGGATTATATTTTAATAATAAAAAATAAACTATAAATAATTTAATTATACTTATTATTATATATTATATTTATTAAAAATAAAACTATTAATTACATAAAATGATTAAAATTTATAATTATTACCCCAAAGGCGTCCCATGCTTACTATTTGCGAGCCATTTTTTACCTCCGACGGTGTAGATTGGCGGACAGGCAATCACCTGCGATGAAATCGATCCCAACTGCTCATCATTTTTCCTGGCACAACACTTATTGCAACAGATGTAAATCCCATGTCGGTAAAAATGCATTTACTCTCTCTCGCTGCCTGATCTTGGATTATACGTAGACAGCTAAACTTTTGTCAAAAGATATCTGCAATTTTAGGTTTTCTTAAAATCCTTTCTATAAGCTCTCCTTTTCCTCGCCCTTGATATCACTAAGAGAAATACCAAATCTGCAGTTTTTTTGAGGTAAATCACTTGCGGTTTGTTTTATTACAAGATTTTGGCAACCTGTACATACCTAGCTTAATTTTATCTGATTCTATATCTATTGTTTTTTTACCTGTGCGCAGGTTGGTTCATTAGGGCATCATCATATTGTTCTGCAAACTTTGCACAATTTTATTTAAGCTCTATCTTCCAGGTAAGTCGCTTGCCCTAGTTTCAATGAGCCTTTTAGGATATTGACTGTGTCATGAGCCAGAAATTTTGGTTCCCGTTTTCCCTACCATTCTAATGATTGCATAATGTTAAAACCTAAATGTGCTCATTATGAAGATCTTGGCCGTAATCTTGACAATAATTTTCATTTTAATAAACATACTCGAAAACCCTCGTCAATGATCTTGGCTATAATTTTCATTTTAATAAGCATACTCTTAAACCCTCATAGATGAATTTTGTCAAACAAATCACATTTCCTCCCTCTCACACCCTTATATCCCCACGCCTTGGCTGAGTTCACCTTTGCAGTAATTTTATGAAATAATCTACTGCTATCCTCTACACTCCAACTTGACAAAATCCCTGTTCACAAGCTTCCATACTAGCACGGCTGGGAGAATGTTGGCAAAGACACTGGAATTTGGCTTTATACCTACCTGAAACCATTTGAAAACTATATTACAAATACCATGAAAATTTTAGATGGTGTGGGTTGGGATGATGGAGGTAGGCGTTTAATGGTTTTAGTGGATATGTTCTTGTTCTTCCTTCAAAATGTACATTATTTTCTAATACCATTATTTTCTTTTGCTTTAATTATCCTAACTTTTTTATTATTATATGTTACATTTTCTATAAGATTAAGTTAAAAAACTCTGGTCATTTCCTATGTTATTTTTCCATTTCCAAAATGTATGGAGGCTTTTATTTCTGATGGTATTTTTCTTCAAAAACCATACCTGTTTCCAAGCCTTGTGTAGCTTTTCTTTAAACTATGTTTCTTATTAGTGACCTATTATTACTTATGTTTTTAGTTCTTTCTGCTTTTTTAGAACCATTGCTTAAAATAAATTTATCTGGATATATTTCTCTTTAGAAATACAAATCACATTAGCCATACTCTTAAAGAAATCTTACACACTCTAAGCAGTACTGCAATGGTCCAGCTAACAACAGCTGTTAAGAGGGTCTAAGCAAACTTACAAGCTTCAACTTGCATAGTTTTATTACATAAATTTTACTGTAACGAAAGTTAAAATTTATTGATTAATGATAAATTCAAATAGCAATTATGTGCTATGATCACTGGGCAATATGATGGACCAATAGGTCTCTACTTGAGAGAAATAAGGTTCTAGGAACTATTACTTTTTGGCTGGTGCAGCTTCAACTCCACCATCTGGTTGTTTCATAATTGTGTAAGGCATATGAGTCTCAAGAAGTTTGTCCCAAATACGAAGAAGGGCTGTGAAAAGTTGTATTTCACTCCATAGTGCTGGTGATGAATGTCATGATATGTTGTGTTGTTCTTA
Source organism: Sequoia sempervirens (assembly GCA_007258455.2). NCBI lineage: Eukaryota > Viridiplantae > Streptophyta > Pinopsida > Cupressales > Cupressaceae > Sequoia > Sequoia sempervirens. The sequence goes on from VDFB02000017.1 coordinate 528,133,404, forward strand.
AAAAAGATGTGAAAGGAATTTCCAAGCAGCAAGATTCCATAATGATCATCTACTCCTTTAATTGTTGCAAAGGAGAAAAAGAATATGGATGTTCTAGGGGTCATCCCTGAGAAAAGATAGGATAGAGCACCACCAATTGTATCTAGAAGCAAAACCCTCCAATGGATGATTGTACATTGCTCCATAAGGCCAGGGCACTATAAGCCTATGGTGCCTTGAATGAATAGTCTGATACAAGAATTTGTTATGGTGCATAAAAAAGAACAAAACCAATAAACCAATTATCAAAAAATCAAACTAAAAGAAACACAGATGTCTCTGGAGTAATTGAAATCCCATTGGATGCTTTTCAGAGCTTTTAAAGGAGGAAAACTATAAACCAAACAATGAAAAATTTATAAGTACAAAAAAGTCATTAGAAGATGAGATACACATGCCCAAAATGATTCCAACAATCTCCTTAAATATTCTACTCAAGGAAAAATCAAATAGTATAACAATTTTTGACATAATATTAAATGAATTATGATGGGTTGTAACACATGCTCTTCTTGCTACACTAATTGATTTCTTTTTATTTTTTCTTCTTACAAATCACTTTAAGAACATCATTATTTTCAAATCAGTTTCCCAGTCTCCCAAATCTCATGGCCACAGACCTGATTTTCAAATTTGAAATCTTAATGGGGATTTGTTTCATAAATTCTTAATGACATGCAATAGTCATATGGAATATGGAACATGTTTGAAGGCTTAAAAAATTGTGTAATGCTGCAGATTTTATATATTTACAGAGTATCCTTTATTAGTTTTCTTTTTCTGGATGGTTACTTGGATTGTCATATGTAATAGTGCAAATACAATTCATAAACACCATGCATTTTTCCATTGTTTTTCTATATCCGTGTAATATCTCCACCAATTCAAAACAGATGTTTCTATAGTTTTGTAATTATGAGACACCAATCTGTATAGATAATTAATAGTTAGCTGCTCCAAACTCCTCTTTGAACTTATAATGCTCTGAAAAACAAATGAATATTTCTAAATGTTATTCTATAGTTATGTAATTATGAAACACCAATTTCTATACATAATTATTAGTTGCCTACTCCAAACTCCTCTGTGAACATGTATGTTTCAATCATAGTCAAACCATCAATGATTTCAAATCATTGTAGTTCTATTTAATAATGTCTTTGTATGTAAAGAAGATATGGATAAAAGTAGTCATTTCTTTGAATGTTTCAAATGTCTTCAATTTCTGGTTCAATATAGAAAAAAGTATTCAATTTTTTAAAAAAAAATTACATACATTTCTGTAATACAATGAGATCTAATGGTACATCATTTGGCAATTATGCATTCACTTACAATGATTGATACACTACTCAAACCAAACATTTCAATTAAGAAGATATTAACACTCGATTATCAATTTAATTTATGTATAGATAATTTCAGCCAAATGTAATGGCCACTTTGATAATGAATTAAAGATATTCATTTTTGGAAGCCTCAATAACTTTACACAAGTTTAGATTATAAGAAAATATGGTAATTTGAAACTCAAATTGCAGTTGAATATAGTTAACTCATCTTACAATTATAACTCTTCTTTCATGTGAGCTGAAGCTGGTTTACTGCCTTTTTGATAAGCAGAATATTACCTTAAGAACAATGCAACATAATCTTCTAAGATCTGCAAGATAACCTTGTAGGTGTAACTTACAAGTCCATTTTGTCATTCATGCAAACCAATAAAAAAATGTATTAATCAATGAGGATTTTTAAGGGGAAATCCTTTAAACTCATCTGTAGCTTTACATTTTTTTTCTAGAGCTCAAAATGCTTCAAGATTAGGACAAACAAAGCATTTAATGAATCTACATCTGAATAAGCATACTCAACCTTGATTTAGTGTTTTACTTTCCATGGTGAAATGGAATTGTTTTCTATGGTGTGTTATGTTATCAAAATGAAGGAGCTTTATTTTCCAATATTCTATAGTACTACTAGGTTTTACTACAGTTTTACCTTGAAAGCATGATAAATCATGTCTCCTTCTAGGTGATCCTATTTGTGATGCACTGAATTTATCTGGTAATCTTCCTCATGGCAAGGGTATAGGGTACAAGTCATTGGTACTTTTAATCAAACATTTGGTTTTTGATATATAGGGCATTTTATTGGAAATGGTACAAATTTGTGAGAGCTTATGTTGTGACTTGTGACTATTAGCAAATAATTAATAAGTCTATGCTAACTATTAATTTTATGGTATATCAATGAAATAGACAGCCAAGTCCTACCCAGTGTGAGTATCCTCAAAGTCCTATTGTAATTCAACAATTTTCCTTGGCAATCCTAGAAACTAGACATCCAATGCACAAATGTTTTGGTGATTGACTGATAAATTTTTTATTTTCTATGACATAACAGAGAGAAGCTTGCCAATGTTATCTTAAACCCTGTTTTTCATGAACAATAAGATGGAGATTGATTGCATGGAAACACTTTATTTGCAATTATTAATAATATACTTATGATAGTTCCATTGGTAGGCTGTAAGATATAGATTGATTTAAGATTCAATTTTGCTCCCCATGTTGACCAAATAATACACCAAACAACTTTTCCCACTCTTTACATGCTTTGGAATTCTTTTTGTAAACAAAGCAGTTTTCTTTTACAAATGCTTTACTTGGAAAAAGCCTATATTTGAGTTTGATAACCAAAACAAATCATTTTTAATTCCCCTAGGTATTAAAGCATTATGGATGACCTTCCCACGGCCTATACTATAGATAAGAATCATATTACTTTTGTTATCTTTTATATAGCCTCCTTTATGTGGTTCATCTGAATTTCCATAGACGTTCCATCAAAAGTAAACTTGGTATCTATGTTTAGTTGGGTTCCAACTTCGTTAATGTTAATATGCTTTGCTTTAAAGCTTTCTATTTGCAATCTTCTATCCAACCACTAACACAAAATCATTTCCCTTTAGTATCTCATAGGTAGTTGGAAAATGATGTCATTTAACTGCTATTTGATATGGTGTATGGGTGGCACTCTTTCTAGTGACAATTAAATTAATGCATGTTTAGTCTATGACTGTAGACCCTGCCCATAAAATAGGAAACTCTAGTTATGAAACTCAGTTGTAGTTTAAATTCTTTCTTTGCTTTCATAGTGATTTTCTTTATGGTACTAGATTCAAATTTTAGACCACTGTTGTAACTTTGAATATCAACATGAATTTTACGATTATTTCAGACACATCTTTCCACACAATGTCAAGATTTTTGTCCACAATGATGTTGTAGCAGCCCTAGCGAGTGGTACAACAGGTAAACTTCATGGGTGTGTGTTGATTGCTGGCATTGGAACTATAGCTTATGGTTTTACAGAAGATGGCCGGGAAGCAAGAGCAGCTAGTGCAGGACCAATCTTGGGCGACTGGGGCAGGTGCTTTTTTAGTAGTTGATCTTTTTTGGTATGAAAGAATCCTTATGTTCATCTGAAATTGACAAATGCAAAGTGTATTTTGAATTTATACATACATTTATCTTTCTTTGTTGCCATCGTTCTGTGTGAATACTTGTTGTATGGAATTCCTCTTGGAGGCTTTGTTACATTTATTGTTATTATTTTCTTTGCAATTTTTTAGTAATGTCAGGTGATTTTGTTAGCAGGAAAGTTTTGCAGATTACAATCAGAATAATGGAAAGTATTAACAATGTTCATTAGGGTTAACTCTTGGGGCACCAACAAAAGGCTAGGGAAAATAGTAATAATGGAAGAGTGAGACTAAAGGCATGATATCAGATATCTCATACCATGATATGACAATATCATGGAGACAAGTTGGCTGCAATGCCTCTTATATTGTACATAAACAAGACAACCTCCATATTTGCAACTGACTTGTTTGTTGGGAATCGGTGTTGTGCTTCAAGTGACTAAAAAAACAATTGAAATTCTGTTATTGAACTTGGATGCCACCCCTCTTCTTCAAGCAATCTTTATTTATTGACAATTAACATTATTCTTGAATATTGATTCCATCCACATGTCCAATCCATTTCTTGAGAATACCATTGTCAACAATTCAACACTTGTAGAAAGATAATTTTTTAGCTTTTAAACAGGGGTACCAGGACATTGTTTGAATATTTAAATGATCATTTTCTAAAAGCATTGCAATTTTCTTTTGTACTTCATCCCATTTTCTTTCAATCACCTATATGGAAACTTTTAAATGCATAATTTTCCTTACAAACCTTACCCTGTAGTCCATCTCTATCTTCTTAGGAACTGCTTATGTAAAAGAATAAATCAAAATATTATTCCACCAGATATTTAATATAACCATCTACATTCATAACATCTGGACAATATAACATGTACTAGTGGCCTTAAATAGGATTGTTTTTAACCATCTACATTCATCACATCTAGGAAACATAACATGCACTAATAGTCTAACATAGGATTGTTTTTAACTAGAAAAATACAATGACAAGATTATTTCCAAGTTCCTTGTCACTATACTATTTTATCTCTTGCCATAACGAACTGCTTGAGTGCTGATAAAAAAATGATTAAAGTTTAAAAATGCATAATCATTTCTATTTGGGAACAACAAAATAATGCTTATAAATATTCAAATCAAATCTATTTAATAGTTTTTGATAAATATATATATCTATGAAGCATATTCATTTCAAACATATATGGCTTTACATAAATTCTCAAACTTATAGATTCTCTAGTGCTAGTTTCAAAATCACTTTAGTGGAACTGTTTTCATTTTTACAAAACTTACATCTCCAATCTATAATTGCCAGCCATGTCAACTAACAGAAATGCATATTAAACTTAATCTTCACTTCTTGTGTAATAAGATATGTACTTGTAAATGAAAATTCCACTATAATGTACTTGTAAATGAAAAGTCCACTGTTTTCATGGACAAGAAAACTGGTAGAAGCAAAGGGTATGCCATTGTTATAATGGAAACTATTGAATTCTTTCTCTCATTTCGTGTTTTCCTTGCCTTGTAAATGTTGTAAATGCAAAAACAACGCTAAACAGATGATACAAATTAGTTCAACATAGCTATCGGTAAACAACCCCCCTATGGATTTAGGATAGAGTCTGTAACAACAACAACTCATATCAGGAATACACATTTGTATAGTATTCTATAACTGGGAAGTACTTAATTCACAAACTATGAGATGCTCATCTTATAGGCTAATCTTGTAAAAACATATGGAAGCAACTATTTGAAGAGGTGAACTTTGGCAAACAGTCAACTTAGCTTTCATTTTGTGTGTAAAATTAGTTTACTGTTATTTTTGAATCATAGGGGTTCCATTGCAGTGATTGTTTCACTGAAGAAGACTAGACTTTGGCATGAAAGAGGATAATGTATATTATCTTCCTCTCTTCTATATCTTTATTTGTCTTCAACAACTTAGATTTAGTTGCTGTTTCATTTTCTTAGTATTCTTTTTTGAAATATCTTATATTTTAGAATATGTTGTTCTTCATCTTTTTCTAGGAGGCATGTGTAATTTTCAACATTGGAGGTTAAATGCACTAATATTTTATTTAACAGAGTAAAAATCCCTACAATATTATTCTGCTATATATATATTTTATATCTCTATGAAAGCTAATACAACTTGTTCCATAGTCAATGGATATGTTATTTTTTTATTTTCATTTATTATGTTCTTTCATTATCCATAGCAAGGTGTTGTCAAGGATTTTGGGGGAACCCTTCCTCTGGTAACTTTATATATATGTCCAAAGTTACAAGTATTTACATTATTGATTCTCTCCTTTGGCTTCCTAATGTCTTAGTTGTACACATTTTCTTTCATATACACTTCTTATATATTCTTCTGCATGGCTCCTGGAAACCAATTAAGAAAGTACACTCTGAATATCAAAATCCTACTTTCCAAACATTTTAGCTGCATAGACTACCAAAATATCAAATGACCTGTTTCTAGCCCTACTGAATACCTAGCTATTGATTACCTTATTAGCTAACTAGACATTTTTTGAACATCAGGACCAACAACACCGATCTTTTTATTGTTACAGGTGCCTTGTATGGATTTTTGTATGGATTTGTAATCTTCTTAGGAGTCAGTAGTTGTTCAACTATGCAACCTGTATTTGCAGTGGAGAGAACTGTGTTCTATAGAGAAAGGGTTGTAGGAATCTACTCTGCAATACCCTCTGCTCTCAGTCAGGTTAGTTCCCTTTCTTAAGATGCCATTTTGTTCCATGAATCAAAATTTCTATTCACATGCAAAGCACAATATATACCTATAGCCAATTCAATTTTCCATCCAAGTAAATCCCTTTTTTATGTGCAATTTTCTTCCAATTCTCATGTTTCTTCATGTAAAGTAGACCACTTTATCTATATGGTTAGTTTACTAGTGTTGAAATGTGTGTGGGTGCCCAACCTCACCATGATGTGAATATTGTGGATACAACACAATGTTAAAACAAGGCAAATATATGGTTATTTAACAAATTTGAATCTCTATTTTTGCTATTTCTATGATAGATTGTAATTGAGCTTTCATGTCATTGAAGAATTTATTATCAATGTTGACAAACAATAGAAGCTGATAGAGAAGAATAGTATGCAGAATAAAACTGTGTTTTTTCCATTTTTATATTTGATGCAGAAAATTCCAAAATGGTGGTTCTGGTACTACTGAATATGCCATGTTTCATGGACTGTGTATGGTCTAATTGCCTCACATTATGGTATAATTTGTGTTTGAAAAGGAGAGTGAGGCCTGACATTTAGAAAATTAGTACAAACTACAGAGCCTCTACTCTGTTCTCTTCTTCCAGTTTTCTTCTCTGACACTCATGACACTCTGCTACTGCAGCTTCTGTTCTTCCCACCTGGATTTAAAAACAATCTTAACTTGCAAAAACACAAAGATAGTACCTCATAATTTAGAGTTCATAATATTTAGTTCATCTAACATGGATTTAAAAATAATCCTATTTCAAATATTTTATCATAGTTTCATTTTTTAAACTTAAGTTTTTTTTCATAACTATCTTTTATAAGATTCAAGATGTAGTTGACCAATACTTGTGCATTCACATCATGGGTAGTTGAGTGTTGATGTAGCATCACATGATTGGTTGCTCTTTAGATCAAAGGAATTTTTTTTGTTTAATTATGGCTGGTCATGTCACAACTATTGGTCAATATATAAACAACTACTATCACAACTATTGGACATTATATAAAAAACTACTATCACAACTATTGAAACATGCTCAATTATTGGGTCCTCTCCCTACTTATTGTTCTATTTTTTTATTCTTGATATTGTCTCTAAAAAAATTCCCGCTTACTTCAAATTCAAACTCACCTGACTTTATTTAGTTCACATAGAATCAACATTTAAGATTTGCAACTACTGCTTTTTGCTATAAGTTTAATTGTTTGCATATCCTATCCATTCAATAGAGGTTGTCAATGTATTCTATTGTTTGTTAATGCTCCAATGGCTTACTCTAGATGATACGATCTTGATTTTCCATCTTTCAGCTATTCCACCAAGTCATTGGATTTTTAACATTGTAGTTGAGTTGTTAATCCCATGACCACTGATCAAAGTGGAGGAAAGCCTAGGTCAGTAAATTTAGAATTTGAAATTGTTCTCCATAGATTCCATAAGTAAAAACACCTTGATCCTGAGATCAAAAACAATCTAAATTGATTCGTTGTAGCATGATACAAAAAACTCTACACAAGTTTTTACCAAAAACATTCCAACTCATTCCCTTGGACTATGTAAATTTCATGTCTTTTATCTAACATTTGTTTGGTACTATCACTGGTTTTGTAGGGAAAGAAATGCTCTCAAATTTCTGAAAAGCAATAGATGTGGGGATTAATCTAAAAGGAAAAATTATGCAATTCACATACCTCCAATTATGGAGGTTAATTGGGTATCAAATTTGAAAAAGCTGCTTAAATTCCCTATCTGCACTGTGCTTTTTCTTCTTCTAGTCAGAAAAAACTTGTAGGTTCCATTTCCATCTACCCATTTTTTGTTTCTTAATAAATGTGGTATGCATTCATGACACTTTATAATCTACTACACACTCCTTGCAATGGTGATCGAAACTCCTAAACAAGGGTGGGATCCTCAAAATATATTTCAAGTAATTTCTGCCTATAATCTCTAGATTGGAAGACAAAATCAAGCATAAGAAGATAGCAGTAAGGATAGAATATGAAATTAAGAGCATGTTGCAAATAGTAGTACATTATCACCACAATTGGGATTTCACATTTTAAACCATGATGATCATAAATAAAAACTTTTGTTGCTATTTCAGTTGCTACTTAATGTCTATGTATTGGGTTTTCATTAGTTATAAACTAGAACCTATCACTAATTGACCTTCCACTCATTTAGATTTCTTGATCAATTCATTTAATTTAGGGCCATTCATTGATACTACATCAGCCACAGGCTTCAAATTTGAACCTTGGACAAGAGCTTTAAGTGACTAGAAAGACTATTTTTCTGAGTTTTTGAAACTCCAAAATTACCAGGAAAACAAGCTTGCTCAGTTTTTGAAACCTCCATATTAGTAGCAACTCTATCACAATTCTCTGCATTTGAGGCCTCAGTTGGGCTTATTCAAATTTCAATCTCAACCTCAACTCTAGGTGTGACTTCAATTTCAAATTTCAATCTCAACCTCAATTTCAATTTCAATTTGCCCATCTTTTCCTTTTCCCCAATTTTTCAGACATTGGGGATCCTTGAAAAGGCATAACATGAATATTCGATTGAGGACATGACAAACAAGGAATTTGTGCTGGTTGTGGTTTCTTAGCTTACTTTTCTAGACTTAGAAATACATGACACAACCTCGGCTTGTTGTAATGTTTCCTCTTCCTATCACCTTTCTGCTCTATCTTGGACTCTTTTTTCAAATTTGATGGTACTTCAATAGGATCTATTTGTACTGCAAGTGAATATACAATGTCATTTAAACTTAAACAATACAATGTTAATGTTAATGTTGTTGAAATAGTTAAGTTCATCAAAAACTGACTACTGTGACATTGAGATAATTATTTAGTTTCAAATTCAATAAGGCAAATAAATTCTCACTTTCTAGATCAGATGTTGTTGCCAAGAGTTAGCCCCATCAGTTCTACAAACCAAAGTGACAATGGATCAAATATGAGTGAGAAAAACAACAGTAGAAAAAAATCGACCGGAGAGAAAGCATTCAAGGGTTGGCTCACTTTTTATACAAGGAAAGCAGTAGAAGAATTATGAGTGTGCCCTCCATGCTTGTCCATGAGATGGCCACTAAGTAGTTGGAAGAGCAGCAAAGTGACTGGGTTTATTCTCATCCTTTTGTCATGCTTGACATTTTTTGTATCTTGCATTTATCATCATTATCATGGTGTTGATTTTAAATTCAGATGAAAACCCTAACATGCCTATTATACTTTGAGCGGTAGCATCTGCACTATAGAGCTTGTTGCACATGATCATGCTACTAAGTTGAATGTTAATCTGTTAAGATTGAATAAATCAGCCAACATTGATTTTTAGCTCCCAATATATCGATAAATGTACTCTTTCAGCTACTATGGATATAATTCAAGAGTCAAACTCTACAAATTTAATCCCAAGAGGGGTTTGAAAGTGCTTAATGCAAAGCAAGATAAGGCACTAGCAAAGACCATGAAGAGAGGAGATCAAAGTACAGTCCATCTTGCAACAACGAGGTTTGTATGAAAATCAAACAAAAGAACTGTGGCAGATTTTAGAGATAACATAACAGTGCCATGCATCATCGTAACATCATTTGAAGGTAAATTTCAATAGACGGGAGTTGCATCTCTATTGTGACTAGGTTTGTTCATCTATTGTATGCAAAGTTTAGTATAAACCCAGATGTAACTCTGAGACTTATATTTTCAGTTCCAAATATATCAATAAATGTACTCTTTCAGCTACTATGGATATATGAAATAGAATAGGGGTTTGTATATTGTGTTTCCAATTTGGAATTGTGGCTTATTCCAAGTGTTTGTTCTTTGTCCATATCAATGACTTTAGATTTTATTTTGTTCACACACATTTTCATAGAGTGTTTTACTGCTAACTGTTGGATTTTGATATTTTAATGTTTATAGTTTGTACATACTTAGGTGGCTATGGATAGGAACTTAGATTGTTTGTAAGGTTTTGTGTGGTGAATTTACTGCAGTTTGAACTTGCATACTTCAAGGGGAAAGAGTTATCAAGTAAATTTCCTGAAGCAGATGGCTTGATGGGATATTTGGTAAATTCTCATGGTAAGTTGTTATTCTCAATAGGAGATTAAAAACTACTTAGGAGACTACAATCCAAATCTTCCTTGCCAATAGAAGATGTTCCTCCAGCAAAATTACATCGAATGTTATTAATGTTGGTTGTGGAATGGAATATTCATGGTTGAAATACCCTTCAAAAGGCTGGTCAAATACCTCCCTAGAAGTCTGAAGTAATAATGTATGCCAAAAAATTAAATTACATGATTTAGTTAAAAAAAACCCTTCTCTTGGACAAGGAAAAGCTGATCTAGAAAAAATCTATTTATTAATAGATGGGAAGGGTTATGTTACTATTTTGATTTGATTTATTTATGATTGTTAAAAGTTGTTTTTGTTAGCAGTTGCCATGCTGTTATCTTATTAATCTGTATTTCTAAACATCAATTCTACACTTCTTTCAGTAGTTTATTCTTATATATTCTATTTTTAAAAAATATTATGATTTTTGAATTTTACAGTTCTAATCTTACCATCCGAGTTCTCACTTTCCACAACCAGGATTAGGTCAAGCATTTTTTTGGTTGTTCATTCAATTTTTCTTATACTGAATTGATTAATAGCTTAATTAAATGGGCTCTTTGGGCACCCAGGGACATTCAAGTAAACCGAGTCCTTCCTCTTAGACACACACACCCAAGGGGTCAAGAAAATTCTACTCTTAACCAGGTGACACCATCCTTCCTAAGAAAGAAATACATACTATGCTTCCCTTTTATTATCTACATGCTATATGAACATAAATAATGGGCTACATAACTTGAGCCAAATCTCATCCTAATGCCTTTTAACTGGTTGTAATACCTTATCTTCACTAACTCCAACTCTTATGCAAATTCCTTCTGCAATACCTTCTTCCTCATCAACAACAAGAATTTGTGTATGTAGATCATTCTCTAAGGTGTCCTACACTGATGCAAATCAACTTCTGCTCTGGAAAATTTTCCTCAGGAAATCATATACTTTCCTGCAAGTTAAGCTCCAAAAACTATACTATAACCTTGCAAATAAACTCCAACATAATACCCTGTTCCTAAAATTCATGCTCAAGACTGAAAATAGTAACCAATAAATGCAGAAAAAAAAATGAGGAAGAATCTTGAATGCATTTTAATGTCTTTAGATTTGATTTCTCCCTTGACAAGATTTTTTCATTATTGCATGCATTACTATTTGCAACCATGATTTCTCTATCATTGTCGTTAGTCATTGTCCAAATTATAGATAAACATATTGGGATCCTAATATGTATTGATCAATCCATCAATGAGATTGAGAGTAGAATACCTATGGAATTAGGACATTTGCATTGCAATCACAAACCATGAGTACTTTCTTTTAAGAGGTAACAAAAGCTATGGTTTTTTAACTTAATTTCCATATTGGATCTCCTATCAGCGTATCCCTTAAACCTCTTATGCGTACTATTAAATGAATTCCCACAAGTCTCCTGCATAGGGATTGGAGCTTGTTGTTCATGACTGCCAATTTTAATTTTTTTGTGCAAAACATCACAAATATGATATGTACTGTCTTCGTAACCTTCCATTTTAATTGAGATGCTATCATGGGACTTAGCTTCATTTATAAATGTGCAGATTGTCTCTAGAATGTCTTTGAGTCACATTTTCTTCCATGTTAGGTTCTTGTAATTGAAATTGCTATTGATTCTTGCACTCACACTTGTAGGTATGGGATGCAACAGCACCAGATCCAAAGTTGCTTGTGTATTTGAAATCTTATCGTAACACTATTCATGTTCCCATAAATTGGTGTCAAAAATGGAAATTCTTATAGGTTTGTGCCTTTATAGCCTTGGTAGATGTGATGTGCATGACTACATGAGGGTTGCATGATGAAAAAAGATGGGAAGGGTGAGTAAGGTGGATTAGGTGTCAACCCTCTTATTTGTATATCTGGTTCTTGTAGGGGGTAGTTCACCCACAGTTATAACAATCATGGAGTAATGATATGTAGGTGGATGCAAAAGGAGATTTTTGACATGGGTTCTGATTGATAAATAGATAGATTAAGGGGGATGAGACTATTTGAATAATATTGATTTCATAGTCTATGCTTATGCATTTCTGGATCAATAGCTAGCATGACTAGAGAATTGATTTTAGGAGACACTATCTTTTTCTTGTTTCTGTCAAAAATAGTTTGCTATACTTATTACCTTGACTGAAGCTATTGGTTCTCATAATGCAGAGCTCATCGGCTATTTCAGATCCTCTCTTCGATTTTTTTCTAGCTTTTTCTTGGTTTCAAATTTCCATCAGGATTTTCATCAGCCCAACCGTGAATAGAATTTCTCAACGCTGGAAATTATTTATCATTGATGACCGGTGGCAAGTTTCCTGGGATTGTTTATGATGACATGCAGTGGACTCCTATCTGTTGATTGTTGCATTCCTGTGTATGCGACTGCTATTGTATACATAGTTGGAGGCATTTTTATGGCCGATTGGATTGGTAAGCTGCTTCCTTTTTACAATATAGATTACATGTTCATTTATTTTGATTGGGGTCCAGTAAAACATGAATTTTTTTTGCCTGGGTTGTTTCAACTATATTGAAACTCAATCATGTCGTTTATTTTATTTTTTCTTATAATATACATGTGGTTTGGGTATTAGGGTGTATTTAAATTTTTGTTCCATGTTATTACTGATATGAGTTTTGTGAAATATTCTTCACAGAGGTTTCATGCTGGATTCTTACTAGAGAGAGACAAGCGACAGTTATTAGGTCCAAATATGTTCAAGTATTGCTGAACTAGGACATGAGTTTTTTTGACACATATGGAAATAATGGAGATATCGTGAGTCAAGTGTTAAGTGATGTGCTACTTATTCAATCTACTTTGAGTGAGAAAGTATGTTCCCATAACTCTTATATTCTTGAAAAGAAAAAGGTCTTTAATTTACATAATTTATTATCTTTATTTTTTTTGAGGAACCAATGAGTGTTTCCTGGGTAAAAATTATATTGTATGTCACTTGAGGTTAGTTGGATAAGAAGTCAAAATGTTAAAAAATTGAAGTGTTGATGAACCAGGTGGGAAATTATGTCCATAACATGGAAACATTTTTTTCAGGGCTTGTTGTAGGATTCATAAATAGTTGGCTAGTTTCCCTTGTAACTCTAGCTACTAGTCTCTTATATCTGATGTTAGAGATCCCATTTGTTTTTTAAACTAACTATTCTTCACTTTTTGTCTCTTATTTGTTTTCTATGAAAGTACTCTCTTTCTAATCTAGTAATAGTATATTTCTAAATTTATGCTTGTGAATGTAGTTCGGAAAGTGTTCTTGTTTAGTATTTACTTTTGTTGTTGTCAGCATATAATTTTTTTTTCCTTTATGATTATGTGGGGATTCTAACTTGGTTCACATGCTTTTTGTTTTGGACTAGGTGGACAGAGTCGAGGCTGTATAGAAAATGCAGGTGCCAACTATAGCTGGATGTCTTCAACATCCTTTCTTCCAGGTTCATTTTTTAATTTTTTTTGGTACTATGCAATTCTATATTTTTCTTGTTTCTATTTTATGACTACATTGTAAATGGAAGTCTCTAGGACATCCTACATGCTAAGAAAATGATGTTATGTAGAAACATGATATATTTATGAAATATGAGTCCAATCATTATTTCTACCATTTGATCAAAATAGATTGAGGAGAACCTAACAAACATTTTAAATTTTTGTGTAGGAACATCGAAGAATATTAAATTGGACTCGGATAATCATCTAAAGATAGCCTATGGCGCTACAAAAGGATTAGCATATCTTCATCGTGACTGTAACCCATGCATTGTTCATAGGGATGTAAAGATATCTAACATTCTTTTAGATGACAACTTCGAAGCACATTTGTCAGAATTTGGCATTGCCAAGTGCATTTCCTAAGCCAAAACTCACACCTCCACTTATGTTATGGGTACTACTGGTTATATTGACCTGGAATATGCAAGAACCTCAAGGCTTAATGAGAAATCTAATGTTTATAGCTATGGTATTGTTTTTCTGGAGTTGCTGACAGGAAGGAAAGTTGTGGAAAATGACTCAAATTTACTTCAATTGGTAGGATTCATGATTGGTGATAAAGAAAACAACAAGATATGAAGATGAAGAGGTAAATGATCAAATTTTTTAAGGGATAGTTCAATGGTAAGAGAAACAATGAAGTAACAATTAACATGGCCATAAGATGATAGTAATCAGAATGAGAGCAGCCTACAGATGATTGGAGTTTTATCACAATCATAGAATGCAAGTTCCTTTGCAAAGATGTATCATGTACTTATGCATTACAAGGGTAAGGGACTGTAGGTTATGATATAAAAGAATAGTCACATTCCTATTCTTTTGTAAGTTGTTGAACAACATAAAGGAAAAGTTTTGGAGCATATTTCAGCTAATTTTTTTTCTCTTTCAGAAATGTATTGTAATCTTTTCAAGTTCTTTCATGTTGGGACAAAAAATTGTAACTCCATTTTCAAGATTACACAGTTGTATGTAACATCTTTTTGATTAATAAAATAAGTTATTTTTACCTTCTCATTGTTGTTTTATTATGCAAATTATTTAGATAATTGATAAGTAATATTTTTCATTAATAAAATAAATATTAAACTACCAAATGATGTAATTAAAAATGCACTAAATATACTACCAAATCAATGACTAAATAAATGACTAAAGTTATGACTAAATTAATGACTAAATATATGATTAAAGTAAGACTAAATAAATGACTACCATGACTAAATAAATGACCAGTTTACAACAATCAATGACTAAATTAATGACTAAATATATGACTAAATATATTACTACCATGACTAAATAAATGACCAGTTAACAACAATCAATGACTAAATTAACGACTAAACTAATGACTAAATCAATGACTAAATCAATGACCAAATCAATGAACAAATCAATGACTAGATAAATGACTAAAATAGTTTAGTCATAAATTTGGTCGCATTATAAATGACCGGAAATAAACTACTAATGGTCACGTGACCAAAATTAGTCATTTATATGCAATTTTTAGTAGTTTATTTAGTCATATATTGTTGTTTTTGTACTAGTGTCACATGCGAGCCAATTTAAGGTATGTTATCCACATCCCAAGCTTGCTCTTATCTATACATGGAAGGCAGTCAACTAGCCAAAAGAGATAACCACAAGTGTAGTGTCATACGAGGACAAGGCTACCCAACCCCTTGCCCCCACTTACTGCAAGACAAGGATGAGTCAAAGGTGATTGGTGAGAAACATGCTAGAGTGAAAATCAATATCAATTAAAGGAACTAGGTGCTTCAACACAAGAAAGAGCACCACATTCCTTAAGATGTTAAATTTTATTACCCAAAGCCTTACATTTGTAGTAGAATGTCCATAAAATCTATGATATGCACAAATTGAATTCTTGCAGTAAAATTTATTTTGTGTTCTTAGAGGGAGGGATATCAAACAATCGTGGAGGAATCTAAACAAGATACTCTCTTGAACAATAGTAGAAGATGTTCCTTTATTTTGCGAGAAAGATATCTCTTGATAGTACAAGGTTTCATACAAGACTCTTTAGATTGCACTATTTTTTACTCTCCTTTACAAGAGGGTGTAAAATCTATCAAATTCAAATTATTAGTGTTTTGTAGGATGGAATTTATGTTAAGCAAAGATTTCTCTATTTCTTTCATTTATTTCAAAGGATAACAATCAAGACCACTAGTGTCTATTAGTTCAAGATGTACTAAAGTTAGAGTTGGCTTAGAGGAATATATTGTAATAGTGTTGACATTAAGGGAAGGCTTGTTTGTTTCTTTCGAGGGACAATAACTAAGACCAAAAAAACCATCCATTATAAAGAGCACGACATGACCCGTTTTAAGATCAACAAGGATGTCAGTATTCGAGAGTGGGAAATCATCTTTAGGATAGGCTTTATTCAAGTCCCTAAAGTTTGTGAAAATATGAATGCCCCTAGTGGGCTTGAAAACATGAATTATATTTGATATCCTGTCAAAGTAATTGATGGTTCATTTGAAACTAGCCACTAACAATTTCTCTAGCTCCAATTTGACAAGTAAAGTAACTTGCAAATGCATTTATGGAGCTTTTGTTTAATTGACTTTACATCAAGACACACATCCAAATGATGAAATATAAGTGTGGGATTTAGTCCAAGCACGTTAGAGTAGGACCATGGAAATTTTATGAAATCATGTTGAAGAAGCTTGGACAAGACACAATATTCATCCTCTAATAAAGATTTGGCTACGTAGGTAATCTTCGGTTCAACTTCAATACCCAGATTAATTTCTTTAGTCTCCCCCTCCAAAATTGAGGATCATTCCAATAAATGAGTACCCATGAGGGGAAGATGAACGTCCCCATCCTCTAATGCCTCATAAAGGTTTTCATTAGAGGTTACACCCTTTATTTTTACTTTTGGTGAGTCTAAAAGTGCCTCAAGGAGGTTTTCACTAGAAGACTTGATTATTTTGATGTTTCTTACTTTTGTAGTTAAGGAATTCATCTTCCCCAAAGTAAGTACCTTGATCAAGCTCAAATATGAAGCTTGATGGATAATCCTCTTCCAAACCCATGAAGTGTATATATGCCTCCTCATTAGGAAAAATATCAATAGGTGTGGTTCCTCATTGGTCTCAATCAATCAATTTGGGATGGTGGAGGAAAAGGCTAATGGTAAAGATTGGATGTGGAAAAGAGGGAGGAGACATCCAAATCATCATAAGGTATTTTGATAATCTCTTTTTCAGGGATGTCCTCAATAATAACATATTCTACATTAACATTGTTCGATCATGTTAGGTGATGATGTGGGTTTCTTTTGTTTCTTATCATTACCAAGTCCTGGATATTTTGGTTGAGTGGGTAGCTCAATGGGCTTGAGAATACAAGTTTTTCATTTACCCCCAATCCTCCTTGATAGTTGACCTTCTATTCCATTTGATGGGAAGCTAGATAGACTTCTTGAAAATATTCCAAAAGAGTAGAAGTGTTGGGTTCCTCACGATACACCCATTGTCTAAAGTCTTCTTCAATTTGTTCTTGTGCTTGAGTTCCTTGAGACTCAAATGTGATTGGGCCCATATTTTTAACTATCTTCTCTTATGGTTGTGGAGATGAAGATAGATGTCCATATATGTGTGGAGATGGGGGCATGGTGGCCACATTAAGTGCAATACTCCTTTCATACTCTCCACAACCTTTGTCTATGATATTGAACTTGGCGAAGGTGGATTCAAGGGTGGATGATGGTGTGGAAGATGCAAGGAGTGTGTTGGTAAATTGACATAGGAGGAAGATGGAGCAGTGTTGGAAGGTGCAACTTCAACACATGGACAATATTGAGAATGGGAGAATGAGGGCTCAAGAGCACAATAGTACTCAAAAGGATGTGGATCGACATGGATAGTGACCTCAATTTTTTATGGGGGAATTTATGGCAATGGTGATAAGTGGAAGGGATGAATTGCATGGCATGAATCCATGGTCAACCAAGGAGAAGATCTTATGGAGTTAAAGGTCAAGATGAAAAGTAATGTACTATATAGTAGGACCCACTCGAATGGGAAGGAAAATGGTGCCTTTTGAATCTCTCTCGACATTTTCATAAGCCTTGATTGTGATTATTTAATTTTCCAAATCATCCTAAGTATATCCCATCTATTTAAAAAACTTCAATGTACACAAGTTGAGGGTAGAACCATTATCTATCAAGACCCACTTCACCTTATGCTTAGCAATGAGGACTTCAATGTGGAGGGAATGGTTATGAGCATGATAAATGGGTGTCATATCATTTTGAATGAATCCCTTGACTGGTATGTAGATGATAAATTTCCCACAAGAGCTTGAAATTGAGTAGGGTATATCTCATTAGGGACTCGGGCACCTTTTAAAGCTTTGGTAACGATTCCTTGATGGATAGGGGAAGACTTCAATAAGTCCAAGATATAGATTTAAGTAGGAGTCTTTCCAAGGTGGTCTAGGATATTGTATTGTTGTTTTATAGGAGGTTGTTGGGATGAATTGTATAAAATAGGGACAAATATGTGGCCATGGTGGATGGTAACCACACAATTTGGTTCCTTAGTGTTCACTTGTATCATGAAAACTTGTGGATTGACTTGTGTAATACAAACAACCACATTATCATAATTAAAAGGAAATTTAGTATAATCCACATGATTAGTATGATTATTTTGACTATTGTTTGAGCTAGTATTTTCATTGGATGAACTAGCTCCTTTACTGTGTTTAGGAGAGGCATTTTGGAGTATCTGCAACTAAGAATTATATGTGGATTGGTTACCCTCAACAATGATATCACCTCGATCAATAAGGTCTTGGATATAATTCTTATGATTCATACATTTATTAATAGAATTCCCTTTGATCCTATGGTAGTCACAATACTCATCCTTATACCAATTAGGCTTCTATTCAGACTCATCAAATGGTTGGGTGACTGGATTTAACTGCATTAGCTTGAACAAACATTTGAAAGATTGCATCAAGTGGTTCTCCTAAAATTATGTTTTGCATTATCTTGATTGAATTGGTTCAGAGGACGTGGTGCCAGTTGAGAAATTGATATAGAATTGGCTATGGATGGGATTGGTGTGTTTTGATGAACTTGGGAGGTGTTTGCTACTTGGATATGCTTAATATCTATGACACCATCATTGACAATTTTTTTATTCTTATTCCAATGATATTTTTTATTAGATTGTTTTTCATTGTTCTCCTTATAAGTTTTGACCAATCTCTTAGCTATAAGTACCTTTTCAATGGCGAAACCTGTAAGAACCCAAAAATATGCAAAATAGCTTAAACTTCAACACAGGTTAGCATGGGTTAGTTCAAAATATGCAAATACAATAGTGCTCCTATGAAATACTCCAATATGCTTCATAATGCAAACAAAATAACAAAATAAACTAAATGAGAGCATAAAAAGCATGGTACATACCTATTCCATAGTGGATTGGTGCTACTTTGATGTGGAAAGTAGCCCTTTCCCAACCCTTGATAAGCTCTTTGATGGATGTGTGATGAGCAAAATAATAAGAACCTAACTATGAATGATGAAAACTATGCTAAATTGGATACAAATGCCTAAACCTGTGGATGAAATTGAGTATAATAATCTTGCATGGATTGTGGATGCTCAAACAAATACAAAAGCTCTCTATTTATTAGAGAGAAGGATGGAGGAAAAAGAAAAATGGATGAATGTGGGATATAAGAGAAAACAATAGCACAATGCCACTTGTCAACATGTGAGTGGACAATGGTGGAGCACATTTTGATGAATATGCACATTAATGCTATTGGGTGGAAATTCAAAAATTGGAGAAGTGACATGTTGGAGGGAGATGAAGGATGAATTAAATGCAGCTTGGTTTAAAAAAAAGGACTTGTAAGAGTCATAAATGCCAAGTTGGAGGATAAGACACTTGGGAGGGAGAATTCAAATTTGGAGAATATCCCCACTTGATGCCTTTTTGATGAAAAAGGAAGATTTAATAAATCAATTGAATTGATTTATTTGCACAAGTTGCAAAATCTAGAGGATTTGATGGATTAGGATTAGCATTAATCAAGATTTGATTAATTTAGGTGGAGATTAGTTGATTTTGACTTTTGACTTAGATTTTAGAATTTAAATAAATCAAAATGAGAGAAATAATGAATATTAGTGATCTAATTAAATAAATTTGATCTATTCAATTAAATGGAGAACTTTAGAAGGTTAATTAAATAAAATTGATTTATTTAATTAAAGAGATGACTTTAGGTTTGATTAATGACTTAATTAAATAAAATTGATTTATTTAATTAAAGAGGAGAATATGATGATTTAATTACATAAAGATTGGTTTATTCAATTAAAAGGGGAAATATGATTTAATTAAATAAAGATTGATTTATTTAATTAAAAGAGGAAATATTATGATTTAATCAAATAAAGTTAATTTATTTAATCAAACAAGGAGAATTGGGATTTAATTAAATAAAGATTGATTTATTTAGTTAAAAGAGGAATTCAATGAATTTAATCAAATAAGGATTATTTAATTAAATAATTAGTAAAGAGGATGATTAAAGAAGAACTAGTGTTAGTAAGTCGAAATCGAGTATGGGTTATCAATTAGGATAATTTACTTGTCTATATTTTGCCCCTCTTTGAAGTAATGTACTTGTTGCATTGGTTCAAAGAATAAACTTGCTAAGATCAAAATTAAAAAAAAATTGATTTTTTTCAGATGCCCCAGCGGAAAGAAGTATATTGGTACATTGCCCCCTTGAGAGATCAAGCGAAAAGTTCAACTTGAGGGTCGATCTCATGACAAAGAAGTTCAACATGGATGTATGGATGGTTATGATGATGATGCAAATGAGATGGTTTCAAGATTCTTAGAATAACCAATCTATATTATGCTAAACAACTTAAAATGATGATGCACTACATTTGAGATGGATGATGTGATGATGCCTATATGATTATGCAATGGATGTTTTATGCAAATGTATTGTTTATGAGATGCTTAGACTAGCAGATCTATATTATGCGATGATGAAAATGCATGTGAGATGATCAGTGTTTCTTATATGATATGATATGTAGTATGTTGATGGTCTGTGGATGTGGGATGGATCCATTGGTGATGATGATTAACTGTCATTGTACCATGTTAGCATGGAGAGAAGAAAAAATAAATGAGATGAAGACAAGAGGATCCAACAAGTCCATGATCTATGAGACTTTATTAGAGATGATGATAAATGATTATTCTTATCAAGAATTGGGAATTTAAAAGGGCTACTTACCTTATGTTTGATAATACACATAGGCACAATGCATCAAGGTATAAAGAACCAAGATGGCGTTGTATCTAGTGAGATGGAATTTGACTTAACAAAAAAATAGGAGTATTCTTGTTCACACCTGACATATGAAAACCTTACTAGGATGTACTTCAGATATTTCAAACATCTCAGACCAAAAGCACAGAAAGGAAAAACCTAACAATGTAATATTCAACAAGCTGTCCAAAACACCTTCCATCCACACCCAATAAAGAAAGTATTTGCCAAGGTTATATTACAAGAGTATACAACAAGCATAGAAAATAAAAAGATAATGAATATTTCCCCATTCCCTTCTCTCTAAATTTTTTTGTTTGGACATCATCGAGAGTTCGTTGGAATGAGTGCAATAAGATAAGTTAAAAGACAAAGATCAAGTAAACAAACAAGCTAATGTTCTTCAATACCACTAGCCAAGACTAAACTATGGTGATGCCTGATGTTGATGTCCATTGTAGAAAGGATGAATCCTAGGACATGATGTTATCAGATGATTTGGGAAAAATTGGATGATGATCTATTAGTACGAAGAGTTGACCAACTTGTTTACTTACTAACCTAGACTTGCGACCTTGACGCTTAAGTTATGACTTCTATTGCACTAGACTTGTTTCTGACTATTTCACCAAAGGTTGAGGATGACAGTGATTTATTGTGAGTGGATGCTTATTGCAGGTGAAAGCGAGATGAGACAGATGGATTTTTTCAAATATTTGGATGTTTTTGATGTTTTGAAATTTTTTGAGGCTATTTTTGAGATGTTTTACAAATGTTTTGATTTTCAAAATTTCCAATGTTTTGGGGTTTTCTGAGATTTCAACTAAGAGACTAACCTAAGGACCTATCCTAGGGGCCCCAGGGGATGATCAAAGATTAGCCTTTCCTACATTATACACACAGAGACCACGTGGTTTGATTGACACAGACTTGATTTATTGATGATATATGAACAAATGGATTGCTAGTTTATTGTGATAGACTCCTAAAGGACTGACCTAAGTGTCTCGAGGGATGATCAAAGATCAACCTTTCCTATTTTGAGAGCTCAAAGACCTATAGTTCGACAAGACGACTCTGTTTTTTACTTTTTTGACTAAAATTTTGACCTGTTTTGGGATTTTGATATGTTTTGAATGTTTTTGGATTTTCTGATTTTATGAATGTTTTTGGATTATTTTATTTTGGAAAGACTTCAAGAACATACAAAAATTTGATCCAATGAGAACATGCCCCCATCATGATGTGATAGACTACTCTGATATAGGTAGGACGAACTAACCTTGATGTGTGGGGTTCAATTGTTTTTATCTTTGCTTAATGAATTATTTTTACCACAAACACTCTCTTAATTAGATTTTCAAACTAAAGTGTCTAATGTCCTAATTTATTTTCATCCCCCAAAATCCATTATGTAGAAATCAAGGAAATCAAGGCAATGGTTTCCTATTGTGGACTTTAGTGAGAGAAAACTGAGATGAAAATCCAAATACTTAGAAACCTCTAAGGATAAAATCCCTAGGGAAAGCAATGGCATTTGGATTTTTTCAAAGGTATTTTCTCTTCCTAAAGGGTTTGAAATTTGATGATCATGTTGAATGTTTGTTTTTCAATGTTTAGGATCCAAGCAAAGTGTGTAACTGACTCAAAAATTGCACAAGCCCTAGGATAGAGTGAGACTTGATATTTTTTGAGTTCCCAATTGGATAAATCCAGCTACACTATTCTTAGCAGATGATTAGAAGCTTGACCACACAGGCTCCCCCTTATAGTGCACTCGCTTCTTAGGTTAGCCAAGCTTCAGTACCCATGAATCTCCCATGGCATACTTTTCATCTCTACTAAAGAACCGTAAGAATACGGGGTGGCTTCAAAATGACTGTTCTTGCACCAAAAAATAGATAAGGATTTGGGCCTCTAAAGAAAAGGTTCTAGTATAGGCATTTCATTCATGGGGGATCATCCATATGACAAGAGACCATTGCTTCCCTTTTTTTCAGAACAATCCTTGTGATACTTGAACTTTCCTTAAGTACCCACACTTATATACAAGGTGGAAGTCACTTGGCTTTAGCATGTTCCCAGTTGGTTCATTCCCTAAGGTGATTACTTTTTCCCACCAGGTAGGCCCTCTAAGGGTAAACAAAAGTGAGCAAGCACATTTGTAGTTCGATCAATCATTTTTTGCATGAACAAAGAGAGAACACAAGCGATATACCTAACTCACACTAGCAAGCTTTGTTCAATTTTAAGAATCCAAATTGAAGTGTGGAGGCAATCTCTTCTACAACTTAATGTCACCAAAAAGAATTTTGATCCTCAAGATCATTGTGAGGCATTGGAGAAGTGCATACGCCTTTTAAATGATATTAATTTGGATAAGAGATTACAAAACATAAAAGGAACATGTTCATTTTAACCTTCAAAGCAAGAATGGATTCTTTTTAAGTACCAATATTAAAATGTGAGATTTGTTTGTTCAGTTGTTAAGTCCAAAACAAAATGTAGTAAGTTCCTAAGATTCTTTTTAACCCCTTGTAGCAAAAATGAAAGCTTTTGTAGTGTTCTTTTTTAAAACCCAAAAAGAAGTGAGTTGGCCTAAAATAAAAAATGAATGCAAAAAATGGAAGCTCTAAGCATTTAAAAATGCTTTGTCAATTTCAAGTTTGATGCTTGATTTCCTTCAACTCCAATCTACTTGCCTTTGCTCGATTCCAATGCTCACTTCCAATGTCAACCTACAAACATTACAAATAAGATTTATTTTAATGTCAAAAAATAAAATTTGGCAGTTGGTATTTAAATCAAATTGTATAACAAGGTTGTAATTATGATCAAACCTAACACCAAAGCACTTGTATTGGTTATTCAATGCATGCAACAAAATTGAAGTAAATAGCATTAGGATTTAGTTTTGAGATTTGAACATTGAAAAAAGAAATAATGGCATTTACTGCCGCTCCAAAGATGACCTTGAATCAGACCTTTGCAAACCACATTAATTACCACCTTCGTATTAATCTTAACTTGTTATCTAATATTTAATTTCCCTTTGACTTGGGCTCATGAATCTTTAGTGGCTCGCTTGCACTTTTGAAATGGTTAGAACTTCTTCATGCCTTTACCCACATAGCCTATTTGTTAATGATAAAAACAAAAATATTAATGACAAAAACAACTATCACAAGTTGCAGTGTAAGTATTTGTTAAAATCATAACCTTGAGAATAGTGAACTCTTGGAGATGCACGTAGCAATACAAATAGTTTAAAAATTTGAAAAGTTGACCTCCAAAATGACGCCGACAAAGATTATGCAGATTTAAAGTTTTTTCTTTTTTTATGAGCGGAAAAAAATGAAGTCTTTACTTTGCAATCTCAAGAATGATGTTCTAATAAGACTTAAAGACATTTTGAGTAATCCATGTTGAGGCTATCAAAAAGATACAAACCATTCATATGAAGAACCATATGCAAATTGAGTTCTACTTCCGATGCTGAAATTTATTGCGCTCCACTTATTGCAAGAGACGTCTAATCTATCGAATATCAGTAAGATATCAACTTAATCAGATATCAATAAGGCAATCAATGCCTTTACAAACCCATGCTTCCTCATGTTAGATGCACACCAAACACTTTTATTGAAGACAAATAGGTGCTAAATCATTGAGTGGAGGTATTTATCATGGAAAATTCTCTTATCACAAGCACTACAAACTATGTGTGTTGCTATGAGTGTGTTCACTAGATAAAATGACTCCTCTAGTAGTGGTAAATGTGGTGGTAGCAATGAATGAATGTTGCGCCTCCTTTTGAATGTTGCAAATCAATGAGCTACCTATCCATAGGATAGTCGATCCCATATCACATGAAAAACAAACCTTTTAAAGACTATAGGAAGTACCATCAAACTTAATGAAATTTGTGACAGCGAAAAATGTTTTAAAGAAAACTGTATTGATCAACTTTTTTTAAACTATTACGAGAAACAACATTTTAGGATGGTTGGACTGTGTAAAATTTGAATTCAAACTCTATACTGCATAAATCAAATTTAATATCAAATAATAATTGAATACAAACAATTGATTCTCAATGGATTGAACATTAAAAAGCTCAAAGATACCATAGAAGTACTGTTGACAGTGCAAATAGCACAATAACATGTAAAAAAAATATTGCTATTATGTTTCTCCTGAAAGAGAAAGATGATCACATGGATATCTTAGCTCCTAAGGTCTTTGCAGTTGGTTCTCAACTGTACTGATGTTGCTCAATTGGTCAATGTAACAGTAATATTCAAGGGGCCTACTGGTGTTGAGCTTGTGGATTGTTCTAAGATCAAACATAAATTGAAACCTAATCTAACTGGGGTTTTTAAAGAAACAAAAAAAGATAGATCAAAGTTTTGGAATAGAAAAGAACAATAATTCATCCAACTTTAATCAGACTTGTTAGCTTCAAGGAATTGTAAAATAAAAATGAAGAACAAAATTAACTTGTGATTGACACACAACCTCTTTTGTTCACACTGTTGATTCAAATAACAGATTGCAGGTTACCATTTAAGAAAAACATGGAATAAGACTTCAATCCTTGAAAGATTCTCAAATCAAATGATTAACTTAAGAAAAATATCATTCTGGAACACAATATGAAGTAGATTAAATATGATTGCTTCTACTATTAGTGAAACAAATAAGTAATATTTACAAAGCTGGCACAATCACCAGTGTACAGATAATCCATATCTTTAGCCTGTTTCCATCTATACTAGGAGAACTTTGAAATACATTATAGTCAATGCTAAATCTAACCCCTAAACAAGAAGAAAAAAGAAGCTCCCATTACAAAGAATTAGGATGCAGCTTTATCTCCTCTAGCCTCAAAAAATTCCTACTTTTTGAAAATATATCTCTAGAACTCTCTACTCTATTCTCATTCTGACTGTGTCTATTTTTTTTTTAAACTTTCAAAAAAAACCTCTTAGATTAGGTTTTAGTTTATGTTTGATCTTAGAACAATCCACAAGCTCAACACTAGTAGGCCCCTTGAATATTACTGTTACATTGACCAATTGAGCAACATCAGTACAGTTGAGAACCAACTACAAAGACCTTGGGAGCTAAGATATCCATGTGATCATCTTTCTCTTTCAGGAGAAACATAATAGCAATATTTTGTTTACATGTTGCTATGCTATTTGCACCGTCAATAGATCTGGTGCTAGAAGGAGGGCCTAGAAGGGAAAGCTGGATAACACTAGATTTTTCTCACCAGAAAGGTCCCGTAGAGTTCTTCAATCAGCTCAAAACCCACCACCTTTGATAGAACTCAAGACCCCAATAAGACATAGGAATCACAAGGCTGGGGAAACCATCATTCCACCCTTGTCGGCTCCGCTCACTCCACCAGGCTTTTCACCAGTACCCCAGTGGATTCTTATCAATCCACCACTAAATCCATCTCAATTTTCATTATAGCTAGTTCAACCCATCCAACAGCTGGCTTAACCACCACCACTACCACCAATGGCATTCTTTCAGAATAATCCCTCTCCATTGGGAACTATTCCTGGAAGTTTTCATGATATTCCTAAAAATCCTGAGAAATTTTGTCCTAAGTACATTCATGGTGAATCAAGGAGTGTTGAAGAACACATACAAGCCTTTAAGGATGCTTGTACTAGGGGTCAGATAGCTCACCATGATGTGGTTTGTAGGTTGTTTCCTTATTCCCTAGGGGATATGGCATACAACTTGTACCTTAATCTTCCTTAGTGTTCTATTCTGAGTTGGATAGATTTGAAGAATGCTTTCATCAATCAGTTCAGAATCTATGTGGATCTAGCCATTCTATTCCACCAATTTGCTACTATCAGGAAGGAGCCAAGTGAACCTTTTCCCTTATTTAACACCAAGTTTCAAAGAATGTAGAGGAGACTACAAGACCCTTATCTAGTTGCTGAGAATAGTGTCATTCAAGCATACTTTAGGGTTATAGACCCCTTGCTAGGTTTGTTCCTGCAAAGAACTTATCAACCGGTCGATATTGATTCCATGTCTAAAGTTTATCATTTGGTTATCAAGCTGCAACAACAAATTAGCTCTCAACAAGGAAGCTTGGGAGGAGGTTTCTCTTCAATAGGGTATCAGATGCCTAGTCCAATGCCTCTGTTCAATGTTATCCCAAGAATGTCTCCTTCCCATTATGGACCTATGTCTGAGTTGCAGACCCAACCTCCTGTTCCATTCTTTGCTAATAGGACTCCTGACCTTTTTCAACAACCATAGGTCCCTCAAGGTCGCCATGGTCATAATAACCAAATTGGAACCCCAAGTCATGTTGATCAGCCACTTGTTGCTAAGGCTGTTGAAAGTGAAAAGATAGTTCAACTCACCAATGAGGTAGAGACCTTAAAGAAAACACTGTCTCAAGTTACAAATGATATGGCTCAACTTAGATTGAATCCCTCTCAAAACCAAGGTAATTATCCCAGTCAGAGCAATAACAACCAGGGTAATTACCAGAATCATAACAATTATAACCAAAGGGGTTATCAAGGCCAAAACTCCTCTAACAAAGGCTATCAAAATCAAAATAGAGGATAAAACTAGAGACCAAGCAACAACCGACAATGGAATACAGGGCCCAACAATGGTGGAGTTCCTCACAATTACCAAGCTAATGAGAAGAGTTCACATACTACAAATGTGGCTAACCTTAATCTTATGTCTAACTGGTGCAGGCTGCATGATACTACTACTCATTCTGAGGTAAACTGCCTTGAAATGGAGAAAGTTGTCAAGATGGCACAGGAAGATGCTCACACATTCCAAGGGAATTCAAATAAAGGAGGTGACTTAGTAGATACATCAATGGCTTATGACCTCTTTGAAGAAGAACCCTCATTCCTAATGCAAAGTGAGAATGAGCAAGAGGAAGACATGTACGATGCCCAAGCCTTTCAAAAAAAGGGAGGACACTTCCTAAGAAATCATAACAAGGGTCCATTCACTACATCAACACCACCTGATCACATGGTGCCTTTGAATCAAAGTGTTGACAACAACCGTCCTCCGCTAAAAGGTCCACCTAACTTTCATAACAAAGGTAATTCTCTTGGTGTTTTCAAGGGTAATGCAGGCTATAACACAAAATTTGATATTGTTTCTGAGATGTAGAAACATAAAACTTTGTTGTCATACTTTGACATCTTAAAGTGGTGCCCTGCTCAAAGAGAGATAGTGTTGAAAGCTTTAGAGCAAGTTGATAAGTCAAAAGGGAAGAACAAGGTGACACCTACTGCAGACATGAATGCAACCTTGTATAGAAGCAAGGTAGGTACCCCACCATTTCTTTTAAGTTTGAGAATCTGTGGGAAGAATCTCCATAATTGTTCGTTGGATTCAGGGGCTTCAGGAAATGTTATGCCATTTTCCATATGCAAGAAACTGGGATTAAACCCTGTCCAAACAAACAAAAAAGTCATCCAACTTGACAAAACAAAGGTTAATGTAGTGGGAGAATTGAAAAACATGCATGTGCAAGTAGGGTCAGACACTAGGGTTCATACCAATATAGATGTTCAAGTAGCAGACATTCCTGAGATTTATGGTATGTTGTTGAGCAGATAATTAATGAAAGGTAAGGGGGGATACCTCTCTCTTGAATTTTCACACATGTGGCTACCATGGAGAGGAATTCCTGCACAGATTAGGATTGAAAGTGAAACTCGCCTCAAGCATGTCGTTACTGAGTATGACTGCCCCAATGAAGTAGCCTATTTTGAAATAGAGATAGGGGTTTACAAAAGAGAGGAAATCCTAACCCTTTCAGTTCTTGATCCTAAAGAATTGCCAATACAAAAGTTTCATGATTATATGATTAATGAAAACCAACAAGCATTGATCAAGAAGCTACAATAGGATCAGTTGGTCTTGGGAGAAGATACCAATCTTTAAAGTCTTTTACTCCCTAACTGGTGCAGGGTGCATTACTAAACTCATTCTGAATTGACTTGCCAACCCTACATTGACATTTTAAATCATGTTTCCTAAGCTAGGGAAACTAGTTTGAGTCACTTTGAGGCTGTTGCAGATCACTTCTCATTTGAAGCCAAAGAGGCAACAATGTTAACCAGGGATAGGATACTTCCAAAATAAGTTCATTCCCAAATTGAACTAGCCTCAGTCACATTTCCTAACTAGGATACTCATGTGGAACAACCCCAAGGCTTGCTCGACATTCCTGCACTCACAAGTATGCTAGAACCTGAGAGATTAATCAAAGAGGTAAGTGACTTCTAGCAAGGTAGCTAGGGATTACCTGAGATGCCCGAGCAAGGATTAGAAATTGTACCTTCTTTGCTTCTTACAGGCTGCAATTTGGATGCACTAACAATGTAGCAGAATACGAAGCTCTAGCTCGGGGATTGATGTTTGCACATGAGAAGAAAGTCACTGCCTTGATGGTCAAAGGAGATTTAGAAATTGTCATCAAGCAAGTACGCAACCAATACACATGCCACAATAGAAGGCTGGCAGCCTATAGAAATCGGGTATGGAACCTGATTGAAGACTTCGATGCTTTTAGAATTAGCTTTAATTCCAAGAGAACAAAATCAAATAGTCGATTCATTAGATGTTGCTGTAAGTACCCTGGAACCTCTGCAAGGCTCCAAGCTTAAGAAATTCTTAGTGGAATTGATATCCACCCTTGCTATTCTTGATAATGTTAGGAACTTTCAAGTTTTTGATGACGATCAACATATTCTTGCTTTTCTAGCAAGTTCAGATGTTTTTGAAGTAAAAATCATCAATGAGTCCAATAGGGACCAAGAAGGTTGGAACCCTAAAGAATTTGATACAGAAGGGGTCCTCCATTTAAAAGGTAACAACATTCCCAAGGGAATGGTGGCCCTAGAAAGAATTTTTGATTTAAACCCAAGGGCTTGAGAGAAGTTATCAGCTGAAGATAAAGGAGATGAATATGAAATTGTTAACCTAGCTGATTTTGGCCCTAAAAGGAATGTCTACATAGGGAAATCTTGCCCTGAAGCAATCAAAAAAGACATACTAAGGGCACTAAAGAAGGATGTTGCTACGATAGCCTGGGGATATGAGGATCTAAAGACATTTGACGCTTCTGTAATGACCCATACTATCCCTCTAAAACCTGAAGTTAAGTCATTTCGACAGAAACAATGCCCTATCAATGCCTTGATTGAACCATTGATATTTAAAGAAGTTTAGAAATTTCTTGTTGCAAGGATAATCTTCCATGTACGCCATTTGACATGGGTGGCTAACTTAGTTCCAATTTGCAAGAAGAAAGGAGAGATTAGACTATGCGTCGACTTCAGAAATCTAAATAGAGCTTCAGAAAAAGATAACTACCCACTTCCTTCTCTAGATGAAGTGTTGCAGACAGTCAATGGATCTCAAATGATATCATTCCTGGACGGTTACTCTGGATACAATCAGGTAATGGTTAACTATGAAGACAGGATGAATACAACTTTCACTACAAAATGGGGAACATTTGCATATAGAAGGATGCCATTTGGTCTGATAAACGCAAGGGAAACTTTCCAGCATGCCATGGACATAGAGTTCAAGGATCTAATTGGTAAATGAATCATTGTTTACATGGATGACTTGACAGTGTTCTTTAGGGATAGATTGAACCACGCCACAGACTTATCCAAAGTTCTTCACACATGTATCCAGTATGGTGTCTCCCTGAATCCCAAAAAGTGTGTGTTTGGAGTTTCTGAAGGGAAGCTTTTGGGACATGTAATCTCTGAAAGAGGAATATCAATTGATCCAGATTGATTCAAGTCCATTCTGAAGATCATCCAGCCAGGAAGCAAGAAAGAAATGAGGTCTTTCTTTAGGGAGATAAATTTCATGAGAAATTTTATCATAGGCTTTGCTAAAATTGTGAAACCACTGAACGAAATGATGAAGAAAGATGCTAAAGCAGAGTGGACTGAGGAGGCAAAGGCCACGTTTTCACAAGTCAAGCGATCCATTTTGGAAGCACCCATTCTCACTAGCCCTGACTACTTGAGACCGTTTTATATCTATTCCTTTGCTGCTGGACATTCCTGCGCAGCTGTACTAACCCAACAAAGAGAAGAAGCAGAGAGACTGATTGCTTTCATGAGCTCTCCATTTAAAAATTCGGAAATCAAATACCCACCTCTTGAGAAGCAAGATTTTACACTGGTTAGAGCTGTCAAGAAGTTTCGGCATTACATTCTTCAAAGCCAAATCATCGTTGTAGTTCCTGACGTTGTTGTGAAGTCTTTACTTGTGCAGAGCGAGCTGGGAGAAAGGAGAAGCAAATGGATGGCCATCTTGCAAGAGTTCGATCTAGAGATATGCCCTATGAGACTTGTCAGAGGTACGGGCTTGTCTAAGTCCATGGTGAATGCTGGAGACAACATTATTTGTCAACAATACACAACCCAATATTTCTCCAACGACCCTTGGTATGTTGATATTATTCATTTTATGCTCAACAATTGGTGTCTAGAAGGAATGAATGCAAATCAAAGGAGAGTGCTAAGGATGAAGAGTTCCCATTATATGTTCAAAGGAGGGTTGCTATACAGGAAGAATTTTGGAGTATACCTAGGATGCCTTTATCAGCAGGAGGCCAAACATGTGATCTTTGAGTTTCATGGGAAACATGGCACAAGTCATGGTTCTGCGATTCTTTGGCACACCAAGTCCTCAGATTTAGTTATTAATGGCCCTATGTGATCAAATATTCCCATCAGCATGTGAGAACATGTCACATGTGTCATATTTTTGCATCAAGGGAGTGCCACCCAGCCATGCAATTGTAGCCTGTCTATGAGGTAAGGCCATTTTCCCAATGGGCACTAGATTTTATTGGGGTAATTAATCCAAACTCTTCTACAAAACACAAATTCATTCTAACTTCCAATGACTACTGCACAAGATGGACCGAGGCTATACCCTGCAAGAATAGCACAATAGAGGTAGTGATCAAGTTCCTCACCAAATGCATCACCACTAGGTTTGGGGTACCCTTCGCATTGGTATGTGATAATGGCTCTTCCTTTTCTTCTCTTGAATTCATTTCATGGGCTTATGATCACAAAATTGTTTTAAAGTATTCTTCAAACTATTACCCACAAGGCAATGGAGTTGCAAAATCAACCCATAAGAACCTCTTAGGGGTAATTAAAAAATTGCTAGAAAATAACCCTAGGGACTGGCATACCCAATTGAGATTTGCATTATGGGTAGATTGGAATAGGATTAAGGTTGCTCTAAAGACTTCACCATTTAATTTAGTGTATGGACAAGAGCCTATGTTCCCTATCCATCTGCAAATACCTATCCTTGAGTTTATGCAAAAATTCTACTCTGAGGACAATATGATAGAAGTAAGATTGGTTGCTTTGTTGAAATTAGAATAGAGAGATGTCACCTTACAACAGTTCTTTAGGCACCAAGCTGTTGTCAAATGTTGGTTTGACAAAAGAGCCAAAATCAAATCTTTTAGGATATTAGACCTAGTGTTGTTATGGGATAAAGCTAGTGAAAAGAAGGGCAGTCACTAGAAATTTGACAAACTCTGGCTAGGCCCTTATCAAGTTGCAGAGACCCTAGGGGAAAATGCTTTCCTATTGAGTAGTTTAACTAGAGAACCTGTTCCCTTGCCTGTCAATGGGAGGTTTCTTAAGCATTATTTTGAGTCATAAAGCTTGTTAATTTTTTGTCCTATATGTAAGTAATTCGTTGTTCTTTGTGTAAATAATTTGTTTGTCTCATGTTTGTAAATGATTTGCATTTGTGTAAATAGCTTGTGTGTTTCTGCATGTAAATAATCTCTGTGTGTAAATAACTTTGTTCTTTATGTGAATAATCTGCTGCTCTTTGTGTAAATAATTTGCTGTGTCGTTTATAAATAATTTGTTGTCTGGTTGTTTGTCCTTTCTTTCTGTCTTATTATTTCCTTTGTTCTTTTGGTTTCTACTTTGTTCTTTGGGATTGATCTATTCTTTCTATCTAGAAACTATGGGTTGTTATCTAAA
Organism: Sequoia sempervirens; assembly: GCA_007258455.2. Classification (NCBI taxonomy): domain Eukaryota; kingdom Viridiplantae; phylum Streptophyta; class Pinopsida; order Cupressales; family Cupressaceae; genus Sequoia; species Sequoia sempervirens. The sequence goes on from VDFB02000017.1 coordinate 528,166,810, forward strand.
GTATACTTTGGTTACTATGAGAGAAGTGGTTTAGGTATTTTCAAGCTTTTTGATTGGGTGATTTTTTTCCTAAACTCTTTGTTTCATGCCCATTGTCAGTAAAGGTTGTGGAAGGTCTTGAAAACAAGGTGCAAATTAAATAACCTTCATCAACTTCTCTGAATCTATCACAAATTATCAATATCATCCCTTTTGTATCGATATATTTGTCCTAGGGTGATAGTGTTGTAAGATTTGAGTGAAAAATTTGATCTCCCAAGTGTTGTTATGAGGTCCATGGTAGTTTTCAACCTAGAACAAATGTTAAGCATCTGACATATTGAAAAAAAAGAAAGTCTGAAATATTTGAAACTCAAGGAAAAGAAAAAAAAAAAAGAGAAAGAGAGAATTATCTAAGAAGAAAAGAGTACTCAATATGAATGGGTGATTCCAGTATCTCTACCGGGGCTATGGACGCCTGACTGGCAGTAGAGAAATATTGTGAGAAAACTAGAGGTATATCCGTCGGGGCTATGGATGCCTAACTAGCAGCAGAGCAATGCCCAGAATATCATTGCACGGTAGCTAAAGAGAATCAACTCATGTAGCTCAAATCTTGCACATTGTTGTCTAAAGGATGAAGAAAAATTTATGAAAGGATGATGAAATATCAAGCACACACATAGATTTAGGGGTAGCTAGTGTTGACTTACATTTGAGATTCTAGCTCAGCCTTGGTTGTTAAAACTGACCCAATTGGAGTTGTGATGTTCATGAACCAGAGATTCTAGGTAGCTGAATCCTTCAGTTTCTTGGAAATGGTTAAACCATTTTCCAAGCCGAGTCACCATTTGTTATGCCTTGCATAACAAATCCCATTTTATTCTGGAACAAAATGGGCCCCCCTATGCTCTTGCTTTTGTTGCCTTTGGTTATTTGCTTTTCCCTTTGGGAGTTTTTTCTTTTTCTTTTTGAGTTGTCTATTGGGTCTGTTAAATTTTGGTTCTATCTCAACTTGAGTTGATTTTCTTCTTGCTAAGAATTAAGTGGCATCATCATAGACAATGGTGTATTTCATTATGATATATTTTATGTTCTTCTGAGGGCTAATGGAGGCATTTGTTTTGAAGGATTGAATCAATCATCTGCAGATCTCTCTCCGGGAAGCCAACTGAAGACATGCCTCAATCACATTCAACATAAAACTCCTCAAGGGAAAGAGTCAGCAAGACTTTCCTGATTTCTTGCTGACTGGTAGCTTGGCTCTGTCTGTTAGGAATCCAAAGGGGGTGTTAGAGCTATAAAATTCTGATGATTTTACATGTTCATACTCACAATTTTCCAAAAAGGCCCCTCCATGAGCATATTTTTCCCCATATTTGGCCATGCAGTACTCTAAATTCCATTGAGTCTGAATACCTCACATTATAGTTCATATCGGCATAAGGTTATCAAGGTCTTGTCGACTACTAGTGCATTTTGTTAACAAATGTCTGTGTTTCCTATCGGCAAGACCTTAGGGATGTCATAACAATTGGAATTCCCATGCAGGTACCCCTCAGCAAGACATCAGTCATCATCCCAACAACTAGGAGTTTCTCCCATTGGCATGAAAGTCTCCTTCGGAGAAATGTCTCAATGAGATCTTTGTGTCTCACCAACTGGCAAAGAGGGATACGCATATCGGCGGGAGATTTTTCCTTCTGGGTGAAGTCTTGGAAAATTCTTCATGTCTCACCGACTACTGCAGAATGGGAAAACACCTCAGCAATAGTTGTGTCTTCGGTGTGTGGTCTTGCTAAGCACCTCAATTCTTTCCGACCACCGATAAGGACATATCTCAGTGAGAAATTCTTGAGGCAGAGAGATGTCTTGGCGAGGGCGTCAGGTCTCACTGATAAAGCACAAAAAGGGTCTATCGATATGAGGTCCTAGAGTCTTGCCGACCCATGATGTCACACCGACATGTTGCTTCATCGGTGAGAGAATGATATTGTCACGGCGACAAAAGTGAACTTATGGAGGTTTCTTGGCAAGACATAAGGTGTCTATGGGATGTCTCCCCGACAAGAGAGTGTTACAATGACTCATGTGAAATGAAAGAAAATATATCGGTATGACAACTGAGAGGTCTTGGCAACAACAAGCACCAGAAAAAGGGTTCTCCCTTCACCGAAATGTCTCGGCGAAGGAAGCTGGTCTCGCCGACACAACACGAAGTTGCTATGATGTCTCCCTGACTTCCGGATGTCCTACCGACCAATGAGCAACTCGTCGAAAGAGAAGACCTCGGTGTAAGGTCTTGGCAAAAAAATGAAGTCTCGTTGACATGAAGGAGCTCACCAAAGGATAAGGGGATTTGGTGTGATGTCATATCAAGGAGACAAAGTTTGGCTGAAATGAAATGAACTCGGTGAGATGTCTCACCAATTAGTGATTGTCTTGCCGAAGGGATTGTGCCCTCGATGTTATATTTTGAATTTAGTGGGAGGTCTGGCTGAGGAGATAGGGTCTTGCCAACCCAGCAGAGTCACGTTGAAAAATGAAGGCTTTAGAGAGAAGTCCTATAGACCAATGAAGGGTCCCACTGAAGTGTTGGGCATTGCTGAAAGAAAGAAAGGCTTGGCGAGATGTCTTGGGGAGGAGGCTTGTCTCCTCGAAATGAAATTGAATCTCCAAAAGATGATGCCCTTAGTGTAACTTCTCACCGACAAAAGGAGGTCCCGCCGAAGTGCTCTCGGCTCGGCGATAATTTTTCCTTTGGCAGGAGGTCTAGGTGATTAACACGTGTCTCACTAAGGGGTCATCCTTCGATGTGACATAGTGGGCTCGGGAAGAATGAAGGGGGTTCGCTGTAAGATCTCCCCAAAATGAAGAGGTCTCCCCAACATAAAGAAATGAGCTCGCCAGGGGATCCTAAGCCTTGCTGTGACATCTCGCTTATTTGAAGAAGTCTCTCTAAAGTGGAAGAAGCTTGAGCTCGGGGGGGGGGGGAGGAAGACATTTCCATGAGGTCTTGCCGACCCGACGGGGTCTTGTCGATACAAAAGTGAGCTCATGAGGAATGAAGGGGGTTCGTTGCAAGATCTCCCCGAAACGAAGAGGTCTCCCCACATAAAGAAATGAGCTCACCAAGGGATCCTGAACCTCGCCATCACATCCCACCGATTTGAAGAAGTCTCTCCAAAGTGGAAGAAGCTTGAGCTCAGGGGGAAAAAGAAAGAACTCGCCATGAGGTCTTGCCGACCCAATGGGGTCTTGTCAATATAGAATGAGCTTGGGGTGAAAGGTATGGCCTTGCTATGATGTCCTGTCGACGAAGTGAAGTCTTAGCGATAAAAAGGGGATATTGATATGACTAGTGGAGCTCGCTATGACTTCTGGCCAATGTTGATTGTCTTGTCAATGGTTTTTGTGGGCTTAATATGACTTCTACAGCTTGTCGGAGGGTCTTACCGACTGTCACTTGCTATGCTGATAGTTGCTTGAAGAGATATAATCACATCGGGGAGACACGATTAGTGTCTCACCGACATGCGATTCAATGTGGATAACATTTGATCGCCTGATAGTCTGGCGTGGCATATGTCTAAACCAATCAGGAGGAGCTAAGGGGGCTGACTGGTGACAGTTTGATCAATTGACTATTCATGTGAAGAAAATATGCAGGATGCAAATGACATGAACTCATTCTGAGATCGGGAGTTGGTAGATCGACTCAGGAATGATGGTGTGTGGATCTAAAGGAAAGCTCAGTGCTCTCCCTCCAGGGATGGTCAGCGTGCAGAAGGATCTAGAGCATGAAGAAGGCCAAGGAAAGAAACAACCTCGAGTCTTGGGGACAACTATGTGGTCCGCTGGCATAGATAGACCAGTATTAATGGCAATGCTTTGGAGCATACAAGGCAGATTTTAGGAGTTCGAGTATGGACACAGAGACAAGAGAGTTAATGTTGTAGCTACCAAATGATCTGAAGGCCTCTCCTGAGGTCAAGCTGTCATCAACATGGACAACAAGGCTTCACATTAAATGAAACATTGACTCTTCAAAAAAGATCTGAGAGCCGACCCTCCTGAAAGCAAATATTTTGTAAAAACCCTAATACAAGGGACAACACATCCCTTTTGGTACACTCTGTATATAGGCCCTTCTTCATTCTTTGAAAAAGAGGTTGTTGTTGAAAGTTAAAAAAAAATAGACACAATCAGAATGAGAATAGAGTAGAGAGTTCTAGAAATAGATTTTCAAAAAGTAGGAATTTTCTAAAGGTTAGAGGAGATAAAGCTGCATCTTGATTCTTTGTAATGGGAGCTTCTTTTGTCTTCTTGTTTAGGGGTTAGATTCAACATTGACTATAATGTATTTCAAAGTTCTCTTAGTATAGATGGAAACAGTTTGAAGATATGGATTCTCTGTACACTGGTGATTGTGCCAACTTTGTAAATATTGCTTATCTATTTCACTAAAAGTAGAAGCAATCAAATTTAATCTACTTCATATTGTGTTCCATAATGATATTTGTCTTAAGTTAATCATTTGATTTGAGAATCTTTCAAGGATTGAAGTCTTATTCCATGTTTTTCTTAAATGGTAACTTGCAATCTGCTATTTGAATTGGCACTGTGAATAAAAGAGGTTGTGTGAATCACAAGTTAATTTTGTTCTTCAGTTTTAGTTTACAATTCCTTGAAGCTAACAAGTTTGATTAAAGTTGGATGAATTATTGTTCTTTTCTATTCCAAAACTTTGATCTATCTTTTTCTATTTCTATAAAAACCCCAGTTAGATTAGGTTTCAGTTTATGTTTGATCTTAGAACAATCCACAAGCTCAACACCAGTAGGCCCCTTGAATATTACTGTTACATTGACCAATTGAGCAACATCAGTACAGTTGAGAACCAACTACAAAGACCTTAGGAGCTAAGATATCCATGTGATCATCTTTCTCTTTCAAGAGAAACAAAATATCAATATTTTGTTTACATGTTGTTGTGCTATTTGCACCATCAACAAGTACCATTAAAAAGCTCAAAGACAATATAGAGAGCTTTTTTTTTCTAAATCAAAACTTTCCCCTCAAACAAAAGTACAAAGAGCAGCATGTTATCATTGACAGACCACAAAAAAAAAAACTGTAAATTGGTTTTAAGACAAACAATATATATATATATATATATATATATATATATATATATATATATATATATATATATATATATATCATGAAATCAAAGCTATTTGATAAAAAAATGTAGGTGAAAATAACACTGTCGAAATGCAACTGGCAATAAATATCAAAAACCAAGAAAATGAAGCCAAGATATTAGTGTAAGCCATCCTTCTAGCACCAGATGTAAGCACCCAAAAATCTATAAAATAGCTTAAACTTCAACACACATTAGCATGGGTTAGTTCAAACTATGCAAATACAATAGTGCTCCTATGAAATACTCCAACATACTTCATAATGCAAACAAAATAACAAAATAAAATAATTGAGAGCATAAAAAGCATGGTGCATAACTATTCCATAGTGGATTGGTGCTACTTTGATGTGGAAAGTAACCCTTTCCCAACCCTTGATAATCTCTTTGATGTATGTGTGATAAACAAACTAACAAGAACCTAACTATGAATGATGAAAACTATGCTAAATTGGATTCAAATGCCTAAAATGTGGATGAAATTGAGTATAATAATCTTGCATGGATTGTGGATGCTCAAACAAATAGAGAAGCTCTCTATTTATAGGAGAGAAGGATGGAGGAATGAGCAAAATGGATGAATGTGGGATAAAAGACCAACCAATAGCACAATGCCACTTGTCAACATGTGAGTGGACAAAGGTGGAGCACATTTTGATGAATATGCACATTAATGCTATTAGGTGGAAATTCAAAAATTGGAGAAGTGACGTGTTGGAGGGAGATGAAGGATGAATTAAATGCCACTTGGCTAAAAGAAAAAGGACTTGTAAGAGTCATAAAATGCCAAGTTGGAGGATAAGACACTTGGGAGGGAGAATTCAAATTTGGAGAATATTCCCACTTGATGCCTTTTTGAATGAAAAAGGAAGATTTAATAAATCAATTAAATTGATTTATTTGCACAAGTTGCAAAATCTAGAGGATTTGATGGATTAGGATTAGCATTAATCAAGATTTGATTAATTTAGGTGGAGATTAGTTGATTTTGACTTTTGACTTAGATTTTAGGATTTAAATAAATCAAAATGAGAGAAATAATGAATATTAGTGATTTAATTAAATAAATTTGATCTATTCAATTAAATGGAGAACTTTAGAGGGTTAATTTAATTGATTTATTTAATAAAATTGATTTATTTAATTAAAGATGAGAATATGATGATTTAATTAAATAAAGATTGGTTTATTCAACTCAAAGGGGAAATATGATTTGATTAAATAAAGATTGATTTATTTAATAAAAGAGGAAATATTATGATTTAATCAAATAAAGTTAATTTATTTAATCAAAAGAGGAGAATTGGGATTTAATTAAATAAGATTGATTTATTTAATTAAAAGAGGAATTGATGAATTTAATCAAGTAAGGATTATTTAATTAAATAATTAGTAAAGAGTATGATTAAAGAAGAACTGGTGTTAGTAAGTCAAATCGAGTATGCGTTATCAATCAACATAATTTACATGTCTACAAAACCCTTTTCAATGACTTCAGCAAAGGTAGATACACAATAAAGGCATAATCGATAATTCATTTTAGGGTGAAGATTCTCAACAAAGATATTCACCAATTATTTCTTAGGGAGATGACATGAGAGAGATGCTTAGCTTGAGCTTGCCACCTTTGTAAATAATTAGCAAATTCTTCCTTGGGATGTTGTTTGTTTGTCATCAAGTCCATTGTATCCACTTCCTTTTCAAGGTTACAAGAGAAGTGAGCCAAAAAAAATTCTAATAAATCAGAAAATTTCAAAATAGACCCACGAGGGAGGTGTAAGAACCATCCTAACGTTTGTCTACCTAGACTAGGGGTAAACCCACAAAAGTGGTTTACAATTTGAGTGAGGAAGGAAAAGTTGAAAAAAATGACCCCATGCAAAAAAAATTGGTTTTTGGGGTTCAAACAAGCTTATTGGTTTGAGCGAACCAAAAGAGGGTTTGTTAGAACCCTAGTTCAAGCAAACCCATTAAATGCAAGGTCCCACTATTCCTACAAAAAACACAAAGAAAACCTTTTTTGAAAGGGGGTTCGCTCGAACCCCTCCTAGTTCCCCCAAACCTCCCTTTTCCCACCTTCTCACCCTCTTGCACCAAAAAAACTCTAGAATTTTTCCCTTCAAAGCTTGGGTTGAGGATGAAAATGGAAGACTTCTACAGACCCAACTGGATGATGGTAGTCCTCAGAATGAGCTCTCCAATGAATATAATTTTAATTTGTTTTGGTTTTATTATGTATTTTTTTTTTTTTTAGTTTTATTAAACATAGGTTTTTCACTAAAAAATCAAGCTATTTGTTCTACACGTGGAAAAATATCAAATTATCAAAAGAAATTGAAAAATATGAGTGCACCAGATATTGAAGTCCTTGATCCAACAAAAAAATAATAATTGAATTTCGACACATACAAAAAAGTTACATTGTATATGGTCTGCTTATGTCTGAATTGTAGTTGGTTTGACTTTGAAACTTGATTAAGGTAAAAATATTCAATAAAACACTATGAAACCAATTGGAAGCCCTAGACATCGTAGCTACAAATCTAAATTTTTAAAAAATAAAATTTTATCCTTCATGGAAAAAAAGTTATGAGAGTCACTCCTTAAAAATGTTGAACCTGAAAAAACTAGTTTTCGAAGGAGATAGAAAAAGAAGTGCAATATGATCCCAAATTTTTTGAAAATAATATATTTAGAATCTACAGACAAAATGTCAAAAATCACTAGTTTGCATCATCTTCAAATTCCCCATAGTTTAGCCACTATAGGTGTTCAAAAGTGAAGATTTAGTTAGAAAAAATTATTTCAGTGTCCAGTTTGGCCAAAAATTGTAAACCAGTATTGTAGGATCACCCCTATGAGGGAAATGATGAAGGAAGTAGTTGTCATTATAAAGCACCTCCTAACGATGCATGCATAACTTTTGAATATGATCACGTGGGTCCCCCTTCCCTTTATACTTGTCAAAGTTTGTAATTTCAAAGTGTTTTGGGAAAGGAGTTGTAGCAATTGATGATCAAATGGATATGGGCAGATTTCCTCAAATTTAAAGGACTTATTTGTGGAGGAACTTCCTACTTGCAAGTCCCTAAGAGTGACCTTCATATCTTCCCATTATTTGTTCAAAGGCATAGATGAGGAAGGAGCTATCAAATTGGATTGAGCTAGGAGAGAATATTGATTGTGTGAAGGTGGCAGAGGATGAGATGAATCAAGTGGTGGATTAGGATATGTCGATGGTTGTTGGATGTACTGGGGTTGTTGTGATGATTGAAGATGATAATTGGGTTATTGAAGTGGATTGGTAGATTTTTGGTATTGATTGGGGTATTTTTTGGTGTGATGGGGGAGGATGATAATATGATGATGGATTAGGTTGAGATTATGAAGAAACGTGTGATACACCTCCATAAGATGGAGGAGGTTGGTAATATGGTGGTAGATTGGATTGGTAATTGTAGGTTTGGTGTTGCGGATGATGTGGTGGTTTTTGAGGATGAAATTGATGTTGAAGTGGATTGGATTGAGATTGAAGTGGATTAGAATGAGATTCAAGCAGATTGGTGTATGACTGGTGTTTCAATTTTTGTTGTGACTAGTATTGATATGTAGGATCTGATGAAGTGTATTGTTGATGTGGAGTAGCAGGAGGTGGTTGATGATACATATCTTTAATAGAAGGCCCCATGAAAGATGATGTGGGATATTGATGATAGAATGGAGAGAAATAATGAGGTGGAGGATTAGGATATGAGTGTAGTGGTTGTGATTGATAATGGGATGATGAATTACCTTGGGATTGTGATGGGAATTGCTGATAAGATTGGGATGGTCGTGGAATGGAGGAATCAAGATTAAATTGTGGAGTTTGATTTGCAGGAGTTGGAACTTGGGATGAAGATGGAGAGAATGAATGACAGGTGTTATAAACCTATTGTTTCAGTATGAGAGGAACATGTGGAGGTGCAAATGTTAAAACATTAGAAGTAGTGCCCCCAATATTTCTTGAATGTGAGGGATGAGTGGATGTTTATGGTGTTTAATTTTGGATGTTTACAGGATGGAATTGTGGAATTGTGTAGATGTTGCAGATGTAGGTCCCTAAGCATTACTAAAGTTTGGTCTAGCCCATATAATAGGAATTTGGAGAGGAGAAGGTGGGACCCAAATAAGCACTTCATTTTTGAATTTGGTTTAATACCAAGAATTTTGAAGAGGAGCCTGGGGAGCTTGAGAGACTGTGGGAGGCTGAGGGACTTGAAATTTCATAAGCCTGAGGCATTGAAGGTCTATCTACACCCAAGTACTGTGTCATATCAAACCCAAGTGTAAGTTTGGTGTCCTACATAAGTAACGTAGCAAAAATTTGTTCTAAACATTCATTGATGAGTTGATTAGTCATTTGCACATTGGTTGGATTAAGATAATCTTCTAGAGTGATTTCATGTTATGACACCATTTCTTCCTCAAGAGATACTCAGCCATGTGGATGATTTGAATCGGTTGGATGAATATGTAGGTTAGTTTATGAAGATATATTAGGAGGATAAGGTGATTGATGAGATTTTTGATTATGTTGTTCCACGAGTCACTTATCCTGTGATCTAGTGACAATAGGGATGAAAGGTGTGAATGGATGATGAAGATGATGTGAAGCCAAAGGACAAGACTAAATGATAATGGTTGGATGATTAAGTAAGTGATTGATTGGATAGTTGATTGATTGATCAATTAAGTGATGGATTGGATATTTGATTGGATAATTGATTAAATGATTGGTTGATGTATCACTCCAATTAAGATTGAGAGCTTGATTTTATGATGATTAGATCGATTGCTACTTGAGATAAGCTAAGTTCTCAAGCAAGCTAGATGATGGAGATGATGGGATAGTACTTGAGATAGGAAAATTTTGCAAGCACGAGGGATGATTACAGTGTGAACTAAGCATGTTCCTCAAGGTAAGTTGATTTGGTCGAGGGTGATTACTAACTCAGGACAAACTAGGGTCCTAAGCAATCTTAAAGATGATGATGTAGATTGATCAATTGGTTGATTTGGATGCAAAAGTTATCAAATTGATGTTTAGGAGGCTAGATTGCAATATTTGATGATGGGTATGTTTATTAGACACATATAGGGATATCCTTGTGTGATTAGAAGATTGATTTGATGACTTTTGGAAAATGTGACTAGGTGAAAATGGATGCTATGAAAGATTGGGAGGTGATAAAAAAATTAATCGTAGAATTAGACTCAAAACAATGAGAGCTATCACTAGTCAAAAGGATTCACTCTTATTTTTTGTATGGGAAATGGATCTACCTATGAGCAAACACCTATGAACATATTCACCTCTAAGAAAAGTGCAATTTCCTATTAAGATAATGTATCCACCTAAGAAGGATGGGTAATGGACTAACTGTTGGAAAAGTTTATCTCAACCTTATAATTACATAAGGTACTACTCATCATTAGGTCTTAGATCTAATGACCAATATTTTATTAGCTTGACTTTCCCTAGAAGGAAACCCTATTTTATGAGGGCATTGTATTATGGATATGTATTTTTGGTGTATTCTAAGAGTCTAATAGTGGTCGTGTTGTCTCTAGATCTCTACTTTGTGATACTCCTGTGAGAAGCTTGCTTGACAAGTATATTGTAATCTTTTTTATTTCTAAACAATATATTGGGCAACTTTTGGAGCATGGTGTTTTCTCTAGAAAGGGTTTTCCGCACGTAAATAAATATGTTGTGGTATACATGATATTTATATTTAAA